>JAUDYJ010000006.1:8165523-8603023 GCA_030761175.1 Masticophis lateralis | reverse complement strand
AAATAACGATCGGACCCTAAATTGCCTTGCTTATTTGGCTTCCTCTTTTGCCACTATGACTGCCTTCGTATAACTTCATAGGTTATGAATGGCAGGTGTGAATTTCTGAATACTTATGTCCCCAGGCCAAGACATTCCAACTAGCTATGGTAAATCTCCCCATGCAAAGCCTGGGTCTGTCTCTCCTTACAATACAACTGCAGCAAACACATTGGGTTTGCTGAATTTTTTTTTTGCAATATAGGAAGCTCTGATTTAGCAATGCTTCCTGTTGCATTTAAGAATGCCACTGGTGTTCAGAACCAAGGGTGGCATGTCTCCAAAATGCTCAGAGAAAACAAATTGTCCTCACAACAGCTAAAGAGCATTACCCGGCCAGCTCCGTAGATTGAATGAAAGAAAGAAAAAAGGGGTGTATGTGGGGTGGGAAGGGGAGAGGTAGAGAAGCAAATTAGGAGTATGGGTTGATACCTGATAATCACTTCATGGGGGTTCTGGTTTTAAAGTGTACACTAGAATATTTTGGGTTGAGATAACTTCTCTGAAACTCTGGGTTTTTGGCCTGTGCACATGGTTGAGATGGGGCTAGATGATGACTAGCAATGCTTAATGGAAAAATCCTAAAAACAGCAACAAGACGCACCATTTTGCTCTCTTCCTGGGCTGTGTCTTACTAAGATTTCTTTTTACCGTGTAGGAAAAAGAAAGCTTTGAAAAGAACAACTGGGTTTTACTAAGGGAAGCAGCAAAGCTGCTATGAAAAGAGGGCTAGGGAAGAGAAGGGAATGGAGACAAGGTCCCGTAATGTTTTGATTGACGGGACCGTGTGGAAAATCTCCAGATTGGGAGACAGGAAAAAGATGGAGAGTCCTGCAAGCAGGTAACCCATCTGTTCCACAGCGCCAGAGTAACTTCTGAAAAGCAATCTTTATGTTCTTCTCTGGAATGGGAGCTCAGCTGTTTGTCAGCTTCCCAAGACTTGCAGCAGCCCCATAACTTCAAAGGCAGCAAGGCCAATCTCACATCAGAGGAGACCCTATGTGTAAACCACCATACATGCAATTGCTTCTCAGAGCATCAATAGCTTGCATCCATCCAGAAGCTCTAAAGACCTGCGTTCACAAAAACAGATTTTGGGCTACTGTAATTTGCTCTCAGGTTGAGGAACTACAGAGCCATCTTTTGCTTCTGCCTTTTTGAGGATTTGCTACAAGTCAGAAGCCTGCATGTTTATCAGCTAACAGGAATGAATCCTGCTAACAAAAGATACCGCTATATCTACTTTGTATCTATTGCATCTGGACCAACATAGTACAAATATGGCAGCTAGCACATCAGAGCATTTAGACGTGTGTAAACCTCATCCATAAAAAGGAGTTTAACTGCAGTGCACAAGAAAATTTCATCCAGGAAGTTCTAGTGCGCTGGATTTAATCAAAAATTCAGTTAATTTTATTATAAAAATACTTTTTGAATGATTTCAAATTGTGGGTTCAATTCTCCTATCTAGGAGTGGTTACACAATACATAATTAAAGAATTATTTTTACTTTTTAAATACAGAATATCATATACCAGCAGCATATTAAAAGCTCTTTTTAAGAAAAGATTTTAAAAAACAAAACAAAACAAAGGAGCTCTACAATTTCTAAATATTTTTTTTTTAGTTATAGATACAGAAGAACTTTAGACAGCAGTAAAATATTTTTTTTTCGTCCTTCAGATCTGCTCTGTGCATTTTTCTGATTTCAACCATGTATTAAATAAAGCACAAAAAAATTAGGTGTGTATGTATATATGTGTATGTGTGTGCCTGTGTGTGTGTGCATATTTGTGTATGAATATACATGCACAAATATGTGTGTGTGTGTGTGTGTAATGTGTATATAAAAATAAAGAGCAAATGGTGAATGTATAAAAGTATTAACTCTCAAGACAGCTCTGGGTGGAAAGGGTTAAAAGTTCAAAACTTTCTCACCTTAGAGGTTTCCATACATTATGAGGAAATTACATTGTGAGGTTTGCATTCACAGCATTGATGCGCAGAATGGTTAGAAAAGGGAAACATGGGCACTTATACAATGTTTTACAAAAAACATCCAAGAGAAATAACAAACAACAACAATTTCAGGCAACAAGACCACAGGATAGCAAGTTAACAAACTTTTTAACCTCTTTTTTTCCTTTAAATATTAGGGATTTATACAAAACACATAATAAAATACCCATGTTATCAAATTACTTCACACAAGAAACACACTGAAGCTCTAGGAAGAGAAGTACCTTTGGAATTTGGCACTAATTTTTCCCCCCCCACTGAGTTCTTATTATTTATTTAAAAGGAAAACTGAATCACATTTTGCTGAACACAAACACATCGAAATTGTCCACAATAATAATTTTAAAAAAATCGACATCAATGCCTCACAGAAGCCAACACAAACTTAGTCTGGAATAGTTTTTATTTTTCACATGAAAACTTTTTTTTTTTAAATTTTAAGCAAACAACTTTTTTTTTTCATTTTTTGAAATTCATTTTTTTTTGTTCTGTTGTTGATCTTCAAGTAAAAACCAATTTCAAACCTGTTGTTTATAAACACAGAACACTTAAAGACCATGAGGAACCCCCCCAATGATGAGACCACAACTTAATTCACAAAAGCACCAAATGAAACAATAGCTTACAATAACCTTTCTCCTGTACATCGAAACAGTATAAAATATAGGTAATTTTCATGTGCATTAATTCATGGATTGTCTAACTTGTGAATCAGTTCAGCAAAAGGTGACAAATAGGTAGCATTTGCCCTAAAACAGGGTAAATATTTTTTTATACTAATCTACAAAAAGTGGTTCTATATATATATATTCTTAATGAGAAAGTGAGCCACCTAAAATGGCCTTATCAAAAAACTTTACACTGCCTGAAAAATGTAAAAACTATTACAGACCTCTAGAGACTTAAAATCAGACAGTTCTTCATTTCAAACTATTTCGGAAGTAGTCTGTTAGAAACCAACATTCTGTGCCTGTGTGGACACATATTGCTATGTCATTAAGAGACCAGCCAGAATGCCAGTCTCTTGTCTAATACTTTCAAGTCTGTTTTTTTTTTACAGAAAAAAAGAAAAGAATAAAAGGGGAAAAAAAGAAAAAAAGGAACACCGAAAACTTTAAACAAAACATTTTGCCACAGGTTGTGTGTGTGTGTGTGTGTGTGTGTGTGTGTGTGTGTTAATACTCCTATCATAAATTTGACTACGAATAAATTTTGATCTTGCATAAATGCAGCAATGCTTTTCACATTGACTTCCCAGAATTCATATAGCTAGATGAGGTCACATGCAAATTTCAAAGGTTCAAACTATAGATCAAAGATCAGTAGGAGAACCAAATTATGATGTGAGGTCAGAAAGACATCAGAAACAATGACGGGACGATGAAACTTTTTTAAGACGTCACAGGGACATGCTAGGCAAACGATGAACTAACGGGCATGAAGATGTCTAGGGAAAAACAAGGAAGAGGAAAAAGTTATGGAGAGTCTATGCAGCAGAAACAAAAATCATTTTAATGGGTGCAGGAGAAAACTAATGCAAATTTTTTCATCATTAGAGTCCCAGCCATTCACACAATTTGCATTAACTGTACATTTGGTCAACAACGGCCACAATGAAAGAGCCCCAAAGAATCCATTAGAAAGGAGGTTTCTTTCTTTTTTTTAAAAAAAGGATTCTTATTTCATTTGGGGAAGGAAAAGGGTGGGAAGGAATCAAGACCCCATTTCAACAGAGGTAACATCAAGAGGAGTAGAAGTGGATTGAAGGGAATCAAGAGAAAGAGTGAGAGCAAAAAAACAAACAAACCCCAAGACAACTAAATTTTAAATTAGATAATGGAAAGAACGAACAAGTTAACAAAGACAAAATACAAACAAGAGGAGAGAAATTATGAACCATAAAAGATGTAGGGTTCAACGGTGAAAAAGCACCCATTCTTGGCACGTGTACTCTAGAGACTACTTCAAAATGATCTAGCTACCAGACAGAGCTGGTCTTTAGGTATCCAATAAGTTAACAATAGGCAATAAATAACTTCCATTATTTCTGAGGCAGTAAAAATTTTTGTATAAAAATAGAAATGCTTTTTACAAATAAAATTTACAGGCCTGTGGCTTTCTTTTGTATCTATTATTATTATTATTATTAAATTTTTATCTTTCAAGAAACATCAAGTATTGTCATTCTTTTTTATTTATTTATTTTTTAAACCCTGTAGCTTTAGAAACGGATCTCTATGTCTTTTTTTATACTAATGCTCTTTACAAAAAAAAAATAAAAATAACAAACCCTGAAGAACTTAAAAAACAAAAAAAGGAAAACAAAACACAAATAGGTAAAATATATAAAGACAACCAGTGTTTAAACAGGATAATGTAACCACGTGTCAATCTGAAGCCCTAAGAATGGTAAATATTAAAGCTTCTTAATAAGAAGAAAGAAACAAACTGAAGTAATGGAAAAAATGTTGTGTTCTAAATGAGTCACTTTCTTGACCAAGGGCCATAGCTTTATTAAGCAATTTCAGAACTGGTGCCATTCGGATAATTCAGGATTGCTTTCATTATCCTCATCCAAAGTGTTAAGGACACCAGGGCCGAGAAAGTCAAGTTGCAATTTTTCTTTTCTGACAGCTCTAATTATTAAGATTGTAGCATGTGGATGGGTGCTTTCCCTTCAATGCTCATTAAAATAAATAAAAAAAAAATCTGAGTTGCTAATTCAAATCTTGTAGGTCATCCCACAATTTTTTTTTTTTGGTTAGGTTAGCCAAGTTTCTCTTAAACAAGTGGGGAAAATGGAAGCAGGATTGTCAAATGGCTGTCTCTTAGAGGTGGCGGGCCAGGTGTTCTTATGTTCTTTCTCAATCCCACCCCAAGCAAGGGTGGGCTTGCTCAAGAGACTTACCCTAAGGAAACTAAATTAAGAGCAGAAAGCTTCTGGGAGAACGGTCAGTAAGGTTTGCTGTCATTTTTTGAGCGCTTCAGCTGTACTTTCAGGCGTTTCATGCCAATTTGAAAGCCGTTCATCGCCTGTATTGCAGCTTGTGCCGAGACAGGATTGTCATAGCTAACAAAACCTAGAATGCACAAAAGTAGGAAGGGGGGGGGGGGGAGTGAGAGAAAAAAAACCGAGCGCATTAGAACTAGCAGAAAATCATTAGCACTTGGATTCTTTCACAGTGTTTTTCAGCATAAAGACTGAGAAGCGTTTGATTTCCTTTCTTCAATTCTGTCACTTCTACTTGCTTCCTAATTCCCTCACTGTCACTTCTCTTTGGCATCTCCTTTGTGGCTTTAATAGGCAACTTTCTCAATTGTTCTTCCATTGATTAAAAAATCCAAATTGCTTTTGGATGTAGGGGTACATTTATTTATTTATTTATTTATTATTTATTATTTATTTATTTATTTATTTATTTATTTATTTATTTATTTATTTATTTATTTATTTAGATTTGTATACCGCCCTTCTCCTTGCGGACTCAGGGCGGTGAACAGCCAAATAAAAATAGTACACAAAAGTTAAACAATTTCTTTAAAAAAGCATATAACTTTGGCTAAAAATTAAAACCATTAACCATTAAATATTTAAAATACCCAACCCTATAATACAGATCTTAAAAATTCAGCGGGGTCAGGCTAGACCAGCAAGCTGAAAGAGATGAGTTTTCAGGGCCCGACGAAAAGTCCGGAGGTCAGCAATTGTTCTCAGTTTTGGAGGAAGATCGTTCCAGAGGGTAGGGGCTGCCACAGAGAAGGCCCTCCCCCTGGGGGTCGCCAGCCGGCATTGTCTGGCTGACGGCACCCTGAGGAGACCCTCTCTGTGGGAACGCACCGGCCGGTGGGAGGCTATTGGCGGCAGAAGGCGGTCCCGTAAGTACCCTGGTCCTAAGCCATGGAGCGCTTTAAAGGTGGTCACCAACACCTTGAAACGCACCCGGAAGTCCACAGGTAGCCAATGCAGCTCGCGCAGGAGAGGTGTCACATGGGAGCGTCCCGTCGCTCCCATAATCCCCCGCGCGGCCGCATTCTGCACTAGTTGGAGCCTCCGGGTGCATCCCAAGGGGAGCCCCATGTAGAGAGCATTGCAGTAGTCCAGGCGAGAGGTGACGAGTGCCTGAGTGACTGTACGTAGGGAGTCCCGATCTAGAAAGGGCCGCAACTGGCGTATCAGGCGAACCTGATAGAAAGCTCCCCTGGCCACAGCTGTCGTGTGATCTTCCAAAGACAGCCGTGGGTCCAGGAGGACGCCCAAGTTGCGCACCCTTTCCGTGGGGGCCAATGATTCGCCCCCAATAACCAGTGATGGTGTCAGCTGGCTATATTGGGACGCCGGCAGCCACATCCACTCGGTCTTGGAGGGGTTGAGTCGAAGCCTGTTTCTCCCCATCCAGGCCCGCACGGCTTCAAGGCACTGGGACATCACTTCCACGGCATCGTTGGGGTGGTCTGGGGTGGAAATGTACAGCTGCGTATCATCAGCATACTGATGGAACTCCACCCCAAAACCTCGGATGATCTCACCCAGCGGCTTTACATAAATGTTGAACAGGAGGGGCGAGAGGACCGATCCCTGCGGCACCCCACACACTAGGCGCCTCGGGGTCGACCGCTGCCCCCGTCAACACAGATTGCGACCGGTCGGAGAGGTAGGAAGAGAACCACCGTAAAACGGTGCCTCCCACCCCCAGTCCCTCCAATCGGCGCAACATGATACCATGGTCGATGGTATCAAAAGCCGCTGAGAGGTCTAATAACACCAGGATAGAGGAATAACCCCTACCCCGGGCCCGCCAGAGATCATCCACCAACGCGACCAATGCCGTTTCAGTGCTGTATCCAGGCCTGAAGCCGGACTGGAGCGGGTCTAAATAGACAGCTTCATCCAGGTACCGAGGGAGCTGCCATGCAACCACACTCTCAACAACCTTTGCTAAAAAGGGAAGGTTGGAGACTGGACGGTAATTAGCCAAAATAGCCGGGTCCAGGGAGGGCTTCTTGAGGAGGGGCCTCACCACCGCCTCCTTCAAGGCGGCCGGTAGGGCACCCTCACGCAAAGAAGCATTTATGATCTCCTGGAGCCAGCCTCGTGTAACCTCCCGGGAGGCCAGCACCAACCAGGAGGGACACGGGTCCAATAAACATGTGGTTGCATTCAGTCTCCCCAAGGTCCTGTCCACGTCCTCGGGAGCCACAGGATCGAACTCAGCCCAGATAACACTCTCAAGACCTGCCTCAGTCACCTCGCCCGAACTAACCCAGTCGGCGGCCAAGTCATCCCGAATCTGAGTTATTTTGTCATCCAGATATTGAACAAAATCCTCAGCACGACCCTGCAAGGGATCCTCCCGTGCTCCCGAATGAAGGAGGGAGCGGGTCACCCTAAACAGGGCGGCTGGGCGATTATCTGATGATGCGATAAGGGCGGCAAAATATTTTGCCGCTTTTATCGCCACTAAGTAAGTCTTAATGTGAGCTCTTACTAGTGTCAAGTCAGATTCAGAGCGACTGGCCCTCCAACCGCTCTCTAGGCGTCTTCTCCGGCGTTTCATCTCCCTCAGCTCCTCAGTAAACCAAGGAGATACGTGAGTTCGGCGCCGGGTCAGAGGCCGCGAAGGCACGACACGGTCCAAGGCCCCACCGGCTGCCCTATTCCAGGCAGCCACCAGATCCTCAGCCGAGTCGTGTGTCAGTGTCTCAGGAAATGGCCCAAGCTCCGTCTGGAACCTATCAGGATCCATCAGGCGCCTGGGGCGGAACCACCTAGTCGGTTCCGCCTCCCTGCGGTGAGGTGCAGCGGTCTGAAAGTCAAGTCGAAGGAGCGAGTGGTCAGTCCATGACAAGGGCTCCATAACTATATCCCCAATATCTAGACCACTCAACCACTGACCAGAGACAAAAACTAGATCCAGGGTGTGTCCACCAACGTGGGTCGGGCCCTGAATTACCTGGGTCAGGTCCATGGCCGTCATGGAAGCCATGAACTCCCGGGCTAACTCAGATGTTTCACCGATAGATGGCAGGTTGAAATCCCCCATGACCATAAGCCTAGGGGTATCAACCGCCACTTCGGCTACAACATTGAGAAGCTCGGGCAGGGTCGTTGCCACGTGGCAGGGAGCCAGGTACGTGACTAACAGACCCATCTGCCCACCACGACCCCACCTCACGAAGATGGACTCACACCCGGCTATCTGCGGTACAGTTTTATATATTTTATATTTATAAAATACTAAAATTTAGTATTTTAGGTCAAAAAATGATACAGTGGAGACATCATTTCAGACTTTGGGGTTTAAAACATCAGACCTATCAGATACCTTGGATAAAAGGGATACTATTTATATCCACTTAAATACTGTAGGGTAATAACATTTGGCTTGTAAAGCTTGCTAAACCACAAAACAAAACAAAACCTTTAACCAAACATCATATGTTGTGCTAATGCATCTACAGATAGTCCTCGACTTACAACCACAATTGAGCCCAACATTTCTGTTCTTAAGCGAGATATTTGTTAAGTGAATTTTGCCCCATTTTACGACCTTTCTTGGCCCAGATGTTAAGTGAATCACTGCAGCTGTTACATTGTGGCACAGTTGTCAAATGAATCTGGCTTCCCCATTGACTTTGCTTATCAGAAGGTCACAAAAGGGGATCACATGACTCTGGGATGCTACCACCGTCATAAATATGAACCAGTTGCCAAGCATCTGAATTTTCATTATATGATCCCAGGGATGCTACAATAGTCATAAATTTTAAAAAATGGTCATAAATACTTTTTTCAATAACATTGTAGCACTGAATGGTCATTAAGCGAAGTGTTGTATGTTGAGGACTACCTCTACTAAGTTTCAATTGGTCTGGGACTATATGTTGGGGAAACAGGGGCAATATGTTATCAGATATGGACCAGCACATTAGTGATTTATTATTTTATTCCATTCTTATGCTGGTTTTAAATGTTTATAAAAAATTCTGGTGCTGTTTGCCACCACTGATTTTTTCTTCTTTTGAATGTTGAAAAACTTCACTTTGAAGTGTCTCTTTTCTCAGATAAGAGAGATACACTTCTGCTTTGTAACTTGTAGTTCAAATTATGCCTATCAAAGAATAAAGCAATAGAATATCAAAATAATTTGATTATAATACAATTGTCTTTCCAAGTTTATAATTATCCTGAATGTGTTTATTATATTTATCAATTAAATTAAATATGTTTTTAATTGTTAAAAAATGCACTTTGTCAAGTAGATTATATTTACCTTGTGGTACAAATAAACAAAGAGCAATACATACATAATAAGGGAAAAGCAAAAATCATTAAAGGTATGGAAGATTAGAAGAAAAAAGTTTTGAAACTGTCCTAAAGTCCAATGAGATGGGAGGGGAGACGTTTAGATATTCAACTATTTTTTTATTAGACGCTGCATTAGTTCATTCCATTTCACTTTATATTCAGTTCCTATTTTTATTCTTTGCTAATATTCCATCTTGGCTGAATTATAACTACACCATAGGAAATAATTCCCTGCAGATACATTAAGGCTATTATTATTTCTTAGGCATGATGATGCAATTTTGGCTGCAAATTTGCATAAAACAGGAAAACTAGAACCAGCATCAGAAGGAATAATTATTTAACAAATACTGTATGTGAATGTAACTATACTGCAGTTAAGAGAGTCAGTTTGGGGCAGTGATTAAGACATGAGGCTAGAAACTGTGAGACTACATAAAGCCAGCTGGGTGACCTTTGGCCAGTCACTTTCCCTCAACGTAGGAATGAGGCAATGGCAATTTATTTCTGAAAAATCTTGCCAAGAAAACTGCAGGGACTTGTCTAAGCAATCTCTAAAAATCAGGCATGATTGAATGGTAGAAAAAAAATGTGTTTACAATGCAACTGCAGTCTTTCTTAGAGCTGGAAATATTTAATATAATCTGCAAATAACGAGTTAAACATGGAGAGGCACTTTTTTAATACAATAGAGAATAATTAGACACTCATAATAAGGTGCCTTGATTGTCTAATAAATGACATTCCTTCACATAGGATGTAATTAGTTTTATGCATTTGACAGTTCTGTTGTGCTTCTAGGAAAATATTTTTTTAGACATTTTTCCTGATTCAACCACAAATGCTTGTACTTTTCAAAATTAATAGGAGTTGCTGTGAGGAAAGAAACATTTCACTTTTTTGTGGAACTTTCAGAGTCTTTCCTTTTTTTTCACTGAAAGAGTTATAGAGGAAAAGGCAAAGAACATCTCCTTTGTCGAGAACATAAAGATAAAACTATGGTAGAGAATGACTAGGAGTGGATGTTAACCAATGCCTCTAATTCACATCAGCAATAAATCCTAGGCCGTGAACCTTATAACTGCAGATTTGGAAAGAGCCCTTGAGGCTATCAAGCCCAATTCCTTGCTCAATGTAAGTGAAGATTCACTTAACAACTCTGGCAGGAAAATTCATGAAATGGGGCAAAACTCACTTAACAAATGTTTTGCTTATTTATTTATTTATTTAATATAATTTGTATGCCGCCTTATCTCCGTAGGACTCAGGGCGGCTCACAACAAATAAAAACAAACCCAATAAAATGTAAAATACATAAATATGCATACATAAAATACATAAATGTATAAATATATAATTTAAACATATATTAAAACCCATTAAAATAATCAAAAAACCCTCTGTCCAGGCTTAGCAACATAAATTGTGGTTAAAGTCAAGGGCTACATATACAGTATGTATACGTATATGTATCATCATCATCATCATCATCATCATCATCATCATCATCATCATCATCATCTATCCACTGCAGGATAAAGGCCTCTTCTGCTTGTTTCCAACCAATACAATCCTGAGCTTTCCTTGGTCAATTGGGCTCACAATACTTGCTGATGTATATGGTATTGTATATGTGTATGTATACATATGTGTGTGTGTGTGTGTGTGTGCTTGTGGGCATGTGTGTACAATCTTGGAGGAAAATGTTTGCCCTAAAGAGAAGAAACAATAACCAACTGTGGATCACACTAGAATGAGAACTAATATAAAAAGGATATATCTATAATTCTCCGGTGGAAGGCAAGATACAACAATAAATGTTGAATCTAAGATGTCAGTTTGGGAAAAGAGGAAGATAAAAGGGTAGATAGTATGTTAGATTTTTGGTGTTCTGTACTGAATGTTACATACCAAAACACTTGCTCAGATTAGTCTGTTTGTCAATGAAGACCTTAGCAGAAATAACATTTCCAAAAGGCATAAACATCTGCAGAATGTCCTGGTCTCCAAACTCTTGTGGGAGATGATAAATGAAAAGGTTTGCTCCTTCTGGACCTTTTAAGAAAAGAGAGAACAAGCAGCCAGAATCAGCTCTTTCATTTTATGCTGAAAACATCCACTAAGTATAATTCAGCTCACTTTTCCCCTCTGTGGTGTCTTCCAAATACGTTAAGACTGGAAGAGAAACAAAGATGTTTTATATTTTTATCCAAGATCTCACCTACCCTCCCCCATAAATTGGATCCATTGGAGTTGGGTGACCCAATAAATTGAAATGAAAGAATGAATGAATAAGGAAAATTGAAAACAAAAAGGATTGTGAAGCAATTCAAATATTTATTTTTTACATTCTCTATAAAATGGTTGAAGTGTGAAAGAAACTGGTATTTATTTAAATTTATTATAGTTGTCCAACTCAAATAGATTTATAAACCAATTTATGAAACAGACCATCAGGGAAACCTATCTCAATACAATTTTCAGAGGTCTGTGAAAATGATAAAATAACAACAAAAATAACAAATCAGAAACATGCTGATAGAGAAATGATTTAGAAAACAAGAATTCCTAGACATTTCATACACCAAAATATGCATTTTAAGCTTTCTTCTGCTCTTTTTTTGCAGTTGTTTGGAGAAAAATAATCCTCTTTGTATCTGTTACATATCCGTTACATAATATAGAGAATAAAGTTTTGAATACTGGTTTTTATTTCAGCTCAATGCTGATTATTTTTTTCTACTTTCACATTAACTTTTTATCTTCTTGGTTCTCCAAAACGAGTAAAAATGAAGAGATGCTACATTTCTGACAAGTCCATATGAATAAACTCTAGACTGCAATGTTTTGTTGCAAACATCTTTTATTACCTGATGTTATAAATCTGGTTATTTACGTTATTAATTTTACACGTGGCAAAGCGGCTTTATATTTATATACAATGTGGGATATAAAACAACTATAATTATTCCTTGTAGTTAATTTATCCTCCAAAATTTCATTTTCTGCTATTAGACTTTTTGGAAATCTTAAATATCTCTCTGGGGTTGCAACTGGCATGATGGTCAAAACGTTATGATGGCAGCTTTGATTCGTCCGTCTGTCCATCCGTCTGTCTATCAAGCCATCCATCCATATTTATATAGCTGCCCATCTCAAGGGTTTGAATATATTTTTACATCTTTGTGTTCTGTATTTCGTACTGCTGCCTTATTTTTTTTTTTGTCTTAATTCCTGTCTATCCCTTTGGTTCCTCTCCGTGGAGCTAAATTCCTCTTTTGATGGTGTTCAATCTATCTTTGATCTTTCTTTAGTTTCTACTTTGTTCAAGCCTTGACTTTTTCTTCCCCTTTTCCTAGTGGGGCTTTGCCTTTCCCCCAGGCTTGGCTCCCACCTGAGGTAAACCTTTCCCTCACACAGTTCTGAGGGAGTATTAAAAAATGCCTTTCTCTCTCTGCCCTCCCCCAATTTTCCTCAGCGGCAGCTTCCTTTCCCTCGCCGTTTCTCATCAGGGCTGTCTATCCTTTAATTTTAATTTTAATTTTACTTTGATTTCTGAGCTTTGGCTCCTTTTATTTATTTTCATCTTCATGAACTGCCAGGCAGCCATTTTGTCTTCCTTCTCTCCTCCTTCACTGCCACCTGCTCAGTGCTCCTGTTTGATTGGCTGCTGCTACTGGATTGGCAGCCGTGGTCTCCCTAGCAACAGGGGAGGGCCAAGAAAAAGCTCAGGTACTTATTACCTGCTCAGGTAGTTTGTCCTCAAGGAAGAGAAAGGAATTGGCAGAACTAGCAGGGTGAATTTGCTTCATACCTACATAAAGGGTTTTTTTCTTTTTAAATGGGTCCCAAATAGTGGGCAGTTCTTCAAATGCCCATTTTAATATTATTTTAATATTAAAATTCTTAAGTGTTCTGTGAGCGGCAGGTTCTATTATAGGAATAAATAAACAAAGAAACATAGAAAACTGATGGCAGAAAAAGACCTAGTGGTCCATAAAAACTGCTTGCTTGCTTTATTTATTATATATTTTTTGACTTTTAATATTTGTTAGATGATGGAGATGTGCTTATCCAAATAATAAATTTTTATTCAAATAATATTTATTCAAATAATATTTTTATTCAAATAATAAATTTGTTTTATTATATATTATTACCATTACATTATATTATTTTTAATCTATTACATTTATAAAAAAATATGTATATAAATTATATCAACAAAGAAAGAAAGGGAATAAATAAATTGGCTTCTGCTTTCCTTCAGCCTCCTCCTCCTCGCCATTTATTACAGCCAAGGACTTAGGAAAACGGTTCATCCAATTTTGAGTGCTCGTCTTAAGAAAGACTATCGATAACTCTGATGCCCCGCGAATGCTTGACCATGGAGGCAAGTCGCCACCCCTATTTTGTATTGTTTCTTTCCAGTCCTAAATGAGCAAATACAGGTAAGTCTTTGTTTGCCGTGGGGCTGTTTTTGCTGAAATTTGAAGTAAATGCCGATTTCTGGGGGTGGTGGAAAACCCATTGTAAATTGCTGTGAATGGTTAAAAATGCAGGCCGGTTGTGGAATGCCCAAAATGTGATCACATCACACGGGGTGGGGGGCTGATGTCAGAACTTCAAAACTGAGTTGTAAGTAGCTTTTGGGGGAAGGGGTTGTTGTAACTTTGAATGGATCCTAAGCAACCAGTCATAAGTCGAGGACTACCTATAATTAGATGGAAGAAAAACATTTCTCTAAAGTGGCTGTACTTGAAGGACCTAAGAAATGAATGGATAGGGGAGAAGCCTTTTTTTCCATTGAACATCTTGCAATTAGCGTAAATTTTTTTTCAACATTAACTTTCTGGGTTTCTTTTGCTCCGTCAGCACCTCATGTGAAGCAATCAATCCTTTATTTGCTTCCCCTCAAGACTCTCCATTAAATAAGCGACCCTTCATTGTAACCACGATGGATGGATTTGGTCATTAACCTCCAAACGCTATTTAGTTATAAAAGCTGCATTTTTGTAGTGTACATGCAAATCCAGATAGGGGAGCTGCTTCCCCACCAGAAATGGAAAAAGAATTCAAGGATGGCTGGAACCAGAGCACTTTTTTATTTTTTATTTTTGCAAAAGCAGCAGACAATATCTATTTTTGCATTAGAAAAGCAGTGGGTGGTAACATTCTTTGAGCAAGTGCCTGAAAGGAACTTTGTGTGCTGGGAAATTAAATATTTATAGGGTTCCTAAATATTCTCCATGCCAAAGGTTTCCATGCAGGCATGACTACTTAAGGTGCAGCTTAGTTCCGGTTCAGTGTCAATTTTGATGAGTCAGTGACTTTGTAAAGGGTTTTAGGAATCACAAACTTTCCATTTTTCAGCAGTGAGATATTCCTTAACAATCTAAACTAACTAGATAGTAGCTCCAGTATAGCCAGGTGAATCATAGGCCTGCAGGCTCCTCTGAAAACTACGTTTCCATATTAACATCACATTCTTTTTGCTAGGGTAAGACAAGCATAAGAAAACTATAATAAGCAAAGGTTGGGCTAATGGGGAAAAAAATCAACATTACCCAACTAGCGTGCAAGGATGAGAGCAAGTTTGGTCCAGTGGTTAAGGCACCGGGCTGGAAACCAAGAGACTATGAGTTCTAGTCCTGCCTTAGGCATGAAAACCAGCTGGATGACTTTGAACCAATGACCAGGAGACAGTGAGTTCTAGTCCTGCGATAGGTATAAAAGCCAGCTGGGTGACTTTGGGCCAACCACCAGGAGACTGTGAGTTCTAGTCTTGTCTTAGCCATGAAAACTAGCTGGGTGACTTTGAACCAATGACCAGGAGACAGTGAGTTCTAGTCCTGCGTTAGGTATAAAAGCCAGCTGGGTGACTTTGGACCAACGACCAGGAGACTGTGAGTTCTAGTCCCACCTTAGGCATGAAAGCTGCCTGGATGACTTTGGGCAAATCACTCTCACTTAGCCCAACTCACCTCACAGAGTTGTTGTTTTGGGGAAAATAGGAGGAAGGTGTATTGGATATGCGTGCACTGCCTTGAGTTATTAGTAAAAGTAATGGAAATGGGATATAAACAAACAAATAAAAATGTTACCTATTTGGATAATGAAAAGCTTGCAAGTTGGCACCCAAGCTCAAAGAGCACCAAGGACCTAAGCTACATATATTCTCTTCTGCCATACCCTAATATTTTGCAATTATTTTCATCCATTATAGCATAAGCCCTTGAGTGCTGGGGGAGGTGGGGCATCATGAGATAAGAAAATTCTATTTAATGATGGAGCTTAATAGTAACGATAGCAGCAGCTGCACTAATAAACTTAATTTTAGAAGACCACTAAGTTTCATTTGTTTTTAGTTTTGAATTAAGACTTGCTCCCTTTTTGCATTTCCCCCCCGTGGCCTATCTATCTTACCTTCTTTCTGGCTGCCTGCAGCACTTTGTTGTTGTAGCAAACTTTGACTGTATAACGTGGGCAGTGCCGCAGCGGCATACTGCTGTATTCCTGAGTAGGCTTGGGTGAGGGCATCCATTGTGCCAGCTGTACCATTGGTCAAGCCTGTTGCACCGAGTCCTCCATTCAGGGCAGCCATACCTGAGAGCATTTGAGCAACTTTACAAAAAACCCAACAATAGAGAAAAGAAATTGCACTTATTCATTAGTGCTTTCCAAACATCGTTAGCATTAATATGACACCGACAACAACGGCTGGGCATGCAGATAAAAAACAATAACCACAGCAGTAAGAATAACAATAATACAAATCGGGCACTTCACCAGATGGCACAGATTAAAAACAACAGGTAGGACAACATCCAATCTATAAAGACATATAAAGATTGAGGTTAGGAGTTATTGTTCACAGCAACTCAGTTTCCCATGCATGCAGCACTCAGCAAAAATTGGGGTCACCAGAAAAATCTGTTTTCCCCTGATGATTTATGGCATCCGGTCCGTGGGCCGGATGCGTCACATGCTGGCCACACCTACGGCCGCTTTAGCAAAGGGGAAAAAAGTCATGATACATCACACAATGATGCTGTGACGATGCGAGTTTGACACCCTTGATTTATGGCATCTTCATAGCATCATAGACTTCTTTAATATAAAGCCTGTTCTCATTGAAGTTGTTTTGATGCAATTACAAATGATCCTAGAAGAACGTTTCTCCACTTGGTCAACTTTGAGATGAGTGGATTTCAACTCCCAGAATTCCTAACCAGCAAGGCCATTGCCAGAGGTGGGTTTCAGCAGGTTCTGACCAGTTCTGGAGAACCGGTAGTGGAAATTTTGAGTAGTTTGGAGAACCAGTAGTAAAAATTCTGACTGGCCCCACCCCCATCTATTCTCTGCCTTCCAAGTCCCAGCTGATCGGGAGAAAATGAGGATTTTGCAGTAAACTTCCCCTGGATTGGAGAGGGAATGGAGATTTTACAGTATCCTTCCCTGGAGTGGGGTGGGAACGGAGATTTTACAGTATCCTTCCCCTGCCACTCCCACCAAGCCACACCCATAGATCCGGTAGTAAAAAAATTTGAAACCCCCCACTGGCTATTGCTAAAAATTGTGGGGATTAAAAGTTCACACATCTCAAAGTTATCCAGGAGGTGAAACAGTGTTCTATCTATGTCTCTAAGTAACCAAAGAATCTGCTGCTAATAAGGATGAACCAGACTTTTGTTGCCAATTCAGCTCATGTAACTGAAAACTAGTAGGTCAGGAAGAGTGTTTCTAGTTAACAACTGGGAACCTTTGGTGGCAGCTGGATATTTTGAGAACACGTTGTGCATCATCTCACAAAATGGCTGCACTGATAGCTGATCTTTTCTCAAAGTATGTGCCACAGGAGGCATGGTTCATCATAAAATACCTATCCTAGCTGCTGGGACAAAAAAAAAATCCCACTCAAGAGTCCCTGATTGTCCTATCTGCAGAGGAAGCATTATTCAGCATTTTCATATTTCCTTCTGGAGCAACAGTTGAGGTGAAATTGATCGTTGATCTTGCAAGTCTCAGAGTGACTATAGTTTACTAGAATCCTTAAAACAATCAACACTCTTGCTGTGGAGAAATCTGAGGCATCTTATTGATTTGTAATTCTAACCTTCAGTAGATTATTCAGATAATCACAGAAAACCTGGAATGAGCCATGGGAGCCATCTAATTCAACTCCCTCCTCAGTGAAAGATCCACTAGAGTATCTTTGACAGATAAACTTTCAGTTTCTGTTTGAAGATCTCCAGTGAAGGGGAAATCATTATGAGCCATGGCGGCACAGTGGTTAGAGTGTAATACTGCAGGCTACTTCTGCTGACTGCCGGCTGCATGCAATTTGGCAGTTCAAATCTCACCAGGCTCAAGGTTGACTCAGCTTTCTATCCTTCCGAGGTGGGTAAAAATAAGGACCCAGATTGTTGGGGGCAATAGGCTGACTCTGTAAACCGCTTAGAGAGGAGCTATAAAAGCACTGTGAAGTGGTATAGAAGTCTAAGTGCTAAGTGCTATTGTTATTACATTATGTGCTGGCCTGATGCACTGTCTACAACTTGTGCAATCTGGAAGTTTTCCTGAAACAGAATCTGAAAGCCTTTCAGCCCATTGATTCTGGTCCTGCTCTCAAGAGCAGTGGCCCCCCAACCTTTTGAGTGCCAGGGACCAGAGGGTGGCTTTTCTGCAGGCTGATTTTGTGTGGTTTTGCATGCTGCCTGGATCCCACATGTGCACAAACAGGACTTCGCTCACTTACGTGCAGTGGTGGGTTTCTACCAGTTTGCCCTGGTTCAGGCAAACCGGTAGCAATGGTGATGGGAGGCTCCGCCCACCCATCATCATGGACGCTCTGCGCATGCGCAGAAGCACACGTGCAAGCAAAGCGAGCACACACGCATGCTTGCTCACAGTTCTGAACCAGTAACGAAGGTAAGTGAAACCCACTACTGCTTACGTGGCCTGGTTCCTGGTGCACATTGGGGATTGGGGACCCCTGTTCTAGATCAATGTGTGCCACCCTTCAGATATTTGAAGACTGCTTTCTGCTTAAGGTTAGCGGATAATAAAATATGACTGAAATGACTACTTAGTTTATTTACGACTCTTAAAAGTGAAACATCATTTCAGTGATATCTATGGATCCCCATCATCAGATAAAATTGGGAAACTAATTAGTAAAAAGTAAAAATCTGAGGTTGTATGTTATTACCTTATTCTGCTGCACCAAAAGATGCTGGAAGTCAATGCTTTTCTTTTTTCTCTCTCCTTTACCCTACACTTTTTTCCTCTTCCCTTTGCCTTCCCCTATTGTCCCATTATTTTAATTTTTCTTTGTATCTCTGTATCTCATATTTTGATAAACTAATACAGATATGAACAATTGGGAAATTAAACTTGCTAAGCTAGCCTCTCTCCATTGGTTCTTTTCAGACATGCTAGAACTACAGTGGTAGAATTTCCAGCGAATATCCCCTCCAGAGATGCAGTCTTAAAATATTAGGAAACCCAGATGCTATAGAAGGCTTTGTAAAAATTTTCTAAGGAAGCACAGAAACCTTGAAACCTGCTAGAGTTGTCCATTAAAATTGCCAATGTATCACAATGCTCAGGATATTTTTAAGAGAAAACAAAAGGAATGGCATCTCCCTTTCAATAGTTTTAATATTTTTTACCAACAAATTGCCTATTATAGCAATTTAAGTTTAAAGCTGATGTAATATTGAAAAAGCCAATAAAATCTCCTGCACATGTCTATCTCCTGCCCTTCCTTGCACTTCCCCCCCTCCCACCCATCAGCTCCTTTTCTTCAAGGCTGAATAGCTGTTGCTATTGGATCAAAGCTGCAGAAAAGTGATTTGAGGAACAGACTACAAATAAATAACCCAGGAAGACCAGCATTATTTACTTGCAGTCAAATCACATTCCTGTCTCTTTTAATCTTCTTGTACAACCTTTCTCCTAAACCTTTGCTTTGATGACAGTTTTATAAGGAAAAAAAATAGAGAGGGACAATTCTAAGAAACCGGGTAAGAAATAATGAGGCATCTGCTGTGCAGAGATCTTAAGAAAGCAAATCTATTGAAAAAAAATTTCTTCTGAGTGAGCCAAGCAAACCTTGCCTCCCATCAACCCCCCCCCCCCCCCAAAATCCTATGGTCATGCTCAAGTACTGACATATGAGGACGTAATAGCTAGGAATTTTGAAGAAAGGGAGAAGGATATCCAAAATTATCATTAGTGAGAGGAATTTATCTTCCTTCCTTCCTTCCTTCCTTCCTTCCTTCCTTCCTTCCTTCCTTCCTTCCTTCCTTCCTTTCCTTCCTTCCTTCCTTCCCACCTATCTTTCACATTTTGAAACTGCTCAACTCTCTTACAGAGGGAGGGTAACAGGTTTTGGGAGGATAGGACGACATTTTTTCCTGTTCATACCTTGGATTTTACTGGTTGCAACTGCAGAGAATAATTCAAAGAGTAAGATTTTACAGCATCGGCCACATTGCCTTTTTAGTTAGACAAGAAATAGCCAATTTCTCCACCAGCACAGGCTGGGTAAAAGATAAAGGGAAGAAGAGGTTCCTTGCTATGGCAGGAAATATTCTCTTTCCATTTTTATTTTGTTGTCTGTTTTGTGAGCCCAGCAGCTCTTTTTTGAAATCCCAGAAAAATCAGAGTGACGGATGCATCATTGAGCGCATATGGTGAGAGAGTCGCGTGGAGAAACAAATCATGTTTTCACTGATTGTATCAACTGGCTTTCAAAGGTTTAGGTAAACACCAACCTAAGCAGACTACAGAAGAAAACTCCTTTGGTTAAAGGCAAACAGCTTGAGAAAGCTTTCTTTTTCTGTTGCAGCTGGGGAAAAAATCTGGAATGGCGGTGGGAGTTTCATGCTTTTTGAACCTGCCTCTCTTTTCACCTTCCCTGTCTTTTAGTTATGCATTGTTGATGATGTAGACATACTTAGATATCTGGGAGGCTTGAAAGCATACTTTAAAAAGTTTTTTTCATATTTCATCAACAGGTTGGCATTTACTGAGCCTCAGAGGCTGCCTTCCGTATAATTCACCTGATATTTAGACTTTAGGTGTTCACAAGGGAACACCCACAAAAGGGCCTCAGACACACTATTCCCTGCAAGGGTTGTGTTTCAATCACTATCTACCTTGTACGCTCAAATTCATTTTTGCCACTCTATGCAATTGATTCACTTTTTTTTTTTGGTGTGGTTGAATGTAAAATGACAGAAATATAAAATTTTGCATTTGCAACTTCTGTAAAAATAATAGAACTATAAAATTTTGTATGCAGCTGTTTGTAACTTTGTATGTAATGTAAATGTATAGTGTAAATATTAATGTAAAATAACATAAATACAAAGCTTTGTATTTGCAAAGTTTTATATTTGCAAAGTAACAGAAATACAGAACTTTGTATGCAACTATTTGTAACCTTGTATGTAAAGTAAATATGTACTTTAAATATTAATGAAAAATAATAAAAATACAGAACTTTGTACACAGGAGACTTCAATGTTTCTCCTCTTGTTTTACATTCAACCATAAAAAGGGCGAATTGATGATATGAATTTAGATATGTTAAGTGGATCAAATGATATATTATACTAACTGACAAGCAAAAATTCCCCTAGCACAATAGTGTGTATAGAACAATTTAAAGTGTCTTGAATATTTTTGGCTAAAATCGAGTGTAGTACCAAGTGTATCATGAATGTTTGACTCAACTTTGCATATTTTAGCTTTCATCAGTACCTCATTGGAACCTAATACTTCGAAACAATGATTAGGTTCCTTCCACTTTATGTTTTGTAATGGTGAAGGTTATCCTGTGCATTACTTGCTGTGATTCACTGCTTTGATTTTGGGAGAGTTGTTTAGTGTTGCTGGCTTGATTAATTTCTGCTTTCAGTTCTTTGTGATTGAAACTATCTTTGGTTGATTCAGAAAGTACACTTACTATTTGGAAATAGTAAGTTGTGAGAGACGTAAGAGCAAAATTTGGGGATGAGGTAGGGATTCCCTATTTTGTACTTTTTGGAGGTTTTAGAATTTCAGTGTCCAAAACCTTCAACCAATATACAAATGGCTATTTTGCAGGCACTGGTTTGGCAAAAGCTGATCTGTAGACACAATACTTGTACACATGCATGCACACACAAACACGCAACACAGAACTATAGAAACAGAATCATTACTGAGTATGATGGGCTAGATTATTAGATCATGGCATATATCATAATTACCTAACCTACTCTAGTAAAAAATATTACAGAATGTATATATTTTTCAAAGGTCTGACATTCTCTTCTCCTGCCTCTATAGCCAAGAACTAAAGTGATTTATTTGAAAATGCCTTACATGTGGATTGTAGAAATCTATAAATCAAATTGCTTAGCAGAGGGCATTTTTTCATACCTCCTCTATCTAGAGAGTATTCATACTGATGTTGTTGTGCTATTACCCTTAGCAGTAGCTTCTATGGGCAGTAACAATAGCAGCACATCTCTTTAGTTGCCACTTCAACTAAAACCTATATCTCTTGAACAATTAAAACAAAACCAAAATCCCCTGTTGAACTGATCCCTTCTAGTTATCTGAATGCAAGCTTAATGTGTGTACCCTAGAAGAGAGGATAAAATATCATCAAGCACTATAAACATCATAATTCTTTAACAAGACAAAACCTATTTAGATTTTGGGCCTGAAGCGGTCTGGAATAGAATTTCTCAATTTTATCACCCATTTTGCACATGTGTTTATTTCTCTGGTAGCATTCACTCTACTAAAACGATTAGTGTCCCTAAGGTGATTACAGGGAAATTGCTGGAGTGTCCACCACAGCAATAAATACTCACTGTTTACGGTACCTGCTAGTGCATTAATATTATTCAATCCAACCGTTGCTCCGGCTAGTCCTTGTAGAGTCCCCAGAGAAGTCAAAGAATTCATTGCTGCCCCAGCTGTGGAATTTGCTGTTGATGCAGCCACTAGAATAAAAGAAGGAAAAAGAAAATAAAATCATTTACTCCTAGAATACCATAAACCAGGGGTGTCCAACCTTGGCAACTTTAAGACTTGTGGACTTCAACTCCCAGAATTCCTCAGCTAGCATGTCAGCATGATTGACTGGGGAATTCTGGGAACTAAAGTCCATAAGTCTGGGACACAAGTCTTTGTTACAAAGTTGTCAAAGTTGGACATCCCTGTCATAAACATTATGGAAAGCTAGTGAGTTCTTTGGCCATAAATTCATGACATGTCATAATAATAGTTAGATGAGAAAAACCTTCAAAAGTATGGTTCCTCTCATTGGTTTATCCATACAGTTGAATGTCCATTGCTTAAAGTACATATTCTGCTGAAAAGTTTAATAAGAGATAGAAAAGCAGAGCCCTACATTACAGTTTGATTCATGTGCTGAACTCAGATTTAGTGCTGCTTGTTTGTTTACAGTTTAGTCTGATTTGTAGCCTTTCTTGTTTATTCAACAAACTGTGGTTGGAAATTCTGGTTTGGAATTGTTTCGATCTCTCCATTTCAACTGCATGCATATATAAAAATGGTATGTTATGAATAAAGCATAAACCATTGTAGGATATATGTTTCAGAGGAGATTGTTTTGATATGGAAATGGCAAATGCTACATTCATCAGTTCTCAGATTATCTGTTTTATGAAAACCTATTTGATATCGAAGGAAAAATTACGAATTGCCTTCCACAGTTTCCCCCTACAGCAAAATGAAATGGATACGATAAGTTGGTGTTTCTGAATTGAATAAATTCACACAAGACCTTAATAAAGAGCGGGTAGTTGCCCCTCATTTTTGGATAACTACATGAACTGACATTGTTACACTGTTAGGCGGCTTTTCTTGATGTTCCATTGCTGTTTAGTCTAATTGTTAGAAAAGATGAAATATCTAACATTCACAAATCCAGGGGCTTTGCTTTCAGGAATTATAACTTGACAGTACTTTGTCTTGGTAAAAGCAAATTGATCGTTCCTCTCTTTTGTGCTGGGAATATTATCCTTGTGTTATCAGTCTGAACATCAATAGTCAAGAAGAATAGCATTCAGAAAGCTAGTTAGTATTGAAGGGATGAGTGAATAATGCCTATATGATTTGTGAACATTAAAGAATACAGCTGCAAGCTAAAAACTAGATAGACCTCCTTCTCTCCCTCCAGTCTTAGCCTTTGGTACACAGAGATTCGGAGTTAGATCTGTAAGTCCATGACCAGACTTCAAAGCTCTTCAAATTCTGGTTGGCCCACCAGTGATTAAAAATAACAAGATCCTGCTTTTGAAAGGTAATTTACTGCCCTTGCGGCTCACTACAGATTCAAGGGGAAAAAAGGGAACTCTGGAGAGATGTAAATAGGATTAAGTCCCTTCCCTGAAGCCACAACCTCACTCTGGTGCTGCACAAATAAGTATCTGCTAGGTTGGGAATTGTTTTCCAGACTGGTTGTGTCAGCTTGGAAGGAATAAGGATAAGAAAAGATGCCTTTTTGTGACTGCTAGACATCTGTGACAGGTTCCTAATCATTCAAATAAAAATAGAGAAGGAAAAAGAGGTATAAAAAAGAGACATCTAATCACTTCAGCCATATCTAATGGGATGGCTGATGGAATGAGAATCATCTACCACAACAGAATAACAGAGTTAGAAAGGGACCTTGAAGGTCTTCTAGTCCAACCCCCTGCTCAAGCAGGAAACCCTGTACCATTTCAGACAAATGGTAGTTCAACCTCTTCTTAAAATCCTCCAGTGTTGGAGCATTCACAGCTTCTGGAGGCAAGTTGTTCCATTGGTTAATTGTTCTCACTGTCAGGAAATTTCTCCTTAGTTCTAGGTTGGATCTTTCCTTGATTAGTTTCCATCCATTGCTTCTTGTCCTGCCTTCAGGTGCTTTGGAGAACACGTTGACCCCCTCTTCTTTGTGGCAGCTCCTGAGATAGTAGGAGACTGCTATAATTTTGATTAGTTGGCTTTTCTCACCACCTGATTAAAAATCAATTCCGCCTGTCAATTTGCACATTAAGGGAGAAGGTGTTTTCTTCACCTACATTTAGCTGGGTCATTTGACAGTGTAAAGAAAGTGTTACTGACCTGATCAGGCAGACTTCATCCAATTCTAGGCTAACATACTTTAAATAACAAATGGGTCTATTCCGGGATTGAGATTTTTTAAAGCACTACGCTAATTAGTATTTGATGGATTAGATCTCCAGGCCCACCTAACTAGCATGGAGTTCTATTCCTGGAAACCCACCAACTGAACAAACCATGAGCCTGGCTGGTGACTGCAATGAGCCACTTAATATTAAAACACTTTCAGGTGAGCAGTTTTATTAAGCATTAAATTAATTCTGACTGCTCAGGACTCACAGCCTGCTCCTGGTCACTGCCTCTTGTAAATGACTGAGGAGTACATGGTAGCAGGCCCACCCTCTTGTGCTGCCAAGCTGAAAGCAGGACTTGATAAGTCCATGATTAAAAATGATTGAACCAAACTGGTAGCTGTGAAGTGAATTCCGTGTGTAATGGGTGCCAGCAACTGTCTTTTGGGCCTAAATGTCCATACAAGAGCAAAAAAAAAAAAAAAAAAAAAAAAGGGGGGGGGGGGGAGAAAAGAAAAGAAAAGAATATTGATGTGAAATGGGCATGAGATGGACTTCTGATATGGTTGAGCTGAAGAGTCTCCAGATCACTTAAACAAGCTCTTGCCTCCACCCTTCGATATGTAGTATTAAGATATCCACAAAAGGTTATTATATTTTTTCCAGTTACTGGATAAAACAGCATGTTTGAAAAGAGCATATTGTTACACTAGAGATGATAGTTTTCTTATCTATCTCATCCACATTCTCCCAGTTTCTTTTATTTATTTATTTATTTTGTTGAGTACGTATTAGGTAATATTTATAAGTATAAGCATGCATTGAATACATAAAATGAATACAATTAAATGGGGACATTAGGACAGGGACAGTAGGCATCCTGGTGCTCTTATGCACGCCCCTTACAGACCTTTTAGGGATGGGGTGAGGTCAACAATAGCCAGTCTTAGGTTAACATTTTGAGGGCTTTGGGATGAAACCAGAGTCAGGTAGTGCATTCCAGGCACTGACCACTTGTTGCTGAAGTCTTATTTTCTGCAATCAAGTTTGGAGCGGTTCACTTTAAGTTTGTGTCTATTGTGTGCTTGTGTATTGTTGTGGTTGAAGCTGAAGTAGTCATTGACAGGTAGGACATTGTAGCAGATGATTTTATGACCTATGCTTAGGTCATACTGAAGGCGGCGTAGTTCTAAATTTTCTAAGCTCAAAATTTCAAGTCTGGTGGCATAAGGTATATTCTTGCTCTCTAAACCTAGATATTTAATTTCCCTGGTCAATATCACTACTAATAGAAGAGACTAAACATAGCTCAGGGATGGCCGTGGCTGCCGGCGTCCCGATATAGCCAGCTGACTCCATCGCTGGTTATTGGGGGCGAATCATTGGCCCCCACGGAAAGGGTTCGCAACTTGGGCGTCCTCCTGGACTCACGGCTGTCTTTAGAGGATCATACGACAGCCGTGGCCAGGGGGGCTTTTTATCAGGTTCGCCTGATACGCCAGTTGCGACCCTTTCTAGATCGGGACTCCCTACGCACGGTCACTCACGCTCTTGTCACTTCCCATCTGGACTACTGCAATGCTCTCTACATGGGGCTCCCCTTGGGGTGCACCCGGAGGCTCCAACTGGTGCAGAATGCGGCCGCGCGGGGATCATGGGAGCGACGGGACGCTCCCACGTGACACCTCTCCTGCGCGAGCTGCATTGGTTGCCGGTGGACTTTCGGGTGCGTTTCAAGGTGTTGGTAATCACCTTTAAAGCGCTCCATGGCTTAGGGCCAGGGTACTTACGGGACCGCCTTCTGCCACCAACTGCCTCCCACCGGCCGGTTCGCTCCCACAGAGAGGGCCTCCTCAGGGTGCCGTCAGCCAGACAATGCCGGCTGGCGACCCCCAGGGGGAGAGCCTTCTCTGTGGCAGCACCCACCCTTTGGAATGATCTGCCTCCAGAGTTAAGAACAATCTCCGACCTCCCGACCTTCCGGCGGGCTTTAAAAACCCATCTTTTTCAGCTTGCCGGCTTAGCCTGATTCCTGTAAATATTTTATCGTTTTATCGTTTTTATTTTATTTTAAATGATTTTAGTTTTAATCTATGGCCATCTATATTGTTATTTTATGAAATTTTAACTTTTGTATGTTTGTTTTTAATCGGCTGTGCACCGCCCTGAGTCCGTAAGGAGAAGGGCGGTATATAAATCTAAATAAAGAGAAAGAGAAAAAATAAAGATAAAGAAAGATAAAGATGAACTGTGGAGTCCTTGGTACTCTCTGAGTTTAGTTTCAATAAGTTCACTATCGCTACTTAGTTTCACTATCACTAAGTGTTGCATCTTATGATTTCTGAAGAATGTATTTTTATGATGACTATGATCATGATTTATCACTTATAGCTTTTATGTACAATGAGAGCTTATGCATCAAAGACAAATTCCTTGTGTGTCCAATCACACTTGGCCAATAAAGAATTCAGTTCAGTTCAGTTCTGTTCTGTTCTAATCTATTCTATTTGTTTGCTTGTAGGCGGTTTCATGAAGCACTGAAGATTTTTATTTACTTATTTATTTGTCAAGTATGTATGAGAAAATAAGTATAAACATATAAGTATAAACAGGTATCATGTTACCAACTCTGGTAATGAAACGTTTGCAAGCAAACAAACAAAGCTCAGAGAGCATCAAGGACTTTACAATATCACTACTATCTCATAGGTGGACAAATTGTTGGATGTTTGGCATTGATGTGCATCGTAACAGGAAGAAAATAAATACGGGAAAGACTTTACATACAATAACTCATTGTAAGGCCTCCTACTTTGCTGGTTGCTTTTATTTTCATAGTTAATTCAACAGAAAGACTTAGGGCCCAGGATGGACCAAAGATACCACCTTGCAAGATTAATTCCAGATTAAAAAAATCATACCTTGCATGCAATAATGTCAGCAAGCTTGGGGGTAAAACTGGGCATTGGATGAGCTGGTGTCATAATGGCTAAGAGGTGTCCATTTAGATCTGTACTGACTTTTATTGTTACTAACAAATACTGCATATGGCACAGGTAAAGCAGTTAACCTATCCTAAGTGAAAACTGTCATAGGAAGATTGCAACTGTTTTAAAAAAAGCTTCACTATATAAAGAAAAGGAGAAAAGGAGAGAAAAGAAGGAAAAAAGGAAAAAGAAACCCATGTACACAGAAAGTCATTCAGCCATTTTTTAAAAATGCACCTTCACTCTTCCCCTCACACTAATGAACGCATTATTGATCCAAGATTTTAATCCTGGTGACATGCTCTCTTAACAATATCAAAGAGTAATCTTTTTTGCTGCACTGTGTTCAGTTAATCCATAGTCTTTCATATGATAAATTTCCAAATCCCTGGTATATAACTCAGAAGTACCTTCACAGCTTTAAATGGCATTGATTTTTTTTGTAATGCTATATGGATAAATTTATGAAAACTAACCCAAAACAGAGTAACAGTGGGTCACATCTATATCATACTAGTAAATGTCCCCTTATTCATTTCATGGATTTCGGTCTCTTCCCCTCACAATACCATAATACCAAACTGACCTTGGAGCAGAAGAATCACTGAAGAACAGTGGCCCCAATTAAAAACCTCCTAAACTGGTCCAGTAAGATACCATGTTAAGTGTATCAAAAGCTGCTGAGATATCAAGGAGGCCTAGGATAGAGCACTCCTCTGCTATTAACAGAATCCCTTATGCCACCAGGCTTGAAATTTTGGGCTTGGACAACCTAGAACTACGCTGCCTACGGTCTAACCTAAGCGTTGTACACAAAATTATCAGCTACAACATCCTACCTGTCAATGACTACTTCAGCTTCAACCACACAATAGATACAAACTCATCCCATTTAATGGGATGAAAATGCCATTGTTAAATGAATGACAAATGATATAAAGCTATATGACAGATTGATAACACGAGAAATTAGAGAATTCATAATGATGAATATGAGATGAAGTACAAAGGATTTGTAACCGATCAACACACTGCTTGTAATTGGAATGGATGATGGATGTTTTTATGTTTTGTTTAAAAATAAAAAAAAATATTTTTTAAAAAATAGATACAAACTCAAGGTAAACCGCTCCAAACTCGATTGCAGAAAATACGACTTCAGCAACAGAGTGGTCAATGCCTGGAATGCACTACCTGACTCTGTGGTTTCTTCCCCAAACCCCCACAACCTTAACCTTAGACTGTCTACTGTGGACCTCACCCCATTCCTAAGAGGTCTGTAAGGGGCGTGCATAAGTGCACCAGCATGCTTACCCTCCCTGTCTACTGTGTTCATATCCATGTTTATAGTTATCTGTTATCTGTTATCTCGTAGATGTTTGACTAAATAAATAAATAAATAAATAATCAATCACTCAGTCAATCAATCTATCAATCAATCAATCCCTGGCCTGATGGAGATCATTGGCCAGTGTTACCAATACAGCTTGGTATTGTATTCAGACTAAAACTACTCTAAAAAGGATAAATCACTTCCTCCAGGTCCTTTGGAGTAGTAAGCCTCTATCTTCTCAGTAACCTTCCTTGAAAAGGAAAGAGTGAAGTCCGGACAAAATTATTCAGAACCTTTAAATCCCGTGATGGCCTCTTGAGGGAGAAAGAAACACATCGTTTCCTTCCAAGCATCTCCTTCCACAGAAAGACATCCATCTCTGCTGGATCAATGACATATTGCCTCCTGGGATGATTTAACCAACCATGAAGGACATGGAACTAAGAGAAAAGTGGCAGGGTTCAAAGCCCCAAGGACCCAGTCATCGGGCTGATGGACCTGAACTCCTTTCAAATTACTAGGCATGACTACTGCTCAGACAACTGCACAAGATCCACAAAGGCAGAAATCCAACGTCAAACAAATTCAAGCAATTTTATTTGAAGGATGCCTGCAGAGGCTCTCTGGTCCCTTCTTCCCCAAATCACTCAACACACTCAAGACCACTAGCTGCAGACTGCCACTGTGATAAGAGTGGAGAAATAAGTCTGTTTTGCTGCTTTTAATCCTTAATAAAGTGTTATACCTGTGTCCAATCAGATTTGCTCTTAGTACATGAGGGAAGACCAAGCAAAATATAGATGGGAAAGTTTAAAATTACTTGTAGGGGAATTACCTGTCATGTAGGGGGAGAAAAGTACATAAGATATTTTTGATATATTTTTCAGCATTCAACCAGGGTGGACTTTTTATGTTTAATATTAGTGTGAATGATATATTTGTAATTTTCTATTTTTTTTGTACACATGTTTTTTTTTTACTTTTATTATTAGCATTTGATGGTTGTCAGTGTGTTTCTTCTTCTTTTCTTTATTTTGTATTTTAACTTTGGAAATACAATAACATTTGTAGAGGGAAGACCAAGCAAATTAGGATCAAGATTGTTGCAGATATTTCCATGAGTGTACTAATATGGGACAACTTGGAGGGAAGGAGTTTTAAATTAGATGCTTTAGATGGTCTATAAAATTTAAACAGAAAATAGGAAAAAGGAAAAATTTTTTTAAATACGTGAATATTTTCTTGGGATTTGACAAAAAGTAGGAGATAATTGAGTTGTGCTTATGTAACATTCAGAAGATAGTGTGGATTCTAAATGTTTTTCTGCCTCTTCACATGAGGCAAACGAGATGATTTTATCCACAATTGTCAGATCCATTTATAAGTGTCTATACTTCTTTGTGAAGCAAAATATATTCTAAATATTTAAAAGGATAAGATGCAGCTTTTGTCAATGCCCAATCTCCAAGATGAACCAACTATTTTGGCTGATTTAGAAAACTCTCACACAGGTGCAGCTATTTTGGGATTCTTTCTGGAAGCACATTACAGATAGCACAGTGGGTGCTTGGACTATACAGAATGTCACCCCCGACAAGCTTCAACTGCCTCTTGGAGAGATGTGTATTGTTCTGAAATGAACAAATAAAGAAAGCTTTTAAGAGATGCTAGGCTCTGTGAAAGATTTTGTGATGCTTCTCTGGAAAAGCATCCTAGATGTTCTATAAAAATGGCTCAAGTTTCAAACAATTCTGCTTTAAGCAATGAATGCTTTTACTTAACAAAGGCAAATCCTTTGTGGTATGGTTAGCATCATGAATGACCCATAACTCATTTAATTGCTTCCCAAGAGTGAAGAACAGAAATGCTACCCAGGCAAACAGTTTCTTTTCTCTTAAGCAGCCGAACTGGTCAAGAATGCTACATCTTTTGCATTTGTATGGCAGATCAAGTGAATTAACAATGAAAGAAGCAGTCAGTGGTTTCTTTTATTAATGTGGAACAAAAGCTTAAAAATAGCTGCCAAGCAGATCAGGTATTTAAAAGAGAGAGAAAGAGAAAGAGAAAGAGAAAGAGAAAGAGAAAGAGAGGGAGGGCGGGAGAGAAAGAAAGAGAGAGAGAGAGAGAGAGAGAGAGAGAGAGAGAGAGAGAGAGAGAGAGAGAGAGAGAGAGAGAGAGAGAGAGAGATATCTGTGAATTCAAATCCTATATTGATCATCAGCCAGGCTTAGAAAATGAACATGATCCTTCTGCGAGGAAGATGGGCAGTTTCAAAATTTGACCAAAAAAATCAATCAACCAACATATTTCTAGAAGATACAGGAAAGCCTGATAGTTGATGTGTTGATGCTAAAAGAAGCTAGCATCAAATTGAACTTGACACATTTAGAAAAAGCCTGTAATTCCAAAGGTGATCTAAAACAGGGGTCTCCAACCTTGGCAACTCTAAGACTTGTGAACTTCAACTCCCAGAGTTCCTCAGCCTGAGGAACTCTGGGAGTTGAAGTCCACAAGTCTTAAAGTTGCCAAGGTTGGAGACCCCTAATCTAAAACATTTTCAGAGCACAGAGAGAAATTCAATAGTGCTCCCTATTCCTCCTTTGCAGTTCTCATACTATACTGTAAGTCAAGGATGAATTAAGTCAGGAAGGCCATCCCAGAATCCATGTGGGCCACAATCTGGAGGTGATGTTTTTTAAGGGAGAAAATGAGTCTTCAGACCTTAAAATACTGTTCTGCAAGCCTTAATGGTATCCATTTTGTCCCTTAAACCACCCTGATGTGCACAAATATGCAAAAAATGGGCCCATTGTTTTACCCAACTCATTTGGGGAGGGGTCTTGGAGAGTGTAAAAAAGAATGTAGGCTTATATGTGTCTGCCAAGACGTACTTTTTGCACCTGTTATAGATCACAAGAGAATCAAATGTGGATCCAAGAACTCTCACTCTCTGCCCACCGCTGTCCTGTTGATGAAGTATGCAGGTACTCCTCGACTTACAACCATCTGTTTAGTGACCATTCAAAGTTACAAGGCACTTAACTTATAGTGACTTATGAATTTGCATCTTCATTTCGCTTTTCATCATTGCAGCATCCCCATGGGCATGTGATCAAAATTCAGATGCTTGGCAACTGGCTCATATTTATGACAGTTGCAGTATCCTGGGGTCATGGGATCACCTTCTGTGACCTTCTGGACAAGCAAAGTTAATGGGGGAACCACTCAACAACCATGTTACTGACATAGCAAGAATTGCAGTGATTCACTTAACAACTGCGACAAGAAAGGTGGTAAAATGCGGCAAAACTCAGTTAACTGTCACTTAGCAACAAAAATTTTGGGCTCGATGGTAATCATAAATCGAGGACTAGCTGTACCGTACCCATTATCCCCTTTTTGCTTGCTGCTTAGAGTCCTAAGAGCTAAAATAAAAGGTAGCAAGAATAGCTGTGGGTGGCCTTAGCAACCTAACAAAGGAAGGAAAACCAGCAACGCTACGTGTTTTCCTCCAGTTCAGGGGTGTCAAACTCAAGGCCTGGGGGCTAGATCCAGCCTGCGGTGTGCTTAGATCTGGCCCACAGGACCACCCTGGAAACAGTGGCCCACTGCGGCTCTGCCAGCAAAAACAGAGCTTGGGAGAGTTGTGTCCGGCCCTCCCAATCCGTTGCAGGGGGCTCTCACAATCTAAAATGGAGCTCGCGTGGGCCGCGGGTGGCACTCACAACCAGTGGTGGGTTTCAAATTTTTTTACTACCGGTTCTGTGGGTTTGGCTTGGTGGGTGTGGCATGGCTTGGTGGGCGTGGCAGGGGAAGGATACTGTAAAATTCCCATTCCCACCCCACTCCAGGGGAAGGATACTGTAAAATCTCCATTCCCGCCCGATCAGGTAGGACTTGGGAGGCAGAGAATAGATGGGGGCGAGGCCAGTCAGAATTTTTACTACTGGTTCTGTGAACTACTCAAAATTTCCGCTACCGGTTCTCCAGAACTGGTCAGAACCTGCTGAAGCCCACCTCTGCTCCCAATTCCATTTTCACTGGCAGAGGGTTGCAGGAGGCCGTCACAACCAAAAACAGAGCTCGGGAGTCTGTTTTCGCTAGCAGAGTGCTCGGGCCACCAAAAGCGCCCCTGACATGAGTGATGTCGAGGGCCATGCCCCTCTGGACATGTCCCCCGCCCCTGCCAAGATCAAACACAACCCTGATGTGAAATGATGAAATTGAGTTTGACACCCTTGCTCTAGTTGACATATTTATGACCCTCCCTGAGAACGTGGAGGGAAAAATTGCAAAGAACCAGTGGTGAAATGCAAATTTGTTTATTACTGGTTCTGTGGGCATGGCTTGGTGGACGTGGTGTGGCTTGGTGGGCGTGGCAGGGGAAGGATATTGCAAAATCTCCATTCCCACCCCACTCTGGGCCAGCCAGAGGCAGTATTTGCCGATTCTCCGAACTATTCAAAATTTCCGCTACTGGTTCTCCAGGACCTGTTCTGAACTGTTTCCGCTACTGGTTCTCCAGAACCTGCTGGATTTCACCCCTGCAAAGAACGATCCTTGCTTTCACCCTGGTGTAATTTTTTTCTGCACAACTATAACTTTCACAGTACCCAAGAGCCAATGCTGTCAGCTACCAACATTTGGCGCCTTGAAAAAGAAGTTTCATTGGTTGTTGAACACGGTGGCCTCTTACTTGTAACCATTAATCACGTACGCCTTGTGCAGTCTTGGCAGAGTCGACCATAAGTATAAATGGTATAAATCTGCATTTTACTTGCATAGCTTCATTAATCACAGTTCATTTAACGTCATTAAATTAGATAGCCAGGAAGTGCTTTTCCCTCAAGTGCATTGCCATTTTTGTAATAAGATGGTTTGTAGAGAAAAGACAACAGGGATATTGTAAATAAAAGACGATGGGAAGTTGATTTTTTGAGAATTACTACTTCAAAAAAAAAAAAAAAAAAAGGAAGAACCTCCCCAATACTCTTGTAACTGCAAAAATGTACAGACAATTTAAAAAAAAATAATAAAAAGGGGCACTTATTTCCTCCATCTTAAAAAGCAAATATAAATGCTGCACTATAGCCTAGATTTAAATGGAAATGCTTTGAAATGGAACACGTGGTTTTTATAGAGCTAAATAGAGCTCTCCCATGGAACCGAGAACAGGCAGGGAAAGCTTTTATTCAGGTTTACAAAGTATTTAATGGACTGGAAAATTTAGCACTAGATAAGAAAGTTGAAATCAAAAGAACATCTTAACAAGGCTTGTTTTCAGTTTAGATGTAGAGTTTGTAAGGTGGAACAAGACTATTAAATTGATGTTTTTGCTTGATAGCAGTATTCAGGGAGGGCTGTTGCTACGGGAAAAAACGGTTCAGATCAGTATTTCTCAACCTTAGCAATTTTAAAATGTGTGGACTTCAACTCCTAGAATTCCCCAGCCGGCTGCAATATTCCTTGCACTCTACTGCCTTGTCCCCTGAAGGATAAAATCTTCTGCCAATAAAGTTTCTGACTTCAAATATGTGTTCTTTACCCACAGAAGCTGGCCAACGTTAGATTTGGCTTTATCACCAAATAAAATGGCTATATCCTTGTAAAATGGCTGCCTCATTTATTTTTCTATGTTCAACTTGTCTCTGAATTGCTTGTCCTTTTTTTCTCTTTTATATCTCTATGTATGATTACCCAGAATTAATGGTGAAATCCTCCGAGGTCCGCCACCACTTCGCTGCATGCATCGCAGGCGCTACCGCACATCATGGAAAAAAGAAGCTTAAGAGGGTAAGTATCCTTATGATTTTATATTGATATTGTTCCCTGGTTGCTTATTTGTAGCCTTTGACTATCGTTAAGTGTTGTACCTTATGATTCTTGATGAACGTACCTTTTCTTTTATGTACACCGAGAGCGTATGCACCAAAGACAAATTCCTTGTGTGTCCAATCACACTTGGCCAATAAAGAATTCTATTTCTTTTCTATTCTATTCTATTCTATTCTATTCTATTCTATTCTATTCTATTCTATTCTATTCTATTCTATTCTATTCTATTCTATTCTATTCTATTCTATTCCATTCCATTCCATTCCATTCCATTCCATTCCATTCCATAGAACAGCGAGGGAGGGGGAACAGCTGTGCCCTGTGATTTAGATTATAGATATTTCTAGCGAGTATAAATTGTGCGGCACAGCTGATCGTCAGAAATACCGGTAGCATTTTTTTACTACAGGTTCGCATTTCACCACTGCTCAGAATAGGACAGAAAACATAGAACACAGAATCATAGGGTTGAAAGGGACCTTGGTGGTCTTCTAGTCCAACCCCGTGTTGAAGGCATTGGACCTTATATTATCCCTGTCAAATGGTTCTTCAGTCTATTTTTGAAAACTTCCAGTGATGGAGCACCCACAACTCCGGGAGGCAAGTTGTTCCATTGATTAATCATCCGCACTGTCAGAAAATGTCTCCTTACTTCTAGGTTAGATTTCTCTTTAACAAGCTTCTACCCATTACTTCTTGTCCTGCCCTCAGGTGTTTTGGAGAGTAAGTCAATCTCTCTTTTCTGTGACAGCCCTTCAAGTGCTGGAAAAGTTAAAATAAAACAATGGACTTAGCAAAGTCCGTGGCTAAGCAAATCTGCAGAAGAGATCTTGGGCTGCAAATTGCTATTTTCCTGGGAGAAGGATAAGATAAAGGCAGGCTTTTTTTATGCAGACATTTTTATGTGGCTTCTCACGGACATAAGAACGAATACTGTATTCTTCTTCTGAGGCCACAGCTTTTATAAGCAGCAGATTTCCAGACATCCTAGGCTCACTTTCTCCAAAGTATCAAAAGATGTCAAAAATCTTGCCAAAGATGAACTAAAAGAAATGATTGAACGTACTTCATTGCACATAAAGGGGCACATTCTCACGCAATGCACAATTATTGCACCATAAATAAGCAAAGCCACCCCCAACTGCTGGTCCTACTGAGCAAACTCAGATGGATTTAAGATGGCAGCTGGATTGGTGTCTAGCTGTCCCTTCAGTTACCAACATTCATCAACAAAGGAAAATTCTTTAGGGGAAAAAAAGGAAATTCTGAACAAGGAATAGCAAGAGGAGCGATTCAGTTTTGGTCACCACATTACAAAAATAAATTGAAACTTTTGTTGGAAAAGGTGCAAAGAAGGACAACTAAGATGATTAAGGGCCCGAAGACAAAAACATATGAAGAACATTTGTATGAATTGGGTATGGCTAGTCTAGAGGAAAAAAAGGACTGGGAGCAGGGTGCGGGGGAGGGGGGGAGAGGACGATAACACATACACATGCAGCAGTGTTCCAATATTTGAGAGGCTGTCACAAAGATGAGGGGGGTCAACTTATTTTCCAAAGCACCAGAAGCCAAGACAATAAACAATGTATGAAAAACTATCTGGAACTAAGGAGAAACTTCCTAACGATGAGGACAATTAACCAGTGGCACAGCTTGCCTTCAGAAGTTGTAAATGCTTAATCCCTGAAGGTTTTTAAGAAAAAAACGGACAGCCATCTATCTGAAATGGTATAGGGTCTCCTGCTTGAGTGGGTGGAGGGGTTGGACTAGAAGACCTCCAAGGTCCCTTACAGTTCTGACCATGAACAACTTCCCATGTAGGGCTGGCTAAAGCCTATGGCTGAGCTGCGTAGGAAACAATAGTTTTCTTAATAGCTCAGTGATCCTTACCCTGCAAACTTACCTGATGTTCTTAAATATAAATGTATGTATAAAAGTAGTTGTTGTCAATGCTCTTATAGCAACGTTTTCCCAGTGGTAGGGCAACTTTGCTCTCTAATTGTAAAGTTGATTTATGAAAGTTAATAACCTCCATCTTCTAGATAAATGTACAATGATGCTCTAAAGCCATTCGCTAGCTATTAAACACATTTCCAAGTTTAATAATGCTTAGAACATGTTCATTAAAGCAGCTTCATTAAAGTCAAGAGAGCTGATTTTTCTCCTGTACACAATTTTCCCCTGCTAAAGAAGACTGTTAAATTAACCAGAACAGCATATTCTGAATTTTGTACTAGTAAACAAATCTGGGATTTTATTTGTAGCAAAATTACATGTGAAACATGCTGAAAAGACACTCTTGTATTTGATAGAATCTGTGGTTAGGAGCTAGTAGTAGAAAAAGTCATGGTCATTTTAAAAGAGAATGAATTTTAATTTAGTTTGGAGATGATCCTCTCTTTTTATAAGGAATGCTTGAAAGTAGGAACAAATGAATGGGCGCAGGACTACACAGCTGAAACTGTTTTAATATGTTCCATTTCCAATAGCAGTAATACTAACTCAGATTAGTTACCATTGTAGCCCTGCACAATTTCTCCACAATCCTTTTCTCACAATAACATTGCGAAACAGACCGAAAAGACAGCAAGTAGTTCAAAATCATCCAACTTAGTAGGTGGGTAAGTAGATTTTGGCAACACAAGTCTCCACAACATGTACCCGAAGCAAGCAAAATCTGTTTTTAATTTGGTTGTGATGGAAGTACAGAAAAGGATCCAATACATTGCCGGAGCCTGTTGTATTTCCATCTTTGTGGGCCAAATGATGTCACCGGGGTGGAAGCAAACAGCAAGCCCCCACCCCACACGTAGTTGTCTGTTGTCTTCAATAATTCCATTCACTTTTATCATCTTCAAATGGTATTTAATCCCTATGTAGGATTATTTTGCATTCCATTCTCTGCCAAACCACTACTCAGCTCTGTAAATCCTAAATCGGGTCTAAAAATGGTATTCTTTTATAAACGTGGGTGCCAGAAGTGGAATCCACAATACAGACAGCATTAAAATTTGGGAAAAGTCAACCCAGGTGATTGTGTGGCAAATCAAAGAACATCAGATACATTTGAAATCTGCAAATGCTAAGCATTACTGGTCACTGAGCATTTGGCCAGCTCTGGAGCAAAGAGATAAGGAGAATAAGGTTGCTGGCTGATTTGGAAGAAGACAGCTAGAATAAATTTCTTCTTTGCTTGACCACTTGAGACAGAATTGCTGGTCTGGTCAGTGTCACAAAAATATAGCAATGGTATATTCTACATTCCCCATTCCCAAAAAGAAAATACACAAGATATTTTGCATGGCTGCCATGAATCATGAAAGTTCACAACAGAACTGAAGCTGTGCACCATAGTTATATACTATGATAAAAAGGGAATAATTTACAAGTCACCTAAAGCATATTTTGCTTCAAGATGAAAAGCTAAGGGAAAAGGCTATTCCTGCACTTTAGGGCTATGATCTCTCTAGAACCTCTAAGAATTACAATCATTTGTATGAAGTAGCAGTTTAGGAATTGAATAAATTAGACATTGCATGGGGCCATAGCACAAATCTTTAAATTTATCCTGATGTGAGAACCTGATTTAATTTTCTCCAAGGGACATAGAAGGACATATGTCTTTTCCTCTGAAAAGCTTTTCATAAGTTTCAAGAGAAGATCAAGAGTGTCCAAAATGAAAAGTAACGGAATTTGTTAAAACCATCAGTATCAAAGAAGGCTCCATGTTTTCTAGGATTCTTAACATTCTGGAGTTTTTGAAATAAAATAAAACAGTTGACACAATTGGATAAATATGGTAACAGGCAAAACCAGGGCAAATTTTTACTAGGTGCAATGTAAAGATAAAATAAATGATCATTATTTTTTAAAAAAATCAATAGTATAAGTATATAGTTATACTAAGTATAGTAATAGATAAGTATATACCGTGTTTCCCTGAAACTAAGACCCTGTCTTATATTTTTTGAACCCTGAAATAAGCGCTTGGCCTTATTGCCATGCGCTCAAAAGCCCAATTGGGCTTATTATCAGGGGATGCCTTATTTTGGGGGAAACAGGGTAGAAACTGTTCACAATGAAATATGAAATAATTCTCAAGGCTAAATATGAAATAATTCTCAAGGCTAAATTGCCTGCAATGATCCATGAATGAATTATTATCCCCTGGTTAAAATTCTGTTCTCTTATTTGAGAGTGTTAGCAACGTGAAGTAGATAAAACGCCTTTTCAAAAGGAAACCTTGGCCAGACAGATAGGACAGACGCATTCTGAATGCTTCCTCATTAAGATTCCCCAATCTGAAGTCCTTATTAAAATTTAAAATAACAGAGTTAATACACATTTGAAATCACAATTCAGTCCAGGAAGGGTGTCTGCAAAATATAACCCCATATGCCAAGATGGCGGCTGCGATGGAATAATCAAACGGCACAAATAAAGAAGCCAGGGGAACTTCAATCGCGCCAACGTGGCTGCCATCTTGACTTTCGGACCTCCCCCTGAAGACACACCCCTGCAGTGCAGACCATTGAAACATTCAGGCATTGCCCCTGACCATGTTTCCTTTGCCGATGAAAGAAAATGTATTTTACCGCACACACAGAGAGAATACGTTGGAATAAAATCTCCAACGGACCCATCATTCAGGTACCAGAATCACACTGCACGCATGGCTAGAAGGAAGCTAATGTTTAAATCTCTCCATTGGCCCACTTTCTTTGGAACAAAGGTGGAAAGAAGAGTGCTATATTCGATCGTACCTGGGCTTGTGAGTGCACCAAGGGCCCCTGATGCTGTGGAGAGTGGATTCGCATTGGTGGTGTTGGCTGAGGACTGGGCCGCGGCGGCTGCAGCTGCTAAGGTTGCCAAATTTTGTAGCTGTAAAGCATTCATTCCTGCAGAGAAAACAGAGAGCTAGTGAAGTCGAATACCAAACCCAAATGATTTCTTTTAACTCCACCAACCCAGTGTGAAACTTCCATCCAAGGGTGGGTTGCTGGGGGTTCGCAGGGGTTCGGGAGAACTTCTAGCTAAGATTCTGTGCAGTTCGGAGAATCCCCAAATCCCAGGCCTGGCTAGCCCCCCCTCCCCTCCCCTCCCTCCTAGGAGTCCCCATGCAGCCCGTTTTGGGTGCCGGTAAATGCAGAATGTGCATGGAGACTCGGGGAGGGCAAAAAATGGGTCTACTGGAAGTTCGGGAAGGTCAGAAATAGGCCGGTTTCCAGCCTCCAGAGGGCCTCTGGAGCCTGGGCAGGGCAAAAATGGTCCCCCCACCATGGTGCAGGAGGCTGACTAGGCCACGCTTACCCTGGCAGAGAACCCCTTGCTAAAATTTTTGAAGCCCACACCTGTTTCCATCATACAGGTAGTCCTCCACTTTCAACAGTTCGTTTAGTGAACATTCAAAGTTCCAACAGCACTGAAGAAAGTGAAGCATCCCCGTGATCATGTGATCAAAATTCAGATGCTTGGTAACTGGTTCATACTTATGACCGTCGCTGTGTCCCAAAGTCATGTAATAGGAATACCAGTAGTCCTTAGATTTATATACCTCTTCATAATGCTTTTACAAAAACTCTCTAAGCAGTTTTACAGAGTCAGCATATGGCCCTGAACAATCTGGGTCCTCATTTTACCAACCTCGGAAGGATGGAAAGCTGAGTCAACCTTGAGCTGGTGAGGCTCGAACTGCTGGCAGTCATCAGAATTAGCCTGCAATACTGCATTCCAGTCACTGCACCAAAATGGCGCCACCACAGTGATCACCTTTTGCAACCTTCTGACAAGCAAAGTCAATGGGGAAACCAGATGCATTTAACCAGGTTACTAACTTATGAACGACAGCGATTCACTTCACAACTGTGGCAAAGAAGTTCATAAAATGGGGCAAAACTCACTTATCAAATGTCTCACTTAACAACAGAAAATTTGGGCTCCATGGTGGCCATAAGTCGAGGGCTATCTGTATCCTTTTAGCTTGTCTTTTACGTTTGGTCTTCCTCTTTTATTTTTAAACCGCTCGTTAACTATTTCGTTCTGCAGTGGTCTTTCAGCAAAATAAAGCCTGACTTGACTTGGGATTTGCAAAGACCGTAATTTCCTAGTTTTCTTGATTTTTCATTTTAGAAAGGAGCCTGTTCTGGCGGAGGAGATGACAGGGACTCAGCACGAGCCCACATTGAATGCGAAGCCTGAGTTGCGCCACGAGGCCACAATAAATAATGCAGGAGAAATGATCTTGGGATAGCTCTGAGTTGTTTATCAAAACGTATGTCAAAGACGAGCAGCAGAAAAGAACCATCGCTTCCTCTTCCTTGCAAATTTTTTTTTAGAAAACATCACAAGAACACATGGTTATCTAACAACGATGCTTCTACTTCAAAAGGGAGAAGAGAAGAGGCTGCCTTACTGCCTAACAATCCATCAGTCTGGTTTCACCAAGGGATAATTTGCTGTAAAGTCAAATCCACCGTGGCTCAGAATTAGGAGAAGTCATCTTAGTCGTATGTTTCCAATTTCCATTCGAGTGAAGATGCTCACTGAACATTTACTCGGAGCTCTGAAGGTACTTTAACCAAGGGGAAATGTAATGAATACATGCAAACTTCCTGCACGATCCCTAGAACAAAGATCACAGGTTGTGCAGGAAGCTTCAGTAACAGGAAACATTAGGTGCACATGTCAAACAATGAATGCAAAAGGCATAAAAAGATTCCTCATATTTTTCACTCTTTAGGAAACACAGTGTATGCAATAATTTTCTGGTGATGGATTTCAGAATAAATAAGGGGCAGGATCTTTCTCAAGGCCTCTACCTGCTAGTAGAAATTTCCTGCCTGAGGTCCCCTCCAACTAAACCTATTCTATTCTATTCTATTCTATTCTATTCTATTCTATTCTATTCTATTCTATTCTATTCTATTCTATTCTATTCTATTCTATTCTATTCTATTTCCTATCCTATTCTATTTCCTATCCTATCCTATCCTATCCTATCCTATCCTATCCTATCCTATCCTATCCTATCCTATCCTATCCTATCCTATCCTATCCTATCCTATCCTATCCTGCTACCTGCCAAATAGGTACCAAAACAAATCTTTCTGGGAGTTGGAAAAAAAAAACCCAGCCAAGATTCAAAACAGAGGAAAGAGCCAACAACTTCTCATTGCTCTTTGTCAGTTCATATACCTCCATATAATTGCATGAGGTTTATATTTAACAGACCATACTGCGCAACCAGGCACTTAGTGCAGATAAGCTCTGCTTTTCTTTCCTTTCCTTTCGCGCCATGGATAAATCAGAGGAGCTCTTTTGAACCCGCTGCCAACTTTGTCCAAAACACACTCATTTCAACGTGTTAACGGCTGACATAATGGGATGGAACTATATAATCACGGGGATATTCATGCCTTGGCTCTGTTTTATCACCTGAACCTTTTGTCAGCTAAATATCCAGCCAGGATGTGTTCTTATGCTCAGTTACCAGAGAAGCTGCCTTTATTAAGCTACTTTTATGAAAACCATCGGGATCTTGAAGATGACGACAGGAATGACTGCTTAACCTGACTCTGTCTTTCCCTTGCAGGAAAGGAAGAGTTCAGCAACAGGTTAGCAAGAACCAAATCAGATGCACTGGACAACACACCTGAAATGGAGGATGAGTGGATAGAGGTGTGAATGGAAATCATGATCTTATACACAGGTAGGCCTCGACTTACAACAGTTTTTTTAGCAACCGCTCAAAGTTACAGCGGCCCTGAAAAAAGTGACATGACCATTTTCCACACTTACGACTAGTGGAGCATTCCCATGGTCACATGATCAAAATTCGGACGCTTGGCAACGGACTCGTATTTATGACCGCTGCAGTGTCCCTGGGATCATGTGATCCGCTTTTGCGACTTTCTGATAAGTCAAGTCAATGGGGAAGCCGGGTCCACTTAACAACCGTGTTACTAAGTTAACAAGTGCAGCGATTCACTTAACAACTGTGGGAAGAAAAGTGGCAAAATGGGATAAAAAACTCACTTAACAACTGTCTCTCACCTAGCAAGGGTAATTTTGGGCTCAATTGTGGTACCTATAATTTCCAAGGTAAGGTTGCACATCTCATTGTTCTGCATCTGATCTGATTGCTCTTCATTTCTCAAGCTTCTTGAGAATTGATTATCATCCAAAATGTATTGTTTTCACACAGAAGCAAGAGGCCTTTTCTTTTGCTATTGTGGTTTCCCCTACATTCCCCACTAAAATGAAATGAAAAATAATCTGATAATCTTCTGCTGAAACCACTGAATATTCTACAAACACAGTACTTTTGGAAGAAATGTTAATTATTTACATTGGGAGGGAGGGGGAGAAGGAAGAGAGGTTCCCTTTGGAGAAATAAGCCTCTAGATATGCTTCTTAGTTTTTATGCTGTAGAAAAAAATGCTGAGAATAAACATGGAATTTAATTGATTTCAATAATATAAACTGCTCGGTTATCAAAATAGGGTAATATTTTGTACCGCAAGAATCGCAACTTAGATTTTCATTGCTTGGCAGATTAAAAATACAATTAAATTATGCTTATAATGGATGTACAATATGTCTGCTTAAAATGTAAGATTTTTATAAAATGTATTTATAAGGAGAGGGGCTATGAAAATTTAATTTAATGTTCACCTTAGGTAATTTGGTGTGTTATTGTTCACAGCAATTACCATAAATCTACATATCAATAAGGAAGAACAGATGTCAGTTGTTATATCCACTTGCCAATCAGGCTTGTTAAAAATCGGCAGATGGATGCTTGTAGAATTTTCTCATATGGCCTATTAGCACATTTGCAGGAAACTGGTGTAGTACCCTTGCAGTGACACATGCAGTCCTGTTAAAACACAAATAAATTGGAGACCTGAGGTTTCCATATCTCACAACTCAGGGTGTGAAGCTTGCAGGGGAAACTTTCACACACAGGAAGAGGGGACTGACCAGTCCTCAACTAAAGGAAGATTTTCTCATTACTGTTGATGTCAGCTTGGGAAAACAAAAAGAAATGAAAAAAAATGCATTTCATTATTTTTCAAGAGAGGGGTACCAAACTGCCAATATTGCTTTAATTTTTGAAGAAGCCCATTTAGGTTTTCTCTTATCAGAGGCATTTACAAAAAAAGAAAAAAGAAAAAGAAAAAAAAAGAAAAAGAAAGAAAGAAAGAAAAAGAAAAAGAAAACATGTTTGCTTGCTTATTTATGACAGTCCTGACCCTCTCCAGCCCCACAAATTCCAGGAAAAATGTATAAATGATAAGCTTTAAAATCCCAATAAGAACCCATTCTTAAGATTTATACTGAACGTTAAATAGTTTGAACTAATTTTTATTGGTAATTTGACAAGAACCCCATAAAATTGCTGGGTATCAGTATCTTTTTAATTAAGGCTGAAGGTATGAGAAGGTTGGATACATAAGGCCTTGTAAACTTTTGAGGGAATGCTTCAAAGCCTACATGGCACCATTCCCATTACAGGTTCAGTAGGTAGAAAGAAAGTTTCCTTTGAAAGACCCTTTCCCTCCAAAGTTTATGCAGACACAAAGCAGCTAATTCACCTCCTAAAATATAGGGATAAAAGGAAGACTTCCTGCAGTAACCTAGAGCAGAGGTCTCCAATCTTGGCAACTTTACAACTTGTGGACTTCAACTCCCAGAATTCCTCAGCCAGCGCATGCTGGCTGAGGAATTTTGGGACTTGAAGTCCACAAGTCGTAAAGTTGTCAAAGTTGGAGACCCCTGCCCTAGAGGGCATAATTCATCTAGTCTTAAAGACTTAAATTCATTAAATGTAGCAAGATGTTCCTTGATCACCTTTCTATCAATCTTCCAATTTTGCCCTTCAGTTTTGTCATTCACAATTAAAATAAACTAATTAACCCGAGCTATTTTATGTGTGTATGCCTATACGTGTCTCTGTACTTGTATAGATACATATACATATATATATATGTGTGTGTGTGTGTCTAAAACAGTTCGTTTAGTGACTATCTGTAGTTACAATGGCACTGAAAAAAGTAACTTATGACCTTTTTCACATTTGTGACCATTGCTGATGATAATGTGAAATGGTCACATGATCATGGTCACATGATCAAAATTCGGACGCTTGCCAAGTGACTCATATTCATGGCCATTGGCAGCGTCCTTTGTGACCTTCGGACAAGCAAAGTCAACGGAGAAGCCAGAACCGTGTTACTAACAGCTGCAGCGATTCGCTTAACAACTGTGACAAGAAAGGTCGTAAGATGGGGCAAAATTCACTTGACAACTATCTCGCTTAGCAACCGAAACAGTGGGCTCAGTTGTGGCCGTACATCGAGGACCATCTGTATATGAAAGGAAGAACACCACAGAAGCCACACACACAAAAAAATCAACATCTAAGTGTTTTATACTACAAAAGTTTACAGTTAGGCAGAGGTGACAAAGCTGAGAGATATTTCTAAATATCTTCCAGCCTACCAGCTCTCAAGGCTTCTGGTTGAAGAATGTGTGAAATTGCACGGATCTTGAGTGCTATTGAGAATCTCGGATTTGTCATTTGCAGAGTTGATCCATTTAGATTAATGGGGGAAAAAATAGCTCAGGTTTATTTTACTCCCAGCTGTTTTCACTGATGCAATGGCTAAGTCAGCATCCAATTTACTTTGAGAGAGTACTCATGACTTTGGGCTGTCTCAACCAATAGATCATAATTGCACAGACACAATACATCTCTAACTGTGCTATGCAGAAAAATCTCTCACTGCCCTCACACAAACAAACACACACACACACACACACACACACACACAAACATATTTCTGATCCTTGCATTTTTTATTCTGTAGGGTGAAGTCCAAGAAACACTACTGGGCTTCTTAACTCAAACCTGGTTCCAAAAAACCATCGCTGTGAAAATGTTGTCTATCACATTAAGATATATTTTTCATGAGAGGAGAATTAAAAAAAAAAGCATGCCAGATTATGAGCGGCACATAATACGAGCGGCAAGTACTTGCCAACAGATCTGCACCAGAAGAAATAACTCAGCGATATCATCACCTGCGGGCCAATTTATATTGTCAGAAAGTGGATTCTGCATTAGTCTCTGGAGCCAAATGCAGTAATGGCATATTCTAGGAATAAAACACCGACAGCCTATGGGGACACGCTCATCTCTATTTCATAGATGCTCTTCGAGAACCATTCAGAGCACAGCATTAATAATAATATTTTAAAAAGGGGAAGATTAAAAAAAAAGGAAGAAAAGAATGAAGATGGCAAGATGACATATGGATAGAGCTGAAGAAGCCCTTTGGCGTGTGGCGAGACTGGATAAAAGCGCCACCAATTTGCTGACGTGGTCAGAGCTTAATTAAAAATAAATTCACATGCCAGTTTGATGACACAAACAGTGCAGGAGAGGTTGCTGCTTGGATGAGAAATAAAGAATATCAAGCAAGAGGGGAAAGCAACTAACAGCATTGTAGGACAGACGCAATGGTCATGCTTAGAGTTGCTTTCTTTTTGTAAATCCTGTACAAGACAGGAATCAGCCGGGCAAGGCAAAGAATGAGCTTTTATTAATAACAATAAATTGCTTAGTAAATTCACGCAGAGGCCATTCAGCTAAATGTCTTTTGGTGGGGGTAGGGGCAGAAAATTTAATATGGTAACCACAGCCGTGCAGCTAAAAGCATGTCACACAGTTCAGACATGTAAAGAAGAAGTAGGGTGGGGTGGGGGTCAAACATAGAATTGTGGTTGCCATCTTGACTTTCTTGACCTCCTTCAAGCCCAGGCTTTGGCCTTGCCTGAAGTATTCTTAGGACACTCATCTAGGATCCAGCTTCTACGTAACGAGATATGTCAGATCTGTAAATCAGAAGGGTATTCATCCTCTTAGATGGTGACACCGTAAATTCTGAGATGTTTACCGCTGGAAAATTGCAACAGAACTCTCAGATTTTGAGATGAAATCTCAAAGAGAAAAGACGGAAAAAGATTGTGAGATGAAAGTAAACAAGAGGACTAGGGGTGAAATGCTCTGAAGTCTGCTATTGGTTCGTTTTGCTACCAGTTTGCTTTGCACGTGTATACACGGTGCATGCCAAATGCATGGTTCATGCACAGCGCTGAAAAAGGAGGATTAAGAAGCCTTTTCTGAGTCTGCAAAGGTAAGTAGAACAGTGAGGGGAGGGGAACAGCTGTGCTGCATGATTTAGATTCACTAGAATGCAGCATTTTCTGCTTTCTAGTGAATATAAATCGCATGGCACAGCTAATCGTCTGAAATAGCAGTTCGCCCGAACCTGTAGCATTTTTTTTTACTACCAGTTCACCATGACCACGGAGACATCTTCGGACAGCGCTAGCTCTTCATCTTTGAAACAGAGATGAGCACTACCCCCTAGAGTCGGGAACAACTAGCACATATGTGCGAGGGGAACCTTTACCTTTATCTATGATTCTATTCTAAAATAGGGACATGGAAACCAAAGTCAACCTATGTAGAACATAATCCAAGAAAGCCTTTGAATCTGACTCTGAATCAATGCAACATCCAAGATCTTCTGCATCAGTGGTGGGATTCAAATTTTTTTACTACCAGTTCTGTGGGTGTGGCTTGTTGGGCATGGCAGGGGAAGGTTACTGCAAAATCCCCATTTCCTTCCAATCAGCTGGGACTCGAGAGGCAGAGAATAGATGGGGGCAAGACCAATTAGAGGTGGCATTTACCGGTTCTCCAAACTACTCAAAATTTCTGCTACTGGTTCTCCAGAACTGGTCAGAACCTGCTGAAACCCACCTCTGTTTTGCATATACCTTAAACTGTACAGTTAGATGAAGGATCTTCTTGTACGGAAAAGGGCTAAAATTCAGCCACAGGAGGAAAAAGAAGGAAAGAGATAAATAAAGAGGCTTTAACTCACCGGCCATTTGTTGAATGCCACTGAAGGCACCCAAGTTACTGGAGGATGTTGCTTGCTGCAGAAGCTGCAAATTAACAGTAACAACATCAATGGGGTTAATAACGCAACAAGTTAAGATTAAAGCAAAATTATCTGAATCAAATTAAATTTGGGATACTTATAGTTTCCTTTACATTTATACAGTCTCTTGCTTCTGCCTGGTGTTGGAATGAAGGTCCCCAGAGCCGATGCTGTAAATCCATATTAATGTCTAATCTCTATTAAGAAACACACAGACACTGGGGAAACTCAATAACATTGCTGCTTTAAAACAATTAATCAATTTACTCTTTTTTTAACTGCCAGGTGCTAAATCTACTTCAGCCCAACATAGTGTGACTAATCATTGCCCTCTGCAGTCTAGCAGTTAGCATAACTCATCCTGGTTAATCACAAGAGTATTTTCCACCTCCCCCACTTAAAAAGAGAAGCTAGTTTCCTTAACATGGTTTGTAGGACTGGTGCTGAAAAACGCATAACCTCACAATGGGCTGTTCTTTTTCACAGAGTTGTGTACACACAGGAAATCAAAAGTGATCTGCGTGTCAGTGCACTATTTTGGTAATCCAACTGTATAGAATATTACCTAGGCACAACTGATTGATTTTTAATGGAGGCAGTTGATATATTCAGTTGCCAATCAACATTGCTGAGATGCTGTATCAGGGGACAACCTTGGAACCCATTCCTGATCATACACATAACCAAGTTCCCGCATTGGCTAAGTCTTGGTTTGTTTAATCAAGTTTTCCTGGATAACCCACATTTGGTTGGGATCACAACATAGGCTACGTCACCAACCATCACTTAGAAATCACAATGGCTGGTTTCGCATAACATGTTAAAATGAGTCAAACCACGTTGGAGCATATTGTAATGTGTGAACCATTTTTCATTGGATCAGTGAGGATTCCACCTGACATACAATTTGTAATAACAGAGGTAGCCTCCTAGTGTAAGGTTTCATTATGAATGAAAAGCTTAAATGTATATGAAAAAGTGTCAGTTATCAATGAATGGGGATTAGGAGGAAGTAGGGTTAGGGTGAGCATTTGGGGAAAAGTTGTCCAGTTTTCTGAATGAATGAGATGCAGGAGAGAATCTGCCAGGTGGTATGAATGGGATGGGGAAAAAAGACAGATTAATCCTACAACAGAATTAAAGGAAAGAAAAGAAGAGGAGAATGTGGAATCTGCTCAGAACAGAATGAAATGAATTATGTTACAAAGGGCTGAAGAAGTCTGTGGAGTTACGCTAATGAGAAGTATGAAAAAGGATGGTGGGTGTGATGATGAAGCGAGGAGGTTGTGGATTAAAAAAAATAAAAATAAAAGGAAAACAGGAAAAGGAAAACATGGCATAATGTGTATAGAGAAGAAAAGAGTCACAGAACAGAACTGAAATTAATGCTATAAATCTTTGTGCTGAAGAGAAAAAATGATGACAAGGAAGTTGTAAATACTGGGAAAATGTTGAAAAATGTATGGCTAATAGAGGGTATAACTGGTGCGCCTATCTATTTGTGTATGCGAAGAGAGCATCTATCTCTGATAAACTGGATAATGCCATTATTGTTGTCTTAATGAAAGGAAAAGATAGTATCAGTGAATTTAAAAAATATAAGGTATCAGTTTGCTAAGCTTGGGCATTTGATGAATAGAGATGAACAAAACTTGGGAAATGCCCTTATGCAGGACAACAGACATACTCGTCCAGATTTTTGAATTTCAGCAGATCATTGAGAAATGTGAATGTAAGAAAGCTTATAGTAGATTTAAGAACACATATAAACTTGAGTTGTTGAATGGTGAACATTCACTGAATCTTCATATTATGGAATTAATTGCTGACTATCAGAACTAATCATTCTGAATGATTCAACATCAAGCATGTAATAAGACCTGGATGTTTGACTTAGGGACTTAGTTATTAGTATAACAAATGTATGTATGTATGTATGTATGTATGAAATTTTTATACCGCCCTTCTCCCGAAGGACTCAGGGCAGTGCACAGCCATAATAAAACCAATATATACCATAAAATTTAAAACAGTTAAAACAAATAAGATAATTTGGCCATTTTTGGGGGGGAAAATATGGAAAGTTTATGATGACATTAGATGTATTTTGGTATGAGAATGAGTGTCCTTACATACAAATCATGTATTAGAGGTTAAAAACCCAGATGATTGTAGTGAATATTAAACTGTATGATGCACAGAGGGTATGAATCTCTCTGTGTTGGCAGAATGATTACTAAAGTTGGGGAGAAGGAAGGAAGGAGGGAGGGAGGGAGGGAGGGGAGGAAGGAAACTTAAGACTTGCAAATGCTAGTAAAATTATAATAGGTAGTTGTGTGATTTGTGTGAAGAATGAAAGCTTGTTGCAAGCTTGGCAACTTTAAGACTTGTGAACTTCAAATCCCAGAATTCTCCAGCCAACATGGGACAGTTGAAGACTATGAGTTTACCACTTCAATTCCCAGACTTCCTCACTCAGCATTCTGGGAGTTGAAGTCCACAAGTCTTAAAGTTGCCAAGGTTGGACACTCCTGATATTTTACATGGATGTGAGAATTAGGCATATCAGATGAACCACAAAGTAAGATGAATTCTGTGGGAATGGGATCAAAGATGTCCGGGAAGAGAGAAAAAAATGATGAGATTATTCAGTGATAGAGAGAGGATGACTGAGAATAAAATTGCAAAAGAAATACATGGAGGAAGAGTTTGCAGGTCTGTTGTGACCTCGGCCCCGGAGGCTGATTTATCTTCACATGCTGATTCGGAGGATGATATGGAGGAGGAGGAAGCTGTCACGAGCTATGTGCGGAGGGGGCGTCTTCACTGGTGAGTCAGCAAGAACTGACAGTTGCTGATGTGCCTATGGACCCCAGCCAAATTGAGGAGGAAACAGGCCGGTAATGACGAGGGGGAGCCCCTATTGGATGCAAGAGAGAGATGTAGGAGAGGTTGTAGAGAACAGCTATTGCCACATCCTAAGAGGTGTGGTCAGGAGACGTAGGGCCACACCCTACAAAGTATAAAAAGGGTATGACTGGGCTGGAAAGGCGTGGTGAACAATTTGTTGGCGTTTTGGATGCAGTGGAGTTACAACTGTTTGGAGTTTTTTGACAAGAGTCTGCATTCCTGCATTAGCCTGCTGGCTGTCTGCCAAGACCTTTGGAACATTGCCCAGTAACTATTGGACTGATATACGCTTTGGAAGAGAACTAATTATTAAAGGGCCAGCTTCAGTTTATCTAGCCTGCGTTTGTTACTGCCAGGCTATTCTAGCCTCTGCAAGGCCACTCGTGGAAGGGGACAGAACAGGTTCTAAAGAAAGGCAAAGACAGGAAACCATGGTTGATGGGAATGGAGGAGATCCTGAAAAAAGCAGAAAGATATAGTATTTCAAGGACCAAAGCCAGGAGATGCCCATTGTGGATGTTCATGTAAAATAAATTTAGAGTTTTTTTTCTGTTCCCCTAACTTCTGCTTCCAGTTTCTTTTGTCTAAAGAAATTTGCATGTCCCAGTGGAGATCAAAGCTTACCCTAAGCTTTGTAAAATGTCTTATTCTGACTGATGTCCCAATGAATACTGAAGGTCCTTTCTAATGTTGTTGTCCTGATCCCTCAAACCAAACTGTCATTCTAAGTCACAAGCCTCATGGAAAACCTGGTCGCGATATAGCTAACTACCACAGTTTGATCAAAGCAGACAGTTGCTTATGCAGCTTAACAGATGAGTGGAAAGGGGAGGAAAGAAGGTGCTGTAAAAATGCATTGGTTAACTGGAAACCTGAAACATCTCACCAAGGGAAAAGAAATCTTTTCAAATTGACATCCAATTATGAAATTTAAAATAGCTGTATTGAATGAAAGCCCACGATGCCACTCCTGTGTACTGATGCTGCATTCAGAAAATATAATTGTGGAGCTTGGCCCCTTTTATCTAAATGCACAGCAGGGAAAGTTGACAGAGGTGGGGGAAGTGACAAACAACATAATTCAAATCATTGAGAAATTTAGATAATTATTTTTTCCCCTCCTGTGTAGAAGACTGCCACGGAACATTTTCTTATTCATTAATTCTGTATATTTATGAACAACCAATGTCAGTCATGATGCAATGGGTGTAGAATGACTTGGGATCTGAAGAACTTGAGGTCTGGAGGGGTGCAGAAGACAATCAGGTCTTCAAACACAGATCGTGAAATGCTCAGGTACACAGGGATGGGGGAATAACTTGAAGAAAGAATTTGGGAATGCTTATTATTTGTCCCCGCGAGATTCCCCCCTTCACTGTTGCTTTTCTTTTTACCAAACTTGTTTATTTATTTATTTATTTTGTCAAACATGCACGAGATAACAGATATAAGTATAAACATGGATATGAACACAGGGAATGGGTATAAATAAATGGGGACAGTAGGCACATTGGTGCGCTTATGCACATCCCTTACAGACCTCTTAGGAATGGGGTGGGGTCAACAGTAGACAGTCTAAGGTTAAAGTTATGGGGGTTTGGGGAAGAAACCACAGAGTCAGGTAGTACAGTCCAGGCATTGACCACTCTGTTGCTGAAGTCATATTTTCTGCAATTGAGTTTGGAACGGTTTACCTTGAGTTTGTATCTATTATGTGATCGTGTATTGTTGTGGTTGAAGCTGAAGTCGTCATTGACAGGATGATTTTGTGTACTACGCTTAGGTCAAACTTTAGGTGGTATAGTTCTAGGTTGTCCAGGTCCAAAATTTCAAGTCTGGTGGCATAAGTTTTCTGTTGTGAGCAGAGGAGTGGAGGACTCTTCTCGTGACTCGCTCAATTGTATTAATGTCCGATATGCAGTGTGGATTCCAGGCAGATGAGCTGTATTCGAGAATTGGTCTAGCAAAGATTTTGTATACCCTAGTTTGCAGTACAATGTTGCCGGTGAAGAAGCTTTGCAAGATTAGGTTAACAACTCTTAATGTATAACTTTGAAGTCAATATGATGGAAAATATATTTAAACCATCAGGAAACACTGACTTCTTTTCTGTATCAGTGTCTAGTGAGGACGTAAGGAAAACTTAACAGACAGGAATAATAGAAGTTCTTTAGATCTCAAGGCCTCCTTCCCAACCTTCCCACTGAATTTAGATGGCAGTTTCCATAATTCCCAGTAGGGAATTCTTGCAATTGTACTTCCAGCACGTTTTGTGAATACATAGTTGGTGTAAGTTGGTCTAGCTATGGAGGTTCTCTCTCCCGGATCAAATCTTGAATATTTCTTTTTTCACAGGGAAGTGGTGCGTTTGTATCCATATCTTTGCACATCAGGTGAATCATTTAAAGCTGTATGGTGGCTTATTTGTTCGGCGGTCACATGTTATGTGAAGGCAGGAATGCGATTTGTTAATCCATTGCATTTTGCAAGATGTGGTTTGCACATGTAAATGGGAAAAGATTTTTAAAAAATAGCCTTGCCACCAGGCTGCCAAATGTAAACTGGCAAATGCTGCTTAGGATAATGTCATTCTGGCAAAACAGCTCTAATTGTATTGTTTAATACCTGCTTCTTACGTTGCATTTGAAAAGCGAACATCTTTGTACACTATCATGGTGAACCAATTGTGGAAGAGATTTATTTATCTGCCAAAAACTGGTTTTCTTTTCTACGTACATGCTAAACTAATGGTTGCCTTCACCTAGTGCATTTAACTGATTCTTAAGTTGCCCATTTTGTGGACTTGTGCAACAATCAGCCCTAAACTAACCAAATAATTTTACAATATATTAAGTTGTGTACACATATACACACAAAGTAAGTAAAGAAATGAAGCTTAGCTTGCTGTGTGAATGCAGCCAGTCAGTCTTTGGTTGACCTGGTTAAATGTGGACACAGCTAAAATATAATCCAAATAACTCTCTCCTAAAAATATACCAGCCACTGAATATCTCCATATGACAAAAAGCTTGCAAATTGATTTCTCATTCAATTTTTTTTACATCCAAAAACACTAAAATAGAAATTATATACTTGCTTTATCTAATGCAAAAAAGGTTCTGATGTAGCAGCCTAGATTAAGCTATAATGAGGTTAGTGGTTTAGCATGTGCTAAAAATCCTGCCATATTGGATGAATTAGGTTATCATATGAAGCCAGAATATAACTTATTTTTCTCAGCATACAGTATGTGAACACAAGGATTGTGTTGTATTAGTTAAAGCACTGAGAATAAAGTGTTGTGTGAATACATTTTGGAAACAAAACAAAACAAAACAAAACAAAACAAAACAAAACAAAAAACAAAACAAAGCTAAGCTAAGCTAAGCTAAGCTAAGCTAAGCTAAGCTAAGCTAAGCTAAGCTAAGCTAAGCTAAGCTAAGCTAAGCTAAGCTAAGCTAAGCTAAGCTAAGCTAAGCTAAGCTAAGCTAAGCTAAGCTAAGCTAAGCTAAGCTAAGCTAAGCTAAGCTAAGCTAAGCTAAGCTAAGCTAAGCTAAGCTAAGCTAAGCTAAGCTAAGCTAAGCTAAGCTAAGCTAAGCTAAGCTAAGCTAAGCTAAGCTAAGCTAAGCTAAGCTAAGCTAAGCTAAGCTAAACTAAACTAAACTAAACTAAACTATTCTAATTTATTCCATAAAAAATGTTGCCTGTCTATCCCACTCTTAACCTAGTCAGTAATAACCCTAGAGGTTGCATTTATATGATGATTCACACTTGCTTAGTGCTAATTGTTACGTGTTGTGTAAATGCAAACCACTATTTATTTATTCCTTGCATTTCTAACTTGCATTTTTGCTGACAACCCAAGGTTTGGTTGCTTGACATAGAAGGGTTGTTAACTTCGAACCGAACCTGGCCGCAGCCAATTTTCTGTTCCTCAGTTGGCACATAGAGGGGGAAAGAGGTTGGAATGCATTACTGGACACAACAAAGAGCTTTCTCCTGAGAAGCAAGGTCATCTCTACTAGCAACCAATAAGGTTGGGGAAGGAGTGCCCAAAGAGCCCGTCAATTAACCCAATTGGCCAACGTGATCTGTGATACTTGGGGATGGGGTTATTTCCTAGTTTAATTGTACTGAAACCGCAGGAAAAATTTAGACTCGGCTTTCCATTGACACTGTGCTGATATGATGTACTCATTAAAGAAGACCTTTGAGAAAGAGCCAAGTCTCAGAGTTCTGATTTGCTTGGGTTCATTAGTCGGAGTCTTGACAAGTGTATTATGCACATCCAGAAAATGGGATGGTGGAAAAAAGGGAGACCAAACAGACAGTGAGTGATGGTGGCATTTGTGTGATGTTCCTTTGGCATCAGGGCAGTTTCAGATGATGTTGAGCTAAAAAAGAGGAAGCATGTTGTGTGAACCCAGCCATTGTGAAGCAGCCATTTAGGGGAGAGGATACATTTGAAAAAGAAAAGTAGGATGATATGTGAGAATGTGTGAAGCGAACAGAGCTTCCATCGAATGCTTCCGGGTCAGGATTACAAAAATTAGAGAGAATTGATGGCTTTTTTATTGAACCCTTTAGTACAAATTGAACATGTCTACTTAGAAACAAATCCCATTAAAATCAATGGGCCTTATTTCTGAGTAGTGAGAGATACAGACTGCAGCTCCAAATACAGGTAGTCCTCATATAGCAACAGTTCATTTGGCGACTGTTTGAAGATACAACGGCACTGAAAAAAGTGATTTATGGCCGTTTTTCACACTTACGACGGTAGCAGCACTCCAATGGTCACATGATCGAAATTCAGATGCCTGGCAATTGACTCATACTTATGACAGTTGCAGTGTCTTGGGGGGGGGGGTCATGTCATCTTCTGACAAGCAAAGTCAATGGGGAAGCCAGACTCACTTAACAACCATGTTACTAATTTCAAACCTGCAGTGAACCATTTTAACGAGAAAGGTCGTAAAAATGGGGCAAAACTCACTTATCAAATGTCTCACTTAACAACGGAAATGTTGGACTCCGTTGTGGTCGTAAGACGAGGACTATCTGTATAGGCAAGGTACTGTTACTAACCCTGTTACTAACGGAACAACTGCAGGGTTTCACTTAACCACGGTGGCAAGAAAGGTCATAAAATGGGGCAAAACTCACTTCACAACTCCTTCACTTAGCAACAGAAACCTTGGGCTCAATTGTGGTCGTAAGTCAAGGACTACCTGTATTTGAATTTCAACCGTGTTCTTCCCAAAGGTGCTTTTTCAAAAGGCAACTGGACTTCCTTTGTCCAGCTGCCTTTTGAAAAAGCACCTTTTGGGACAACCATAACCTGGCTGACTGGGAATCTCCATAGTAGAGAACTGTATTCCTCATACTATACGCTTGACCTGGTTACTGAATTAACCCATTTTCTAATTTTGCATTATATGTTGAATAAACCCACTGCCTTCACACAACACGCTATTCCATGTAACAAGTAAGGGAGCCATTATCCAAGCTGAGCATGTTGTGTGAATGCAGCATCTAAAATTTGAAATTGAGCTGGTTGGCGTAGACAACCTTTATCTGAAAGGCAGAGATTCAACTTTCATTGATAACATGTCCTTAAAGGGTCTTAAGCTATTAAAAGAGATAAATATACAGAATCCATTGCTAAGAAAAAGACAAAAATGTAGATTTCGCATCAGTGTCTAAAACATTTCGAGTGGTGTAAAATGCTCAGAACTGCAGTTAAAATATGCAAACATCTCTAGCTGCACGCTTGCAGGGATATCCTCAGAATACAGTCGTTCACCCAGAAACTTCATCTATTAAAATGTGACAGCATCACTTGGAGGAAATCTCACTGCAATCTCTATCTTAATCTCAGATATTCTTTCACATCCCTTGCAGGACAATTTGATGCAATGAATTCGTTTCCTCAACCCTTTCACAATAAAGATGCTCCCTGCTTCATTTAAACCATGCCCACTTAACCCAGCATGGCAAGCTTGCTTTGAAAATATTGTAAAGAAATGTGATGATTACTTACAGCCAGGTACTGTGGGGTAAATCCTCCAAGGCCTGTAAGGTTTCCCCAAGTGGCAGTATTGAGCTGTTGCATTTGTTGTGCCAATTGCTGTTGTAAACGTCTTTGCTCTTTGTCCTTTTGGGTATCAGCAAACTTCACGACAATTGGTGAAGAACAGCCCTGTGATTGGACAGATTGGTGGGGAAAAAGGTCTATCACACATTTCCAGCTAGGTGGCAGCACCTAGCTGACCTTGGCTGATCTCAGACCTGGTTAGTACTTAAAGAGTGAAGGCCATGGGGGATTGACTAGCAGCGTTGACTTGCCTGAGAAATCCAAAATACAAAAATATCTTGGGAGATCACTTCTGTGCTGTTGTCAGGAAAACTTGACGAATGCGTTGAGGTAGACATCAGGAGCTGAACTTGATTGGTGGGAGTATTTACTATGCGATTGAAGACACTGTGGTTTAAATTTTGGGCCCCTTGTTTAATTTAGAAGGGGGCGTGATGGCTCAGTGGCTAAAGATACTGAGCTCGTCAGCTGGAAAGCTGACAGTCTGGGTTCGAGACCCGAGCGCCACGCAATGGGTGAGCTCCCGTTCCTTGCTGTAGCTCCTGTCCACCTAGCAGTTTGAAAGCATGTAAATGCGAGTAGATTAATAGGTACCACTTTGGTGGGGAAATAACAGTGTTCTGTGTGCCTTTGGCATATAGCCATGCTAGCCACATGACCACAGAAAATGTCTTTGGACAACACTGGCTCCCTTAGCTGAAAAACGGAGATAAACACCGTGCCTTAGAGTTGGACACAACCGGACAGGAAAACCTTTACCTTTACCATTAAATTTAATTTTGTCTCTGTATTTTTTATTTGAATTGGAAAAAAAACTTCCATTCACAATCATTTTTAAGTACCGGGGGTGATGTGATGCTTTAGCCATCTTTTGCTGGTATGTGAGGTCAGATTGGTTAGCGCTAGATGGGATAAATTACTAAGCATCAAGTTTGACTCAGAGGAGATGTTACAATAATTCTGATACATCTGTATGAGTCTTTTTCACAGCTCTTTTTTTTTAGACATCCTATAATTTTGCAACTGATTATAGGACCCCACAACATGTGGATAGTCAAAAGATTTCAGAATCTCATGGAGCATTGCAGAGGGGATCCCCAAAGTCAAAATGGTAGTTGTGTTTGTGGCTGCCACCTAGACATATTTGACCCCCAAGCCTCATCTGCTGCAAACATTCGTGGTTAGCATGATGTCTTAACACTCATTGCTTGGGAAATTCACCCCCCCTCTCTCCACCCCAATATATTCAATACCATCCCTTCCTGCACATCCCAAAAATCTGCTCCAGAGATTGAGGGAACCTCCAAAGCAGATCAAAACATTGGATAGGATGGTATGTAAAGAGGCTCAAACTATATGCCAATTTCAGAAATCTGTCTGGGTGACATTTTAGCTTACAAATGCATCCTTTAATTTGGCATTGGTCTCTCTTAATGGTTAATACTTTTTTTTTTTTGGTCTTAGTTGTTTTGGCTTTGAGTAATGAGGAAGGAAGAAAGGATGGAAGAGAAAAAGGAAAGAAGGAAGATTTCTCCTTTTTTCCCCATATTTCTCCACATTTTCCAAGTCTGAATATTAATTAAATCTTTATGCTAATCAGATTTTTGTATTCCAATTAGACTTGTGAAGCAGGAATGTCCTGATTTGTTACAGTTCGAAAAAGGAGTTAAAAATCAAAATTTGGTTTATCAACTTGTCTTCTTTCTAATCTGACTATGATTCAACTAAGCAGACTTACTTCCAGGCCAGAGTTAATAGAAAGCTCTATTCTAGAGACTTAGGTGTTACCCTGTTTCCCCCAAAATAAGACATCTCCTGATAATAAGCCCAATTGGGCTTTTGAGCGCATAGCAATAAGGCCAAGCGCCTATTTCAGGGTTCAAAAAAATATAAGACAGGGTCTTATTTTCAGGGAAACACGATAGAAGCAGGCAAGAAACTGTAAGGGGAGAAATAGGAAAGGATGAACCAAACCTAACAACTTTTGCTTAATTTTGTAATCTATAAACTGTTGCTCGGTGAATGTTGGGAACGGCTATGAGTTTTTCTTTCTTCTTTGCAAAGTTTTACCTTTAACTGATCACTCCATTGTTTTAAAATAAATCAAAAATTTACAGTTCTATGAAATTTTACCTGAATATGTGTGTATGTATGTATGTATGTATGTATGTATGTATGTATAAATGTATGCATTATATACTGTATACTGTTGCCAGCAGTTTAGACATGAATGGCTGTGTGTTGTGTTATTTTGAGGGGACAGCACATTTACACTGTTATACAAGCTGTATACTCACTACTTTACATTGTAGCCAAGTGTCATTTTTTTCAGTGTTGTCACATGAAAAGATATACTTAAATATTTACAAAATGTGAGGGGGGTGTACTCACTTCTGTGATATACTGTACATACATATATATATATGAGCTTCACTGTATTTAGTGCAATTTTCACGGACCTTTGCTTAGGAATGTGCCACAGAATGGCTTAAAACAGGGGTATCCGGCCAGTGAGGTGCTTAGATCTGGCCCGCGAGGCCACCCTGGAAAACAAACTAAAAACAAAACAAGAAATGTTTCCCCTTTTGCATTTGAGCATGTAAGAAGGGAGAGGAAAGGAGAAAGGGAAAGAGGGAAGACAAAGAAGGAAAGATGGGAAGGAAGAAGAAAGGAGAATGAAGAGGGAAGGAAAGAGAAGAGAAAAGAAGATGAAGGAAGGAAGGAAGGAAGGAAGGAAGGAAGGAAGGAAGGAAGGAAGGAAGGAAGATTATAATGAGAGTGAGGGAGAGTCTGAGGGAAGTCCTGCCTTAGCACTTGGCCACCACAGGTGCCCCTACCCTACCCTGGTCCCCTGAGGTCAAACCCAATCCTGATGCGGCCCTCAATGAAATGGAGTTTGACGCCTCTGGTTTAAAAGAATTCTGTTCCTCTTCTTAGTTAAAAAGAAAAAAGAACAAATTAATAAAATAACCGGTGCATGTTTTATTTTTCCTGAAGAATGCCACTCTAAAAGAGATCGGGAATTCCCAAGAAATAATTGTGCTTTCATATAGTATCGCTGTCTGTCCTGTGAGTGTGGTGCCATTTATATCCAGCTTGCAAGCCAAACGCTCAGAAAGGGATCCACTTTGGGATATGTGCATTCTGTATTGATACAGGCAGTCCTCATTTAGCATCTGCCTCATTTAGAGACAATTTGCAGTTCCAACAAAGAAGAAAGAATAACTTTGCAAACCGTTCCTTTCCTTTACCATCTTCGCAGGTTTATAGAGCAAAGGAAAGTATGAAGTTAAGTAGGGGGGGTTCACTTAATGACTTCACTTAATGACCAAGTGGCCGGTCCCAACGCTGGTTGCTAAAAGAGGACTATTGTACTTAGCAGCCACAGGATATGGAGTTTTGTAAAGAAAGCTCCTCTGATTGAAATTAGATGTTCATGGCTTTTGAGAAGCAGAAGAATTCATTGTTTTGCTTGCTTAAATTATTTGGGGGAAAAAATAAAAATATTTATAGAGAGATGGGAAGCCAAAATTAGGTAAATGGACAGAAGTAGAGGGGTTATGTGGGCTCACCCTGGCATAAACTTTGCTTCCCCTGGGCATCTTAAAATATTAATGCAAAACATGCTCTATGAAACCTGCCGCAGATCCCAGCTTCCCCAGGTTAAAAGACAGAAAAGGAAACATTGATCAAAAAAATCTAGTTCATGGAAGATCTCTTAGGAGAAACAAGGCTGCTTCCAACAGATATTAAGTGTAGCTCTTCAAATCTTTTCCGCAGGAAGCAGAAATAAATTTCAAGGGCAAGAACACGAGATGCTTTTCCCAGACAATACTTGCAAGCTCTCTGTTTCCATGTGGCATCTGATATTCTATTTATGAATGCTTAACCGGCTATAAATTGTATAAAACATTACAGAAGCATTTGATGAATCTATAATTTCTCTAACACCCCCCCCCCACATCATATTTCATCTGGGTAGCGAATTTTAATAGAACCAACCTCATGCAGATTGAAAACATACAAATCAAAAGGGCTCTGAATAAAAAAAAACCCAGGGAGGTTATGGCTGTAACATATTTGTTCCATCGTTAAAAGAGAAAAAAAAGGGGTTGGGATTAGATTTCTCTAAGTGCATCAGTGGTGGGTTTCAATTTTTTTTACTACCGGTTCTGTGGGTGTGGCTTGGTGGGCATAGCTTGGTGGGCGTGGCTTGGTGGGCATGGCAAGGGAAGGATACTGTAAAATTTCCATTCCCACCCCACTCCAGGGGAAGGTTACTTCAAAATCCCCATTTCCTCCCAATCAGCTGGGACTTGGGAGGCAGAGAATAGATGGGGGTGGAGCCAGTCAGAACTTTTACTACCGATCCTCCGAACTACTCAAAATTTCTACTACTGGTTCTCCAGAACTGATCAGAACCTGCTGAAACCCACCTCTGAAGTGCATGAATATATGCACTCATATATATATACCTATATGAGATTAAAATGCGGTGGTAATCACAGGTTTATAAAGCACGTGATTACAAAAATAGGGTAGGGGGGTAGGGAGTAGGTAAACAGCCATGAAAATAGTTATTTATTTTGGAAGACATCTGTTTTTTCAGTATGGGGTTATTTTTGGATATTGTTCTCTTATTGAAAACGTGTTTTGTCTTAGCAGCAAGCGAAGGTGAGATGACAGTCCTGAAAACAGGATGCTGAGTCCTAGGTAACTTTCATCTGAAACCAATTGTTTGATGCACATTCTACCTTTTGAAAATAATGTTCTTTGCATTAAAAAAAAAATCCAGCCGAACAGCCCTAGGAACAATATAGTTTCTGGTTGACTATCCAGATTGAATATTCTTTGTTGACAGTCAATTGTTTACTGCAGGGGTGTCGAGATTATTAATGGTCAAGGACAATAAAGAAAAGCAGCAGAATATTTAGATTGGAAGCTGCTTTCTCCAGTTTGGAAGCTTCCGGGTATATTGAGATGGTGACTTTTGAATTTTTTAGTCAGGGAAGCATGGGATCTGTAATCCCATCACATCTGAAGAACAGCAGACAGGTGGAAGCCAAGCTAAATAAATTGCATTATTCCTTTTCTTATTGACACTTGCTATCTATCCTTCCTTCCTTCCTTCCTTCCTTCCTTCCTTCCTTCCTTCCTTCCTTCCTTCCTTCCCTTTCCTTCCCCAAGAAAATTATAACATCTTGACTTTTTAAATAGGTATTTTAAAAAAATCTTGTGATACAGGCATTTCACCAAAAACATATATATTTAAAGCATACTGCACAAGAAGCAATCCATATTCACACATTATGTTTTGGCCCATTTATACCAGGTATGTCCTCTAGAGCTGTTCCTATTAGGTGTGGAAAGGCGATTGTTCTTTTGTTTTCATGATTCTTGACTTTCACAAGAGCCATACTAAAGCCAGTTGGGATTAATCTGAGCACCATCTTTCTATGAAAACTGGGATCTTTTTGCCTTTTGATGGAAACTTTGCCCCCTGCCTGGGCATTGTCAAAAGCTACTCTATAGAATTTGCATGGAGAGGTAAGAATGCCAAGCTTGATTTGAAGTTGACAAATTGAAACACGGGCAGTCCTTGTCTTAAAACGAGTTCATTTAGTGATCAAGTTACACTGAAAAAAGGGACTTTTGACCATTTTTCACAATAGTGACTGTTGCCGCATCCCCATGGTTATGTGATCAACATCCAGACACTTGGCAACTGTCTTATATTTAAAACGGTTGCAGTGATCTCCTTTTGCGATCTTCGGACAAGCAAAGTCCATGGGGAAGCCAATTTCACCTGACAAATGTGTTACTAACTTAACAATGGCAGCGATTTACTTTATCAACTGTGGCGAGGAAGGTTGCAAAATGGGGGCAAAACTCACAGCAACTATCCCGCTTAGCAACAGAAATATTGGGCTCCATTGTGGTTGTATATCGAGGACTACCTGTACAGTGATAAAGTCCTCCAGTATCGGACACAAGGACTTTCTTCCCTGGGCAAATATATGCTGCGTAGTAGATGGCTTGGCATAAACTATGACCGACAGGATGTGGTGTGATGAAAGATACAATGGAAGCAGCTTTTCAGATTAGAGCAAATCAATAAAGGAGAATATTGGTAGCTCAGGGTTGAAAAAAGGGGGTCCTTGGTGCTCTCCGAGCTTGGTGATTTCCCGGCAGACATTTCATTACCCAACTAGGTAACATGGTCAATACAAGAAGAGAGTGAGGTTTCTATTCTATTCTATTCTATTCTATTCTATTCTATTCTATTCTATTCTATTCTATTCTATTCTATTCTATTCTATTCTACTCTACTCTACTCTACTCTACTCTACTCTACTCTACTCTATTCCTTCTATAGAATATTTGTAGCTCAAAATTGAATTATGGGGTCCTTGGTGCTCGCTGAGCTTGCACCAAGGATCCCATACCCTAGTTGGGTAATGAAATGGAGATATTTCATTACCCAACTAGGTAACATCATCAGTGGACTGATTATCAGTACAGGATGCTTCAGATTCGAGCAGAGCACCCAGCCAGATGCCCCTCCTTCCCTTATTCACATTTTTTTCTGGTTGAATGCGCTGTCTTCCTTCAAATATTAATCAAGCAGCATGGAATAATAAAACATGTTTCATTCATGCTATATACAGCATCCATCAGCCTTGTGAGGTGCTGTTACCTAGAAAAGGATAAAGACACTTTCCTGGTTATCCTAGAGGGCAGGAATGGAACTAATAGCTTTAAATTACAGGAGGCTTGCTTTCAACCAAACATTAGGAAAATATGCTGATGACAAAAAGTAATTTTAAAAAGGAACCACATGGTTAAAAGAGGGTGCTCTTGATCTGCAATTGCCTTATTCAAGGGCGCTGAATTAGAGCAATATTTTCCAAAGTTGGCAACTTTAAAGTGTGTGTACACCAACTCCCATAATTCCTCAGCCAGCATGCTTAAGAGGATTCTAGGAACACCACTGGCTGGGGAATTCTGGTAGTTAAAGTTCAAACATGCCTGACTAGGTTACTAGGTGACTAGCTGGTGGTTCGAATCCTTAGTACAAGTCTCCTGCGTGGACTAGATGATCTCCAAGGTCCCTTCCAACTCGGTTACTGTTACTGTTACATCTTAAAGTTGCCAACTCTGAAAGAAACTCAACAAGATGGTGCATAAAGCCCTCTCTCCTTCTCCTTCTATGAAACTTCCATCTTCAGCCTTTTCTCATTAACTGGGGATTGGACCAAACATTTTTTTTTTCAGTATTAAAAGCACATCCAAAACTGTGGATCTATATATATTGGACTGCCTCTATTGCTGTAAAAATGAGATTGGAGAACTGCCTGTTGATCATACCAGAATGGAGAGAACTCGAAGGAAGCTGACCAAAACATAATGTGGGAAATATCCCTCATAGGAATATATACAAAATATAATTTTGTAATATACAAAATGCCCTGTGTGAACAGTTGAATGATTCCCACCCTGCCCTCGGCAGGTGATAATATCACTTTCATAACTAATCTTGTCTTCTGTTACCTTATCTCTTTGTTGTTGTAATTGTACCAGACACAATTTGGTATCTCTGCTAATCTAACATGCTTCCACAAGGTCCATATGAATCTAGGGGGGTGCCATGCCTTAGGACCAAGGCTTCAAGTCCCATCAAACTTTGCCAGTGTAGCCAAGATCTGTGGGAATTTTTTCCCCCATATGGATTAGTTCTCAGGGACCCAAGTCAGAACCCTTAGTATCGTTTTGGGGATTTTTTTCTCGCAAAATTATCATAAGTTTTTAAAACTTAGGCAAATAAACATTGATTTCAAGTGTCTGAAATTTTCAATCAAAGATATGCGAAGTATACTCTATCTATCTATCTATCTATCTATCTATCTATCTATCTATCTATCTATCTATCTATCATCTCTGTCTCTCTATATCCATCCTTTTGTCTTTAGGCAAAACATAATAGAATAAACTTGCTAAAATATTAAAAGCAGGCCACATAAAAGGATGGAGATTTTATATATATAATATATTATATTATAATATATATATATATACAGTATATATACAGTATATAATATTCTGCACACAGAAGCATGCGTCTTTTCGAGTGATTTGCATTCTTTTCTGTGGCAAGCATCACGTCTAATACAATCTAAAAAAAATGGATAGCACTGAAAAGAAAGACAAATTGATTATAAAATATCGAAATAATTTCAAATGAAGGCTGGAGAACAACGGACACTGCAATGCCAATATCAGTGTTTCTTAGGAATACGTAAGACATTTCCATGCATTTAAAAAAAAAATATTTTCATTGTTTTCTTTCTTTGCTCATCACACAAAGCCATTCAACGACACAGACCAAATAATTTTGGGATTTTAGTTCCCAGCATGCTTTGGGAGGTTAGCATTTGCAAAATATATATTTTTTTGCATATATATTTGAACATTCCTCATCTCAAGAGGGTTTATTTTTTTAAAAAAAAAGCAAGAAAAAAGTGCACATTACATCCAAATGCTTAAGAAGAATTAATTAATACACAGATACACAGTACAGAATACAATAGAACATGCTGTCTTAAATGATTAATTCAGAAGATCCAGAATAAGACACAGTCAACTCGTGAGGCATTTTGTGTGTGTGTGTGTGTATGTGTGCAAAATTCTGAAAAATCATGGACTGGGCTGGAGAGAGCTTCTTTTTTTAAAAAAAATAAATGAAATAAAATTGAAAATGCAGGGATAATTTCAACTTGAATATGTCAAGTCAATGATGGAATCAAAGTTTGCTGTCTCTAGCAATTCGTTTCATGTGGGCCTAATGTGAATGTTTATTAGCCCCTTGGAATAAGGGGATACTTCTAAACAGACAGGAAAGAATATATATATATATATACACACACATATATATGCCTTTTTGGCTGTACTTGGCCAATTCGAGTTTAGGTTTGGCAGCCTCACAGAGGCCAGCTTTGTTATTAGTTTTTTTTTAAAATCAAAAATTATTCTCGGGTAAATCAGCACCCTAAATGCCAGACAGCAAAATGACATGTCAACAAACTTTAAAAAAAAAAAAATCTGAATGCCACTAAAAGGAGGGCATAACAACAGAGTGATCTATTCTCAGATCATTAAGAGAAGCAAATGTCCCAGAAACAAAAGAGTTGGGAAGAGGGGAAGAGAGATGCAAGGGGTAAAATGGGGCTTAATGGACTTGGAAGGTTTGCCTAGGACTGTCATACATCTGATCTTCTCCAAGAGAGCACAGCTTTACATTCTCAGTCATATGCACAAAAGAAACAATGAAAGGGCATATGATACAGTACCTCCATGGTCTGGGACTGGTGCATAGCTTTGATTGCATTCTGTGCCATTGCCCTTGTCGAAAACGTGACAAACGCACAGCCTGTGGGAACAGGGGGCAGGGAGCAGGAAAGACAAAAAAAGAAAAAAAAAAAAGAAAAAAAGAAAAAAGAAAGAACAAAAGAAAAGAAAAGAAAAGAACAACAAAGACAAAAAGGGTTGGACGCTTGTTAAACCAACACAGTCTACGAGAACGGCCACAAGACGACACTGTTCTCTGTAGTACATAAATTAAAAAAAGAAAAGAAAAAGAAAAACAAACAAAAAAAATAAAAAAGTGAAAATAAAAAACAAAAACAAAAATAACCCAATTCCCTAACTGATTTGCTTCAGCAGAGCTGAGTTGATCATCGGGAGGGAGAAGGAAAGGAAAATTGGGGGAGGGGAGGGAGGGAGAGGGAAGGCTGAGACTCAGTGGGAAAATGACCACAATATGGCTATTTTCCTCATTCTTCAAAAGCAGCGTTTCTCAATCTTGAGACCTTTAAGAGCAGCGGATTTCAACTCTCAGAATTCCCCAATCAGCATGCTGGTTGTGGAATTCTGGAAGTTGAAGTCCACTCATCTTAAAAGTTCCCAGAATTGAGAAAATGCTGCTCTAAAGAACAGGATTGGAAATAGGCAAGACTGCTTATATTTTAATTTCCATTTAACAGGGTCCCTTAAAGATCCTCATAACTTACGTCTAAGCATTCAAACTTGTTTATTTAAAATTACAGTAAAACTTCCACTTGCTTCATTAGCAACCACCACCATTAGTGATTGAATTAAACCAAATTAAGTCTCTTTGGTCATTGACATAGCAAAACCTACAATAGAAATAAGACTGGAAATCAAACTGTATGCTTAGAGGAACCTGGGCTTGTATATGAATCCTGATGGGTCCTAAAATTGACTTTAGATCCTTCTGAATAAATTCAGCTAACCGAACACATGAGCGACTTGTTCTATTTCATTGTAGAATGTGAGAATAAGTTCCTCCACCAAAACGTGTCAAATCCGTGAAGCAACCACAGTTCAGAGATCTTGGGTTTTCACAGTGGGGGTTACACAACCTTTTAAATCATAGTTTTCCAAGCTTGGCAACTTTAAGACACACGCACTTCAGCTCCCAGAATTTCTCAGTCAACATAGCTAGCTGGAGAATTCTGGGAGTTGAAGTTCACATGACTTAAAGAACTTTAGCAAATTTGGGAAACCCTGTCTTAAACGGTTAGGTTGGTGTTGTGATTCAAGCTCTGCATTACATCACATCCACCATCTTGCAGATTGACAACTCCCTCCTCCCTTCTGGGTGGCACTATTTGAAACCCAAATATCCATGATTCAGGGTCTTTAATGATGATTTATTCTGATTCTTATGTTCAGGTTTAAGATTCTAACCTCCGATACTTCCTTCGGTGCTTAAGTTTAGGCAAATAAGTCTGCTTTCTCCACCTAACTAAACTGACACACCAATGAGGTCTTCTTCTTTGAGGTTCTGCAGTCTCTTCCTATCTCCAGATTTCAGGTGAGGTCATGGGGAAGGGCAGAATTTAGGAGAAAGGCTTATGGTTGGTGACTTAATATACTCCTTATTTTAATTGAAGGTGACATTGGAGAAGTTTGACAGGAGACTGTTGGGCAGTCCTGATGTTCTAAACACTTCTTGTTTAGAACTCCTAAAGTTCTATGAGAAGATCATTATCTGGTAACCTGGAGTAGAGACCAGATCAATGACATTCTTTCTTGAAAGCAACATTGTAAAGCCATCCTTCCTTGGGGCTCGGGCATCTTTGGGAAGTTAATAACTACTATAATCTTTCCATCCATTGGTGTCTTCTGCCAATGGATGACCATCTCCATCATTTTACGGTCACTAGGAGAACATTTTACTCATCTTTTTTTTTTTTTTTGGAAACATAAGGCGCTTCTGCGGAAACTGTCTCATGTCAACATTTTATGCATCTAGGCAACTTATCGGTTTTGTGTGTTGTAACAAAGCTTCCCTTTTATCTGTGGAGCATACACTAAATTCTATCTTCTCTACAGTCAATTGCCTCAAGGATTCTCTACAGATTGCAGCTCTTAGCTGATTTGGGCTGATCTAAAACAAAACAAAACAAAACAAAAAACCCAAAGCAGAATTGTACCTACCGTGTTTTTCCCAAAATAAGACCGGGTCTTGTATTAATTTTTGCTCCAAAAGACACATTATGGTTTATTTTCTGGTTAGGTCTTATTTTGGGGGAAATACAGTGCTAAATGCCTGTCTGCTGACAATCTTAACTGGAGTTTATTTTTGGGGTAGGGCTTATGTTACGAGCATCCTGAAAAATCATGCTAGGGCTTATTGGGTCTTATTTTCAGGGAAACAGGGTAGTTAATATAAGGGACCTCCTTGCAAGGGGATGCCAAAACTGTAGGATAGACGGGGAGCTCTTTTGGAAGAATGCAATGGCAAAGCGGTACTGTAGCAGAAGAAAATTATATGGACATGTCCATATTATTAATGGGGATTAAGTTCAGTGAGGATGTCTTTTATTCTTCTGTAAATTAAGCATCACTTTCACAACTAATTCTCCACTGGCATCCTATTTATGCAGGAGGGAAGACTGATGGGAGCTCAACTCATATCAATCTTCTTCCTTGGATTGGCTTGATGGGATGATACAAAAAGGAATGTGCATTTATTACTGGTCCTAACCCTGGTGGGTTTAATTTGATGTTGGCTATTTTGGATTATTATGTCATTTCCAGAGATGGGCAGTTTAAATAAGTGTGAGAGGTAAGATCTGCAGATACAGGTAATCCTCGATTTACAAACATTCATTTAGTGACCGTTTGAAGTTACAATGGCGTTGGAAAAAGTGCCTTAGGACCATTTTTCATAGTTACAACCACTGCAACCCATGGTCACATGATCAAAATTTAGACACTAGTCAGCTGATTCATATTTATGACTGTTATAGCATCCCGGGGTCATGTGATTCACCTTTTGCGACCTTCCAACGAGCAAAGTCAATGGGGAAGCCAGATTCAATTAACAACCTTGTTACTATCTTAACAGCTGCTGTGGTTCAATTAACAATTGTGGCAAGAATGGTTGTAAAATGGGTCAAAATTCACTTAAATGTCTCAATTTTGGCCCAGTTGTAAGTCGAGGCCATCTGTAATGGCAATCCTTCTCATCGTGAGAGCTGGAAATGGGATTTGCGAGGCCAAAATACGCGAGTACAGATTGGACAAGGGCAAACTGCATTGAACACTGGAATATTTTAGAAACAAGAAGAAAAGTTGGCCTCTCAAATGCCCTCCAAGAATCCATACTAACCCTAGTTTGAAAGACTACATCATTTTCGACTATGCTAGAAAAGGCAACGGCTGGGTTCTTTATCTGGTGCCTTCAATCTGCATTGGACTACAGACTTCATCATCCTCAATCAGCATAGTCAATGAATAGGGATGCTGGGAATTTGGCTTAAAAACATAAGGAAGACCTTACGTTGTCTGACAGAGTTTGATGGGAAGCGAGTGAGTTTGTAGCCTTTATATCAAAACGGTGGGATATAGCAACACTGCTGTACACATTGCTTTTAACATTGCTTTCTTTTTCTTTTTTAATTCCCCTTTGAAATTGACATTTCCCAGAGCGCCTTGCAAGAAAAGGGCTGTGAAATAATGCAAATCCAAGTTGATTTCATAGCAGTGCTGGGATGCATTGAAAGCTTTGCTTAACACAACAAATTTGGCATGGGATGCAACGCTGAAAAGACCTTGATTTCTAAGCTTTTTAGCCTAGTATTTAAAATATGGGCTTCCAAACTAAAAAAAAAAATTATATATATTAAGAAATGAAATTGCAGCCCAGTTCCCTCAATTACCTCCAAAAATGGTGGTGATGATGATGATGATGATGACTGTTACAATTTTAAAAGGCTTCTAAACGAAGCAAGCTGAATGCAGAGAGACTGAAGCACGGCATCGTCATAGAACTGAGCAAGAAACTTAAAACAAGCTCAGGGTGGGCTTTTTTCTTTCTTTTTTAAAAAATTGGTATCACTGCCCCTGGGATCAGTGAGCCAAATGAAGAATCCATTTTAAAGTCCAGCTATTTTGGGGGGAATCAATTTGAGCATTGACCATACCACTGGCTTCCTTTTGGCCTTTCTCCATGTATACCTGGTAAGAATACCAAGTTGGGAAAAAAAGAAGTCAATAAGATTTTAATTGAACAAGAGGCAGTCCAGGCAATAATAACTGAAGTGCTTTGCTTGTTTTTGCAAATCAGCTTCAAAAGCTATGCTTTCTCTTCCATAAAGAGGAATGAGTGAATCCTCTTATGTTCCCCTTATTTGAAGGGCAGAACCAGAAGATTATCATTTAGTATGTATTTGTTTAGCATTAAGTAGGATTAATGTTGGTACAAAACAGTGTTTCTTAATCTTGGCAGTTTTAAGATGTGTGGACTTCACCTCCCAAAGCTCCCCAGCTGCACCAGGATGGCTGGGGAATTCTGGGAGTTGAAGTCCTTTTTCTCCTTCTTCTTATGCCATATCCATCAACGGACATTGGCAATCCTGTTGGGAATCCTATTTTTTTTCAAGAGCCGCACCAAAAAGTTGAAGTCCACACATCTTACAAATTGTCAAGATTGAGAATTAAGGCTCAACCCTTTCAGCATTGTTCCAAAGAGTGCTCGCTGAGTATAATCCTTACTTCATTATTTCTTGGTTAGGTTACTTCTCATTCAGGGTTGGCAATGCCATTTCAATTTGCATTTCTCCTTCTGGTTAAGTTGGGAGGGTGGGGGGAGAGGGTTCCATTTCCCCTGACATTTCTGTCAGCAGAAAAGATATTATTTGTCTAAAGCTATCTAGTGGGGAAAAGTTGGATTTTTAAAAAAACACTTTAAAAATGGCAGAGTGCATTTGTAAAGCTAAGCAACAGAAAGGCAGTAGATGACATGTCCTATATGTCATTTATATTATGAAGATATTTGTAGGACGTTGATCGTGTCCTTTTTGCAAGAAGGTTGTCAAGCAAGAAGGTTGACTTTATTATCTCCAATCAGTTGCACAATTTACACAAGCTGTTATGTGTCTCACACACAGCTTGCTGGTTAGCGTGATTTAAGGGGGGCAATTTTTTTTTAGTAAAGATTTATGTTTATTTTATCTTGCATTTTAAGTTCTAGGTATGGTAGTAGTTCTCAACCTGTGGTCCTTGGACCCCAGGGAAGGGGCAATATCATCACAAGGGTTCTGCAAAGACTTGAAGAAAGTTGATGATTTAAATCTTAAGTCTTGGGGGACCATGACCATGGCCTGTGGCCACAAAAGGTATTTAAAGGGGGTCTTTGGTGGAAAGAAAGTTTGAGAATCACTGTTCTAGGACAGGGGTCTCCAACCTTAGCAACTTTAAGACTTGTGGACTTCAACTCCCAGAATTCTCCAGCCAGCATGGGATAGTTGAAGACTATTAGTCTACCACTTCAATTCCCAGACTTCCTCACTCAGCATTCTGGGAGTTGAAGTCCACAAGTCTTAAAGTTGCCAAGGTTGGAGACCCCTGCTCTACGGTATGTGTCAAGGTGTTTTATTCCATGTCTTTTATTATTATTATTTTTTTAAAAGTTCTGCATGTGATTTTTGGATTAGAATCAATGAAGCGGAGGGATTTTCTTTTCTTCTTTTAAAAAAATTGTCAATAAAAAGCAGGAGATTTTTGAGACCAGCTCCTGGTTTTGTAAAGGCAATTTGTTCTTCCTCTCTCGCCTCAGATGGAGAAGGTAGCTGTGTCTGCCTAAACTCAAATCCATACCCCATTAGTTCATTTAACGTCTATCAGTGCATATTGTGTCAACTAGAACCTCTCTGATATTTCACAGAGAAATCGATATGCTTCCAAAACTTCATGTTGTGGCTTGGCGCTATTGTCAGTTTTGAAAACCCAAATTGTTTACCAAGGGATGCTGATGGCTCATGGGGGGGACCTGTTGATGACTGAACAATATAGACATCTGACAAGTTTCTCCTGTCATCATTTCCGACACATTTAATACATTACTCAAAGCAGAACAACAACTTTATATAATTTACGCTAGACAAATAGGTGCATGAGTAAAATGGTAAATGGTCTACAGTACCTCGGCTAGATTCCGTATTGAAGCTGTGCACTAAAATTAAAGAGGTCCAAATTTACTATCAGTCTCAACATCATCTCTCTTTAAAAACATTACTCATTATAAAGCAGAGAAACAAGGGTTACCCATAGTTCATTCTCATATCTGCGTTAAAGCTGGACATTCTCATCTTGTACAAATAAATGCTTGGGGTTATTGGCACCTGTTTCCCTCTTTCGCTCCACCGTCCCATCTTCACTATTCCCGTTCAGATGGATTGCTGCTGTTTTTTTGGCATCTGGTTTCCCCTCTCCCTTAAGGCTTCCATAACCCTGCTTTGAAACTTTCTGAAGGACAAGTGAACTTCCTGCCCGATATGATATAGGCCAATGATTCTCAACCTTGGCAACTTTAAGATGAGTGGACTTCAGTTCCCAGAATTCCCCAGCCTGCTTTGCTTTGGCTGGGGAATTCTGGGAATTGAAGTCCACCCATCTTAAAGTTGCCAAAATTGAGAATCACTGATGTAGACAATACAGGAATAATTTACATGGGGGTATTACTTAATTACAGGTATTACTTTCAACACGTGGCATGTGTTGAAAGCGGAAATTCTGTGTGTGTGTGTGTGAGTGAATGAGAGAGACAGAGAGAGCGAAATGGGGTCACATGGCTACAATGAGCATTTTCCCCAGGAAAAGCTTTCAGCAAAGAAATTCCAAATGTGGATATAATTTAGCAGATAAGGAAGTTAATTAGTTTCAGCTAATGTCAAGGGAATAATTAGCTCTTGATACCCAGATCACAATATGTCTAAGGGTTGGGATTTATGCATCAGTAGCCATATGGAAGATACTTGCAATCCTTGTACTAATTTCCTACACAGTACCCATAAATGGACACAGGGACATATGGCAGAAGAAATTGCTATAATTCTGTAATAAAGGAACTTACTCTCAGCAGGCATTCCTGCTTAAAAAAAAAAAAGTGGATTCCATATAAAAGTAGTCCTCGACTTACAACAGTTCATTTAGTGACCGTTCAAAGCTACAATGGCACTGGATAAAGTGACTTATGACCATTTTTCACACTTACGGCCATTGCTGCATCCCCATGGCCACGTGATCAAAATCCAGACTCTTGGCAACCAACTCATATTTATGACGGTTGCAGTGTCCCTGGGTGATGTGATCCCCTTTTGCGACCTTCTGACAAGCAAAGCCAATGGGGAAGCCAGATTCACTTAACAACCGTGTTACTAACTGAACAGCTGCAGTGTTTCACTTAACAACTGTGCAAGAAAGGTGGCACAAAGGGGCAAAATTCACTTAACAACTGTCTCACTTAACAACATAAATTTTGAGGGTCAATTGTGGTCATAATTCGAGGACTACTTGTATACATTAATATATTTTAGCAATATCTTGATACCTACTTGTGGCCATAAACTACCATCAATAACAGCAACCAAGGATATGGGTTAGAGTGAGGAAACGTTACAGGTATGTCTAAATAAACTTTGTAGGAAGGGAGTAAATGGGGCTGTTATTCCCCCTGTCTAAAATCTTCTTTTCTGTTCTTTTCCCCTTGAAGTTTTTAAGAGGGAACTAATTGCGCACCGCAATTTGGCCATCACTCAACACAGGCATGAAGCTGTGAGCAGTGTACAGAATGACAAAGAGAATCAATAAGGAACATTTTATGCATTTATCACCATTTCAACCCAGTGCCAAGAGAGGCTAGGCTTAGCAGATCTCACAAGAACAAACGAATGAATGAATAAAGCATCCTTCTATATCTATCAAGTTAAACGTAATTATTGCCATCTTTCAACAGCCTCATGAAAAGGGACAATATGTAGGACAGAGAAAACTTTGATGGCGATTGTGTAATTGAACTCCAGTAGCCAAGCCAATAGGCTATGGTTTGAGGAACATGAGTGGCAGATCTCTTTGGATTTCTTAGCAGGTCACTGTAGGACTAAATAGTTGAGTTTCAAAATGATTCAGAAGAAGTACTTTGGATCTTAAATTCATTAAAGCAGGCAAGTTCCCTCAGAAGGCGCCGATCTTACGAAACTTTTTCTGAAACAGTTTGAAGCAGGCTCCGCCTTATTATGCAAGACTTGGACAAATCCAATAGACCCTTTCTGACATTCTAAGTGTAAAAAAACAAGCTTGTCTATCGATAAAGGAGAATCTTTGTAGCTCAGGGTTGAAATGTGGGTTCCTCGGTGCTCTCTGAGCTTGGATTGTTTTCTTGCCCAAACTATCCAAACTATTACATTACTCTAATCATCAGAGCCACGATGGTGCAGTGGTTAGAATGCAGTCCTGCAGGCTACTTCTGCTGACTGCAATTTGGCAGTTCAATTCTGACCAGGCTCAAGGTTGACTCAGCTTTCCATCCTTCCGAGATCGGCAAAATGAGGCCCCAGATTGCTGGGGGAAATATGCTGACTCTGTAAACCGCTTCGAGAGGGCTGTAAAGTACTGCATAAGTGCTGTATAAGTCTAACTGCTATTGCTATCATGAGTACTTAGCAAACTTAGTTTGGTAATGAAAGTTCTGCAGTTCTGAAAGTTTTTAAACTATGTGGGGTGTTTTAATTCTGTCTCGGCCAAATTTATTTAATCTGTTTTTTAGTTGGGTTTTAAATTTTGTATTCATGTATTTTTATCGTTGGCTGTACACCGCCCTGAGACCTTCGGGAGTAGGGCGGTATATAAATCCAATAAAATCTAAAATCAAAAATCTGCAAGAAAACAACCAATCTCAGAGAGTACCAAGGACCGAGGGTTTTTTAGATTTGGCAAGAAAAATCTAAATTTTACGTAGAGCATTTTTAGAGCTGGCAAGAAACTAAAAACTGGCAATAGAAAGAACTGCAACAAAAAATTATTACCGGAGCTAAGCAATGGGGGTGGCCAAGAACTAGCCTGTTTCCCCTAAAATAAGACATTCCCTGATAATAAGCCCAATTGGGCTTTTGAGAGCATGCGCTAAAATAAGCCACCCCTGAAAATAAGCCCTCCCCGAAAATATTAAAACGCATGCACAGCCGGTCCCCGCCATTTCCTCTGGTTAGGGTTAGGGAGACAGAGCTGGAAATCAGGTAAAACAGCAAGAGGAGGCCCGTCTTGCTCCATGTGCCCCAAAATAATAAAACCTTCCCAAAAACAAGGCCAAGTGCTTATTTCGGGGTTAAAAAACCCCCCAGAAAACAGGGTCTTATTTTCAGGGAAACACGGTAGTTAGATGTGTAGAGGCAAACAACTGGATTTAGACCTTTGGCTCTAATTTCCATTTTTTTTATTAAGGGCTACCTAGCCTACCATTTTGAAAACGACTCTGAAGAAATGTTTTGGAGCTTTGATGAACTGAACATCTCTCTCAGGGCATCTATGGGGAAGGAATGTAAAAAAAAAATTAATTCAAGATGGTGGCTACGGCCAGGTATTTGATGTTTTGCCCTTTTGGCGCAAGGCATGGCTGCAGCTGTGATATTGATTGAATCTCTAGCCCTGCCGATGCCTTGGGAGCTGCTATCCGTTCATGCAGCACAATATATTTTTTTTCCAGAATTTTGTATCCAGTCTGAAATATGCTGCAATAGCTTTCAGCAATCCAGTCTTTTCTTTCCCCCCCACAGACTGATGCAGTCTGAAAAGGAAGTTCAGGTTTCTTAAATGTCGTGCACAGAAGCGCTGTACTCGTGCAAGATCCAAAGCATTTTTTCCAAATCGGTTTGAAGCACGCATAATATTAAGAGTTGATTAATCTGGCAGTGGCTAAAAATTAGATGATTCAATGATAAAACGGGAGTCCAAGCAGGGCTGCTGTTATTAAACCTTGAGGGAAACAATGGCAATTTAAACATGTCTGCCCAGAGAACTCTCATTGAGGGACAGTTTAAAAAACCAATCATATATACTGTATCTTGGATATGTGGGAGAACATACCTCAAAGTGGCATCTGAATGGGCAGTTGCCAGGCTGTGTATATATGTGTGTATATACACATATATATACACATATATATATGTGGGTCTTTGGTTATTCGGGTCTTCTCCCGTGTAAAATTGGAAGTATCTTGGCGACGTTTCGACGAAGTCTCATTCGTCATCTTCAGGCTGGTGTTCTCGGCTTCGTGCTTCCAGGAGCACGAAGCAATGTTCTCAGCAGCCCTGAGAACATTTAACACTAGCAGTTAAAAGGAAGAGACAGCTGTGATCTCACATTGCTCCTGGAAGCACGAAGCCGAGAACACCAGCCTGAAGATGACGAATGAGACTTCGTCGAAACGTCTCCAAGACACTTCCAATTTTACGCGGGAGAAGACCCGAATAACCAAAGACCCACATACAAACACCTGCAAAAACCTCAGAAAACACACACACACACACACACACACACACACACGTATGTATGTATATGTATGTGTATACACACACACACACACACACACACACACACACACACTCTGCTGCCCATTGGGAGACTAAGGAGACTTAGTCGGGGTGACTGAATGGAGCTGAGCATTTACTGGCTGGATGCCCTTCCTGATGCCCACATGGAGTTCGCAGCAGATATTTTCTCTTTGTGCCCTGATAGAGAAACATCTGTCGCTTACTAGATTGAGCTCTCAACCTTCCAAGTGGGAGGCGAGCACCTCTAAGTCATTGCACCACTCAGGTTTGTGATGCATTATAATTACAAAACATCATAGCTGGAGCTTTGCTTTATAAAATCAAAAAGACAGTCTGGAAATGAAAAATGCAAAATAATTTGCCAACGTTGCGAGACTTTTCTATCTGGACCTCTCGACAGCCAGAGTTATGAAGCTAATCCTTCAGCAACCTGCTTCTCAAACATCGGAAATTTTAGTAAAGCTCAAACAACCTGGGTTTCTGTATTTTCTGTACTCCCCCCCCCTCGTAAAACTGCCTTCTAATCTTTCAATACAGATAAGTGATTGACTAGGAAAAGGTTTCTCAAAGCAATTTCCTCTTACAGACCAGATCCCCCCCAAAAATGTACACGGACTGTCAGCGAATGGATTTAAGAATGCATCTATTATACTTGTTATCTCAATTGAAATGCTATCTTAGCTTAGATTCCGTGTTATCTTCAGCACGACAAGAGAACTTTCATACCTGCAAGCTATTATTTCAAGCTGTGTACTTTGGAATGTATTACTTTGTAAAGGCCAGCATCTCTGTTAAGAGGCTGGTAAATAATGGTAGCCAAATCGGAAGTAACTCTGATGGCATGATTAACATCCATTTAAAAAAAAAAAAAAAAAAAGTTAAATACTAGATGCAAAATCTCTTTTATGGAGAGCTCACTGCCTCAAGCCGTATGAGGAATTTTAATGGGTTTTTTAGTTTTGGGCTTTTTAATATTTGGCCAAACTATTGAATCAGTTTTAAATTGTTTTAACTTTTGTATCGATGTTTTTTTATTATTGGCTGTACACCGCCCTGAGTCCCTCGGGAAAAGGGCGGTATAAAAGTTTGATTAATAAATAAATAAATAAATAAGCCTCTAAAGGACTACTATTTTCACTGGACTGAAAATTTAGACAAAAAGGAGCTAGACCTTCCCAGATCTCAATGAACATGAACCTGAGATTTAACTTTTTTTGTATTATATTTATTAATGAACAAGCCATAGTTAACAGTAACTGTAATTTAGTTTGGATTTTTGTCAGAACCAGAGGTAGTTCTAAACTTCTCACTGAGATCTTAAATATATATGGCTAAAGAGAAATACATACATACATACATACATACATACATACATACATATATATATTTTCTATCGAAGCACCTGGTCTATATGAGAGGGAACATACTGCTTCCTTTTCACCTTTCAGCTCCAATCCAGGAGCCCTCAAGCAATTGCATTCATGACAAACCATTTATATATAGTATGTATGTATGTATGTATGTATGTGTGTATATATATATACTAAGTTATAGTTACTGTTAACTATGGCTTGTTCATTTATCTATCTTCACAATGTGTAGTATGCAACTGCCTTGTTTCAAAGAAACCATAGTTCAGATCAATTATTTTGGAGTATGGACAATTAATCAAGTCTAATATAAAATGGAAAGATAAACATCTCTTCACAGCTGTGGCATAGAAAGATGAGAGAAGGAGCAAAGAAGGCTGATGTTCATATTTTCCTTATTTTACTACAGGGACCAGCATTATATGGCCCTCCAGTGGCTGCTGAACTCTAGTTCCTAACTGGTTTAGCCAGCGTACACATTACTTACTTCTATTTTTAACTTTGTCTACCAAACTACACAAAGCCAAAAACAAAACAAAACAAAACAATAACAAGAAACAAATACAACTCAACACATTTTCCTCCGGAAGTTGTCGATGCTCCAACGCTGGAAGTTTTTAAGAAGAGGTTGGGCAAACTTTTGTCTGAAATGGTATAGGGTTTCCTGCTTGACCTCCCTTCCAACTCTGTTATTCCTAAGTATTCCGTGGAAAGAATTCTGGTCATCCAAAAGTAATTTGGATAGAATTCTAAAAGATTTGGGGCCGCAGATACTTACTACAAGGTACAATGAAGTAAAAAAAAAAAAGCCAACACATGGATATGATGTCATTATGAAAACAACATAATGTTGTTTGTATCATGACATCGGGCGAGAGATACGAGTTGTGTCATTTGCATGAAGACATCATGACACATATGTTGTCACCATCATCCTTACCCCCTGTATAAAGGCTGTGCTGGTTTCATCGTTTTAATAAACTAACTCAATCACTCAATTACTCAAAACTAACTCAATTGGCAGTCAGGCCAATCTCAAAAAAAGTCATATTTCAGTTTCATTACTGAGGTTTTCACTTCATATACTTAAAGCTAGCTTTCTTCTCCCAACTGTGCACATATTTGCTATGTGGGCGTCATATGGCTAAGCTGTTTTCAGGATGTGGATTGTTGAGCTGCAATTTGGCAGTTCAAATCTCACCAGGGTCAACGTTGATCCATGAGCGACGGTGGCGCAGTGGTTAGAATGCAGTACTGCAGGCTACTTCTGCTGCCTGCCAGCTGCCTGCAATTTAGCAGTTCAAATCTCACCAGGCTCAAGGTTGACTCAGCCTTCCAGCCTTCCGAGGTGGGTTAAAATGAGGACCCAAATTGTTGGGGGCAATAGACTGACTCTGTAAACCGCTTAGAGAGAACTGTAAAAGCACTATGAAGCAGTATATAAATCTAAGTGTTATTGCTGTTGCTATCCTTCCATCCTTCCATGGTTGGGTAAAATGAGGAGCCAGTTTGTTGGGGGCAATAGGCTGACTCGGCAAAACCGCTTAGAGAGGGCTCTAAAAGCACTGTGAGGCGGTACATAAATCTAAGTGCTATTGCTATTTTTTGGTGCCAGATGTGAGACTTTTAATTCCAGAGATCCTACAGACCTACAGACAGGTCTGTAGGATCTCTGGGCTTTGGGGGCCTAACCGGATGTCCTCTCCGGACTTCAGAAATTGACTGTAACTTAGCAAAAAGCCCCTGCACCATAACCATCATTTTTCCATCATGGCAATGTTCTGCCATGCCATGCTTCATCAATCTGTGGTTGACTGTATAATTATAATCTAGGGATGAATCAACATGTGAAGTTATGTAGATAGGGGATATTCCATTACTAAAACAACAAAAGACTTCAGTTCAACCAGACCCTGACTTAATCCAGAATAGTGTTTGTCTTTCCGAATTATGCATGGAAGACTCAAATAGCTCTTGCCAGCCTGAAAACCCTTAGCTCTTCATTAGCTTGCCTGTGTATTATTTCACTAATTGCCCAGATACCTGTATTCTCCCATTTCCTCCTTGCATGGTTAATCCAATTAGTACTATTAACATGGAAAATTAAAATGTTTAATTTGCTTTGCTCTCCTTGGTACTGAAAGCGTGCGATATAGCTTCAGCTGCAACTGCAAAAGTGAAATTGCTCCAGGTTTATTTGTATTTATTTTTTTATATCGGAAAACACTACTCACAACACTTCAATTTGTTTCTCTCTCTGAAGAGTTTAGCACAGTCTAGTGTATTGTTCTCAAGCTTCTGCACCAGGAAAGCTTTAGAACTGAAGGAAGGATGGTATGGAGCAGTTGTGAAATCCAAATTTTTTTTACTACCGGTTCTGTGGGTGTGGCTTGTTGGGCGTGGTGTGGCTTGTTGGGGGTGGCTTGGTGGATGTGGTAGGGGAAGGATACAGCAAAATCCCCATTCCCTCCCCACTCCTGGGAGAAGGATACTGCAAAATCTCCATTCCCACCCCACTCTTGGGCCAGCCAGACGTGGTATTTGCCGATTCTCTGAACTGCTCAAAATTTCCGCTACCAGTTCTCCAGGAGTTGTCAGAACCTGCAGGATTTCACCCCTGGCATGGAGGCACCTTAATTCTATTCTGTTAACCATAATCTGATTTCCAGTAACATTCACTGGCTACCTACTGGACAATCCAATGATCAAAAGTTTCCCAGTCCTTCATCCTACATTACAATTCTGTAATTCCTCCTTCCATAGCCTCTATGATCTTGGGTAAGACATAAAAGGTAACTTCTAAGCCTAACCCTACTCCTTAGATAACACCTGCAAGAATTACCCCTTCTAACTGAACTCGAATACGTTCACAGATCCTAAAACTAGTAAGGTAAAGGTAAAGGTTCCCTCGCACATATGTGCTAATCATTCCCAACTCTAGGGGGTGGTGCTCATCTCAATTTCTAAGCCGAAGAGCCAGCTCTGTCCGAAGATGTCTCTGTGGTCATGTGGTCAGCATGACTAAACGCCAAAGGTGCACGGAACGCTGTTCCCTTCCCACCAAAGGTGCTCCCTATTTTTCTACCTGCATTTTTTACGTGCTTTCCAACTGCTAGGTTGGCAGAAGCTGGGACAAGTAACAGGAGCTCACCCCGTTACGTGGCACTAGGGATTCGAATTGCTGAACTTTTGATTGATGAGCTCAGTGTCTTAGCCAATGAACCACTGCGTCTCTCCTAGTATCTACCCTCTAGTACATACCATCAAAATCCCTTGACTGCTTTTACATTTCTTAAGCTTCCCATTTTGCATGATGTTGTATCCCTTGATCAAATTCAGTAGATGTTATTTTGAGATTCTACATTGCTCTGACTTACCATGCTGCCTGGTTTATCTACTCAGGGCTTGACTAACTTTACTAAGGTTTTCCTTGTGCTTGTGAACTACTCATGCTTGCCAATGAATAAATAGGCAAACTGCTTGAGCTTTAATTAACTAGCCCATCTAATTTCTGATTACGGCTTTGGCATATTGCCTGGACATCAGCACTATCTCTACTACGTGGCTTCACACAATCTTATTTCTAATTTCTGCCTTGCTTTCTTCTGCTTTGCACGTTGGTGCCTGCCTATCTATCTATCTATCTATCTATCTATCTATCTATCTATCTATCTATCTATCTATCTCCTACCTACCTACCTACCTACCTACCTATCTTCCTAACTGCCCATCTCCCTCAAAGGGAAGATCTGGGTGGTGTACAATATAATTGATAAAATGAACATAAAAATCAGAGTTAATTTAAGATTTAAAAGTTTTCATTATTAAATCCAGAAAGCTGTTTAAGAAGTTATTAAATGCCTCACTCTCTGCATTCAGGTTCATAAAAGAAGCTATTATATGACAGTTCTCAAAGAAGGCTACTTTGGGCCAACCAGTTCTGCCATTCCTAGATGAAAATTTATTTATTTCAGTCCTGCTGTAGGGTTGCTTTGGGGATGAAAAATATTTGGTCATTCAAACGACCTTTGGTGAGAGGAACTGCGACAATGAGATCTTCCTAATTCTCCTGGACCTTTCTGTGACTTTTGATGCTGCAAATCACTATATTTTATGATAGTTCTTAGTTAAAATGTCCATTTCCTGAAGACATACTTCGGAATAATTTCTCAATTTCCTGGCTTTTTTGGGTGCTGTTCCTTCCCCTGGAGTGGGGAGGAAATGGGTATTTTGCAGTATCCTTTGATCAGGAGTAGAGAGGGAATGGGGATTTTGCAGTAACTTTCCCCCAGAAGTGGGGAGGGAATGGGAATTTTGCAGTATCCTTTGCCCAGGAGTGGGGAAGAAATGGGAATTTTGCAGTAACTTTCCCCCTGGAGTGGAGTGGGAATGGGGATTTTGCAGTATTCTTCCCCCAGGAGTGGGGTGGGAATGGGGATTTTGCAGTAGCCTTCCCCTGCCACGCCCACAGAACCGGTAGTAAAAAATTTTGAATCCCACCACTGGTGCTGTAGTTCTTTCTCCCAAACTGCTGACTATCTACACAGAATTGTTGGGAGAAGTTGTTTAGAGATTTACCACATAAAAAAACATGTAGGGGGAGGTAGGTGAGCCTCCCCTTGAAGTTTTTCAAATAAACTGCTCCATTTCTGGAAGGATTTTCCGGGGGGGGGGCACCTTGATTGCCACCCTTTTTATGATTCCTGGGGCGATGACAGAAGATATTTTTATTCTGCAACACATATTCATTGGTCTCTCTCTCTCTCTTTTTAAAAAATATGATTGGATTGTGGTATGGCCTTATAATTTTTGGTATTTTATCTCACCCTTCATCCACCTAAGATTGTAGGGATGTATTAGGAAAATTCTAGGGAGCACATGGTCTTGGAGAATGAAGCCCTAACATATTGGTCAGACAGAGAGCTGTGAAGGGCTGTTTGACGTGGTATTAAATTCTCGATTAATTTGTGGGCTGTGTTGGGCCTGGCTATTGAAATAACTAGTAAATAAAGAATAAACAAATATTTCTCCTACTATCCTTTCACACCTGAAAGATGGATTGGAGTTAGGGAGTACCAGAGCTAATATTAGCCAAGAATAAGGATTATGGACACCAATTGCCATAACAGCTTCAATTTTTTACCTCTCCCCATCCAATGGGCTTTCCAGAGTGGACCTATTCTTTGAATGGGGAAACCAGCTCTCTTGTAACATTTGCCCTCTGATAGGCATCGATCTCTTTTGATAGACTCAGGGTCTCTTTGGTTCCAGGTGAAATCCAGCATAGTTTTTTTTTCTTAAAGAATAATGTTAAAAAGAGGCGCAATTCAAGAAGGAAGGAATACCTCCCCAATATGCAAACTTTCATTTAAGATGCACTACATCTGACCCACTATTTATCCTCTGCCCACTCTAATTCACAAATGCTTCTTTATACCTTTCACAATGTTCTGACAATGAAATACACAAAATATAAAATTACACAGATACTGCCAAAGACACAATATGCAGAAAACTCCCTCCACTTCTGATTTAAACAATCTTCATTCTATCCACAAACAGACAAGAATTTTCCCTTTCTAGAATGAATTTGTGTGTGTGTGTTCTGTATATACATATATGCATACATACATTATATATATACACACACACACATACACATCAGCATAATTTTTATAAATATATACAAATAAATATAATATGCTGGTGTTTTCAGAAATGATTTCAGCATCATTTAGTTGAATATATACAGGATAGGAAATAAAATGCATAAACTGTGGTTCTACTATATTGATTTAATTTTGTTGCCCTTCAAGATATTTAAGCCTGCTAGCTCCGTATACTTCTATTTATTCCTTTTGAAGTAAGATAGTTGAGTTAGAAAAATTGTTTGAATTCAACAATAGAATCACTTCTGATTCAGACTTTCACGATTGGTTTATAATTGATTCAAGTATATTATTGCCTGGACTCTACATAATAGAATTTGTCACTGTGGGTGATCAAATGGTTATCATAAACATGGAACACAGCATTATTAAATTTCAGCTTTTCAGGTTTCTAGCCCTTGTTAGCACATATATAGTCTGAACATATTCAAATTTATCGTGCTAATAAGGGCTAGAAACTGCAGGAGGCTGGACTAGAAGATCTCCACGGTCCCTTCCAACTCTGTTATTCTGTTATCTCTACTGAATGAGAAAGTGGAAGGGAGCAGAGATGGGTTGCGAATGGTCAAGATGCCTTGACTCGTGTCAACTAAAGCAGAATAAATAACTCAGAAATAAAACTTTTATCTGAAAAAGAATTTGAATAATTCGCCAGAGAATTGTTTATCCTAAGAAGGCCAGATTTTTTTTTTTTTTAAAAAAATTCAACATGCACACTTCCTTGCAAATCCAGGAATGTACTTTGTTTTAAAATCAAGGACAGAAATTGCTATGGAATCAAATATTTGGCTTACCAATACGTAACTTGGTCTTTGATGCATTTGCCCGTTGTGAAAAGTGCTCAGTCTACATTCAGATGGCTAACAAATTACAGTGAAATGTCAAAAACTTGGGGATACTTGAATATTTCTCAGTGCGCCTTAAGAAGATTTTAAGACAGGACCCTGTTTTGCATCTCTCTCTTCCCTAAAAATCAAGAATGTGGAAATTTTATTGGATGAAGGCTGTAATTCCCTTGGGGATAATCTAATTAAGGTATGGTGACGATGACGGGCTGGGTAGTGTGTGGGAGATGGATGGAATCAATATTTTTATCTCTCTCTCTCTCTCCTTTTTTTCTTGCTTTCATCTCGGTTACTAAAGGGAAGATATCAGTCCTGAATTGATTACCTCCAGAAGGCTTCTCAAGCTACATCGAACCCCTGCTGGTTGCATTTCTGTGCTGTAAATGATCAGATGGGTGTTGTTCTCCTATAGAGCATCAACATTCACTAGAAAAATGTCAGGATCATTTCTCTCTCAGTTTACCACAGCCTTAAAGCAGTAAATGTCAATATTCACTGGGTTTTAAATGTTTATTGTAGCAAATATTCTTTGTGGGGGTATTTCCGGAAGAAAGGTTGGGGCTTTGATAGGCCTTATCCCTACTTAATCATTAAATTCCCTAGATGACTTCTCTCAGCCTAATTTACAGAAGGGATGTTGCAAGGATGAAAGCAAAGGACTGGGAAGAAAATGTATATACATGGAGAAAAAATTGCACTTGTTAGCTTGAGTTCTTGGAGGGAAGACAACTCATGACTTTAATCTCTCTCTCCCTCTCTCTGTCTCTGTCTCTCTGTCTCTCTCTCTCTGTGTACAATATATATGCAGGAACCTTACCCTAGATATGGACTGCAGCATTCCTTTTCTAACAGACTAAATGTGAATAGGTAGCTAACGTTGTAATCTAAATTCAAGAAATTGGGAATAAGGCTGAATGAACAACTTGGTGAGACTTGAATAAAACCGAGTTGTTAATCATTCATATTGAGAAACTTCACATAGTCAACCCAGAAGGTTCTCCACAGTCTCTTCAAACTTCAGATCTGCACTATATCACCCCTTGAGAGCCACCTATATATTTTTTTCAAATCTAGAGTCAGGACCCAGCTATAATATCCAAGATGTGCTTAGAAAACAAGTGGTTCTTTGCTCTCCTTAGTTACAAATCTACAGGGGAGTTGTCCAACGGAGATACCTAAAGATTAGCTCAGGATATTGCATGCTTCTCAGGTGTGATCAAGAAGCAATACTCGGGGCCAGGGTGGTCAGATGAAGATGTGCAGCTAGCAGACAGAGCTATATTGAAATGTTGGGGTCAATAGGGCAGGGGAACAAATTCAGAAAAAACAAATACTTTTAAGGACCTACTTCTTATTTCCATCCCTATCAAAAAAAGCTGAACTATGGGACTTGGGGATACACACAACGGGGGGAAAGCAAAACTTGTCTTCTTTGGAAAGTCTGGGTTGAAGAGAAAGAGGGAAACAACCCGCAGGGGGAATGCAAGGAAGACAGATATTAATTACTGCCCATCCTCTCAATCCAGAACGGTATGGCTAAACATGGGAGAAAGGACCCCATGGAATTTCTTGTGGACCTTTAATAAAATTCTGCTGAAGTTCTATGGAAAAGGACTTGTCCCATGACATCTGAGCTCAACCTTGATCTTGATCAACCAGTTCTGTTTTCCCACCCCCACCCCCACCCCACCTACCACACCCAATTCTACCTTGCCTTTTAAAACAAGAGGGCCCTTATGAGATGGTGTTATGCTCACCTCTGCTGAGTCCGTCTGGTCCCCGAAGGATTCGGCATTCTTCTATCTGGCCAAATGGAGAAAACATCACTCTGATATCGTTCTCATTACACTTCTTCGAAACCATTCCTATGAACAATTTTCTGTCTTCCACAGCTAGAAGATTAAAATAATAATACTAATAATATCCACAACGACAAAAGGCATCTCTCTCTTATCTCTCTCTCTCTCTCTCTTGCTCTCTCTCTTGCTCTCTCTCTCACACTTTCCTCATCTGTGATCAATGCTTATTACCACATCAAAAAGCAAGCAACAGAGTTGTGAGCGTGGCGCTGTCCCTGGGTGAGAAGGTGGGCAGAAAACACTTCACACACACAACAACACTTCTCTGAATCACCTGCCTTTCTCTGGAAAGCGTTCCGCAGTTTGCAACTAGGACTTCTTTTGCTATTTGGGTGTTTTACAGATTAGAAGAAGCAGTTAGCTTTTCTACCTGTCATTTCACAGTTGAAACCGAAAAATCCGTCTAATAAGTAAAGGCTAAATGTTGGTGAGTAGGATCAGAGAGGGAGCCTATTCTAACCTAGCCACCACAAGAGCCATGGTGGCGCAGTGATTAGAATGTAGCACTGCAGGCTACTTCTGCTGACTGCAATTTGGCAGTTCGAATCTCACCAGGCTCAAGGTTGACTCAGCCTTCCATCCTTCTGAGGTGGGTAAAATGAGGACCCAGATTGTTGGGGGCAAGAGGCTGACTCTGTAAACTGCTTAGAGAGGGCTGTAAAGTACTGTAAAGTGGTATATAAGTTAGATTTGGCAAGAAAAAACTACATTTTATGTAGAGCTTTTTTAGATTTGGCAAACCACTACAAACTGGCAATAGAAAGAACTACAACAAAAAATATACAGGAGTTAAGCCACGGGGGTGGCCAAGAACTAATTGGATGTGTAGAGGCAAACAACTGGATTTAGACTCTGTCAACTGCTTAGAGAGGGGCTGTAAAAACACTGTAAAGCGGTATATAAGTCTAAGGGCTATTGCTATCTCACCCCATCTTGCCTACGCAGGTACGAAAGAGAAATTGGGAACAAAAAGTGGTCTGAATATTCAAAATGAAATGGGTTAATAGAATCTCAAGGCAGCCTTTTTTTTAAAAAAAAAACCCTATAATGATCCAGCTATTCTTATCTCATGCAGACTTTGTTCGCAAGTGCACTCATTAGACCAGAGAAACACTTCAAGGAAGTGTTATAAAATTATTTCAGGGTAAATGAAATCCCAGCAGATTTGCGATGCCGGACTGGCAAAAATGAAAAGTGGGATTAGGTGGGGTTAAATTACTGCTCGATTATTTCACTTGATATAAAGGAGCCAAAAGGAAAAAAAAAGAAATAGAAAAAAAAAACAACCTAGGTCAAGGCCTATGCGTCCAGGCAAGTTTCTGCAAAATTTAAATTTACAGAGCTCGGAAATAAGCAAGGACTGAATTAATTGAGTATTTGTTACTGGTGCAGAACGTGTCTGGCAATACCTCACTGACATGGGGCTTGGAACCTAAGTGGAACTTTGAAAAGAGATTCCTCAGGTGATGTTTTTAAACCTTGGCAACTTTTAAGATGCTTGGACTTCAACTCCCAGAACCCCCCAGCTTCCTGTCATGTTTGGCTTTCATGTTTCTTAGATTTTTAAAATGTATTTATTTATTTATTTGCCAAGCATGTATAACAGACATAAGTATAAACATGATTATGAATACAGGAAATGGATACGAATAAATGGGGACAGTAGGACAGGGACGGTAGGCACACTGGTGGGCTTATGCACGCCCCTTACAGACCTCTTAGGAATGGGGTGAGGTCAACAGTAGACAGTCTAAGGTTAAAGTTTTGGGGTTTGGGGGAAGAAACCACAGAGTCAGGTAGTGCATTCCAGGCATTGACCACTCTGTTGCTGAAGTTGTATTTTCTGCAATCGAGTTTGGAGCCGTTTACCTTAAGTTTGTATCTATTGTGTGCTCGTGTTTTGTTGCAGTTGAAGCTGAAGCTGAAGTAGTCATTGATAGGTAGGACGTTGTAGCAGATAATTTTGTGTACTACGCTTAGTCAGACTGAAGGCGGCACAGTTCTAGGTTGTCCAAGCCCAGAATTTCAAGTCTGGTGGCATAAGGTATTTTGTTGCAAGCAGAGGAGTGGAGGACTCTTCTCGTGAAATATCTCTGGACTCGCTTAATTGTATTAATGTCTGATATACAGTGCGGGTTCCAGACAGATGAGCTGTATTCGAGAATTGGTCTAGCAAAGGTTTTGTTAGATAGGGGAGGACATACCCCACCTCTTCACTCCTGCCTTGTCCGTGGATAGCATCACAAACAAACGAACAAAAATCAACTGGGTTATCTTGGGATCTTTTATTTAAAACCAGGGCCTTTTGAAAGAACTGTCAGTTGTTTTCCTTAATCAGAACAAGGTACACTAAATGGTCAGCCATGCTGTGAGATCCTCGGTGCCATCTGATCCAAAAGGATTACAGGATCATCAATGTACGATTGAGAGTATTTGGGAGTTTTGCTCACCGGTGTACAGGTGGTCCTCGACTTACGACCACAATCAAACCCTAAATTTCTGTCGCTAAGTGCCACATTTGTTAAGTGAGTTTTGCACCCCTTTATGATCTTTCCCGCCACGGTTGTTAAGTGAATCACGACGGTTGTTCAGTAACACGGTTGGTTAAGTGAATCTGGCTTCTCCCCCTTTTGACTTTGCTTGTCAGAAGGTCGCAAAAGAGGATGGCTTGACGCCAGGACACCGCAACCATCATAAATATGAGCCAGTCGCTAAACGTCTAGACATTGATCACATGTCCATGGGGATGCTACAGTGGTCGCGTGGAAAAACGACCACAAGTGCCTTTTTTCAGTGCCGTTTGTAACTTCGAACAGTCACTAAATGAACGGTTTTAAGTCGAGGACTACCTGCGTAGCGACTTGTGGGTTTTGTTCCTCGGGATCGTGAGTTTCTTGGATTGAGAGTTTCAGTTAAGACCTGCTGTCCCCAAAGTCTGTTTCTCAGCCGCATATTGCTAGGAAAGCATACCGACTGTTTTCCATGCTTCGCTCTCATTTTGAGAAAGCCAATATGAGACTCAAGAGACCTGGCCAATGGCCTGAAGGAAGCTGCTAATATGCCGGAGACCATGCTCCACAATTTTCTACAAGAAAATGTGAGCAACCTATGCCCTCCAGATATCAAACCTGGGCTGCTGCCCATGATGCTGGCATCTCAACAACCTTTGGAGGGAGGAAAAGGCTGCCCGGGATTAGAAAATGCGTTGCAGGCCATGTGCTATGGCTCTTCAAATAAATAAGTTAAGAAGGAAGGTCAGAAGCTTGACCGCAAGGGACAGATGTCAGATTAAAAAAAAAAAAAAAGAACAAAACCCAACATAAACAAAAGTCTAGTAGCTGGACCTTCCCGTGATAGATGGCTCCAAAAATTGTGGAAGAATGACAACCGGTTGTGTTTGGCGCAACTGTTGCCATGGATTATATGGCGACTCTTTGGCGCCTGTCATGGTTCCAGAAAAGACAGGGAAATATTGTTTGCGGTTAATGAGCACACAGAAATTGTAGAGAAACACAGAGCAATTGTTGCTCCACAGGCTTTAGAATGGAATAGAATGAGAGTGTAGGAAGGGACCTTGGAGGTCTTCTAGTCCAAGCCCCTACTCAAACCCTATACCCGGGATGGCGAATCTATGACACAGGTGGCACGTGGAGCCATATCGGTGGGCATGAGAGCGTTGCCCTAGTTCAGCTCTGGCATGCATGTGCGCGCTCGCCAGCTGATTTCCGGGCCTTCTGGGCCCACCAGAAGTCGAAACACGCCGTTTCTAGCCTCTGGAGGGCCTCTGGGAGGGGGAGGCCATTTTTGCCCTCCTCAGGCTCTTAGAAAGGCTCTGGAGCCTGGAAAGAGCAAAAACGGGCCTTCCGATCCCACTGAAAGTTGGCAAATGGACCGTTTCTGGTCGCCAGGGGGCCTCTGGGGGGCGGGAAGGCCGTTTTCACCCTCCCCAGGCTCCTAGAAAGGCTCTGGAGCCTGGGGAGGGCAAAAACGTGCCTACCGGGCCCACCGTGCCAAAAGCGGGAGGAGTTCAGGGGGGTCATGTGCGCATGCGTGGGGGGGGGCGCACTGAATTACGGGTGTGGGCATGTGCGTGCGTAATTCCCCCCTGCACTCCCCCCGCTTTTGGCACGCGACTGCAAAAAGATTCGCCATCACTGCCCTATACCATTTCAGACAAATGGTTGTCCAATCTCTTCTTAAAAAACTTCCAGTGTTGGAGCATTCACAACTTTTGGAGGCAAATTGTGTTGCAAATTGTTCCAACTGTCCGGAAATTTCTCCCTTAGTTCTAGGTTGATTCTCTCCTTGATTAGTTACAGGCTTCTGTATCTGTTAATGTGCAAGGTGATTTATGAATGAAGGAGCTCTTTCCATTACAATTTATAGGAAAGGAGAAGGGTCTGAAAACAAATATTCTTCAGGACCCTTTCCCATTAATTTACCTACCCCAGAAAATTAGTATACACGTTTTCACAAGAATATATACTGCGGCAGGGGACACACAGCCCTCAACTTACGTTTAGAGCCTAAAATTTATGTTGCTAAGTGAGTTTTGCCCCGTTTTACGACTTTTCTTGCCACTCTTATTAAGTGAATCATTGCAGCTGTCAAATTAGTAACACGAGTTGTTCAAATGAATCTGGGTTCCTCACTGACTTTGCCTGTCAGAAGGTCGCAAAAGGGGATCAGACGATCCCGGGACATTGCAACCGTCATAAATGTGAGTCAGTTGTCAAGCATCCGAATGTAAATCACGTGACCATGGGGATGCTGCAATGGTGGTAAGTCACTTTTTTTCCACCGCTGTGGTGACTTCTAACAGTCACTAAATGAACTGTTGTAAGTCAAGGACTACCTGTATTCTCTCTCCATTATTCACCCCCCATTATTATTGGCGCCATTTCTGAGGAAAATAACTTTTACCTACCTACAGCTAGGTAAATACGTTATTGTATTAAATAACACAGGTTTTTGTGTAATTCAACTCACAACTCAACTCTAACCTGTACTTCAAAGATAAACAATTTGCCAAAACAGAACAAATTTTAATAAATTTTATTAAAAATGTATGTATGCAGAAAGGGGGGGCAGGAAAAGTCAAGGAATAATCCACAATTTCAGCTTCTTTCCTTCCTTTCTTTTTATTTCTTTTATTTCAGGCCTGTTTACATGTAAAGCTGTTAAATAACCATTCATTTAGCTTTCCTTCCCCACCCCGTAGAACAAAAACAAAAAAACAAAAAAACCCCAGGGTTTTGTCCTTAATTTTCCAAATGGCTGTCAGTGACAGATTCCCTCTTGGCCTGCTCAAGTTCCACTAGTAAACTGATAAATATGGCAAATTAACTAAAATGATTTCACAGTTTTTTAGCTGGAGGCTGATTTCATAGTAAATTAAACATCCAAAGAACTGACTCAGAGCTAAAAAAAAAAAAGAAGAAAAAGAAACAACCCTAAAAAATATTATATTTGGATCTGCTCGCTTGGTTTACAAAAGGCAGCTGAAGGATCAATTGGAAACAGTTGGTAGTATTTGTGACTGCAAATACATCATCTTGAGTCAACAAAAAAGTTGCCTTCGTTTTTCAGTTTTAATCTTGACATAATGTCTTAAATTATTCATTATGTGAACAGGGAGACCCTGATTTTAAACTTTCCATTCCTGAGTCTCTAGAATAGAGCAGTTTAACCTCATACAAAGATTTCTCTAACCCTCCTATTAATTTGGTATTAAAAACCATGATTTCTAAATCTTGGACCATAATTCTTGTTGGCCAACCTGTGTTCCATTGACCTTGAATCCTTAGTCAGATTCACTGACTAAGACACACCTTAAGTAATCAGGGAAACAAAACTGAACACAGCCAAGTTTAGAATATAATGGATAAGCCGCGAGATCAGTTCTCAAGCCTTATTTCAAACCAAAGTTGGAACATTTATGGAGATAAAATCAGGAATGGGCTGCTGGAGGTTTGCGAGAACCTCTAGCTAAGATTCTGTGCAGTCTGGAGAACTCCCAAATCCCCACTCTTGGCTGGCCCTGCCCACCCCTCCCAGGAGTCCCCACGTGGCTCGTTTTGGATGCAGGTAAGTTCAGGGTACGTGTGGAGATTTGGGGAGGGTGAAAAACGGGCCTACCGGAAGTTCAGGAAGGCCGGAAATGGGGCCGTTTCTGGCCTCCAGAGCCCAGGGAGAGCAAAAATGCCTCCCCTGCCATGGTGAAGGAGGCCTACTAGGCCATGCCCACTATGGCTACGCCCATTCAGCATCTGGGCAGAGAACCCCTTGCTAAAATTTTTGAAGACCATACCTAGATAAAATTGGTTTTGGGGGTCTACTAATTAATTTGCCCAATGTGGTCTTCTAATTAATTTGCCAACTTGGTGGAAGTCCCTTGCCAACCTGTTTGAGTTCACAAAGGTAAGCGAACACAAACTAGTAAATCTAGGACAGATTTACTAGTGTGTGTTGTGATTTACTAGACATTGAAGAAATATTCCAGAAAAGGATCATGATGAAACCCTTCCATCTTGTTGCCAAGAAAGCTTCAGGTCTAGGAAGTTATCACTTCAGTTTGGTTCGAGGGAGTCTTCACTTTTACCCTTAATTGAACTTTCAAGTTTTTGAAAATATTAATCCTGCAAATGCTGCAAATCTGTTCTTTAGATATCTGTTCCTTTCCTTTTTGTTACCCTTCACTTTTCCTTTTAGCCTTTTAGAAATTCTTTCTTTTCCTAGCTTTTTAGGTTTCTGTAGGTTTTTTAAAAAAATCTTTGTAAAATCTTTTAACCCAAGTTATTATTTAAAAAAAAAACTCCATTAAGCTGGAATTCAGCCAATACCTGAACTGTTACATTTTTTTACACTTAAATTAATATGCAGAGTACCAGGTTAGCATAATGTCAACTTCAGCAAGTTCAAGTAGCAGGTGATTTCCCCTTAATTTGTTTCTAAACCTAGTTCTCATAAACATTGTGATGGAAGATGCTGCAATTTGGAGATTCGGGGAAAAATACAGGTGGTCCTCAATTTACGACCACATTTGACTTCAAAATTTCTGTTTTGTTTCTGACTGTCTCGCCGCAACGCTTCCGGTCGAATCACAAGCAACTGAATTTTGATGACATGTTCACGGTCATACTGCAAAAGTCGTAAATGTGAAAAATGGTGATAAGTTGCTTTTTTTCAGTGCCGTTTTAACTCTGAATGGTCACTAAACAAACTGTTGTAAGTTGAAGACTACCTGTATGTCCATCTGGTCAGAACCTGCCTCCAAATTATCTGTGTGGAAACTAGCATCCTGTAGGGATTAAAGGGATTGGCAAAGAGAAGAGTAGGGGGCGGAGTTAAATGAGTCACTAGCCTAGAATCGTTATGTTCCCATAAATGTTTAAGTCAAATCTCTCTTGAATTCCTTTCATCCTTATCTTGTGCCAATTTAGTATTGAACTTTAATTGACTGGTTTCCTGTATAGGCATGACCAATACATCTTTTCAATTGCAATGTATTGTTCTGACTCCTTGCACCTAACAAAACCACCTATTTCTAATAAGTGGCTATTTTGGGACTGGCAAAGCTTTTTTATGCCTGATTTTAGGAGAGCATCTGCAACACTTTATAGTGGTATCAAATAATAGCTACACTGCCTGGTCTCTTGTAAACAACTCGGAGAAAACTCATGACTCATAGAAAAAGGAAATGAAGAAAGGCCAGCATGGCAGTTGGTCTCTGACTTTGCAGAAACTTGGAAGAAAAGATTGGACATTTTAAAAGGACGAAGTGCTGAGCTGGTAGCAGTAATTAAATGCCATATGTTAACATTAATACACGGCAGGGGAAGTTGTTAATTAATTCAGGCAACATTGCATCCAGGTAGACTATGTGTGAAGTTTCCGAAAGAAACTTCTGGCAACTTGAAAGCTTTGCAAGTTGACATTATGGCAGATTGTAAGAGTGCAAAAAAAGGGGGCAGGAGGTGTCTATGTAAAATAGAATACAGGATTTCTTCCTTTCTCCTCCAACCCATGTTGCTTTCTTTCTTTTTTCATTTGTGAAAGGTATATTTTAAAATAAACAATGCCTTCATTTATGCGAAAGCTCTTAACTCTTCCTTTTTTACATAACAGGTATCTGACATCCATCCTTTAATTTCCAAATAGATTTAAATACCTAATTGCTTGCGCTTACAATCAAGCAAATGCAGATAAATTAATTTTTGATTTCACTTGAATTGTACGTGGCTTCCAGTCTGCGCCAATCCCCCAGAGAAATCAGCAAAGAGGATCATTCAAACGTAACAAGTTTTCAAAAGGTGTGAAAATAAGGGGTTTAAACAACCAATGGATCCTTCGCAGAAATCATTGTGTAGAATTATGCATAATCTATACTAAATTTGGATTGGATCAAAATCACATATAAATGAATGGATGAATTTCCATTTCAATATTTTATATTTTCCTAGGGTATCCGCTGACCTGTTGATGGTTTACAAAAATGCGGGCTGAAACTTGAGCTGGTATTTTGGAACAGAAGAAAACCTGATTTTTTTTTTCATCTGCACAATTTTTTTAAAGAAAAGGCAAAAGACTGAAATGAAAATACCACTTTTAAATTTATTTAGCCCATGGGGAAAGCTTACAAGTATTATGACAGGGTCTCCTCTCAAAGTTTTCCCTTCTGGGAGAAATACCAATTGAGCCAAAAAAATGTTATTGCTAAGCAAGACTGTTGTTAGATAGTTTTGAATCGGGCTTCCCTGTTGACTTTGCTTGCTGGAAGATTGAAAAGGTGATCACATGACCTCAGGAAACTGGAACCCTTATAAATATGTCAGTTGGAAGCATCTAAATTTTGATCTGTGGCTGTGGAGATGCTACAATGGTCGTAAGTGTGAAAAACAGTTTTTTTAAAGGCCATGGTAACTTCAAGCACTCACTAAACAAATTGTTGAAACAAATCGACTTACAACAGTTCATTTAGTGACCATTCAAAGTTACAACGGAACTGAAAAATGTGACTTATGACCATTTTTCACAGTTACGACCTCTGCAGCAACCCCATAATCAAGCGATCAAAATTCGGGTGCCTGGCAGCTGTTCATATTTGTCACTGTTGCTGTGCCCCAAGGTCATGTGATTCCCTTCTGTGACCTTCTCGCGAGCAAAGTCAATGGGGAAGCCAGATTCACTCAACAACCGGGTTTCCAAGTTATCCACTGCAGTGATTCACTTAACAATGATGGCAAGAACGATCGTAAAAGCGGGCAAAACTCACTTAACAAATGTTTTTGGGGTTTTTTTTATTATTAATCCTATTTCTATGCCGCCCACTCTCTGAGGACTCTGGGCGGCTTACAATAATCGACAGTATACTAAATAGCATATTGCCCCCAACAATCTGGGTCCTCATTTTACCCACCTCGGAAGGATGGAAGGCTGAGTCAACCTTGAGCCGGCGAGATCTGATCTGCTGATCTGCTGAACTAGCAGTCAGCTGCAGTACAGCACTCTAACCACTGCGCCACCTCGGCTCTTCTACTTTAACAACAGAACAACACTTCACTTCACTTCAACAGAAACTTTGGGCTCAATTGCGGTTGTAAGTCGAGGACTACCCGTGTAGCATAACAAGATCTTGCAACCCAAATGGTATGGTTTCAAGGGTTATTTTTAAACCCGTAAGATCTCTTCAACTTGCAAGATATGCATCTTGATCTGTTGTGGCTTCTTCCATTCAAGAATACCTCTGGCTTGACAAGGCCTTCTGTTGTGTGAAGGGGTGTCAATCATCTCTGGCATCCTGCCATTAACAGGGGAAGGGAGGGGGAAGAACACATGGGCAATAAAGCTGCATACCTTTATGATGGGAAACTGGGAGGTGGGATTGACAGTTGAGGAAGAACAGAGCGTTTTGGAAGCCGGCATCTTCAAGGCCACCTACCCCGAGAATGGAATTTCACCATCCTGAGCACTTCAGCATTTCCTAAAACATCATGGTGGTGCCAGTTGGAAGCTGGCACCACCAAGTTGCACAGATGGGTTGGGCAACTAAGGGGTTAGTTTTGTACTGATGCGCAGCGACTTCAGATTCTGCCTGACTCTACTGCAATCAGCATCTCTTAGTAAAAGTACCTTTTGGCTCCCATCAAAGGGAGTCCAGGGTTTTACTTTCGTAGGAGATCAGACTGTGGCAGGTCTGACAGTTTTAGCCCAAGCCTGCTTGGTTGTGGTGTTTTCTGTGGTCATTTATGCACCCTTTTTAGAATGTAAAAAGCCAAGTGCGTTTGTGTTTCTTTTCGAAGCTGTGCAGAATCCACGGAGAACCGAGACATCAGGATGCATTGTAATGATGACCTCAGTTCTCCAAAAGAGGTTAAAACAACAACAACAACAACTCAAAACAGAAGAAAGGACAAAAATTAAACCTGCCTATCTCTGCAGAGAGAGAGAGAAAAAAAAAAGAAAGAAAGAGAGAGAGAAACAGGGCCCTGCCATCATTTACATTTGTAGGTATTTAAATCTCCAGGTGCGCGGCTTCTGCCCTGATTAATAATCAATGAGGAGCAAAGACACATCCTGGAAAAAAGCCACGGCGAACAATTCTTCCATGTGGGAATAGATAAGTTCTCACCCTCGAAGGAACATGAGAGGTTTCTTTTGACTTTCTCTCTTCTTCTCCTTTCTCTTAGCAAAACTGTCGGAATCAAGGCCCCCTTATATAGACAGTCCTCGAGTTACGGCCACAGCTGAGCCCCAAATTTATGTTGCTGAGCGAGACAATGGCTAAGTGAGTTGCCTGTGATGTTAAGGGAATCACTGCAGTTGTTAAGTTAGTAACATGGTTGTTAAGTGAATTGGACTTCCCCCATTGACTTTGCTGGTCAGAAGGTCACAAAAGAGGATTACATGACTCTGGGACAGGGCAATCATCATAAATACAGGTAGTCCTCGATTTACAACAGGTCATTTAGTGACCGTTCAAAGTTATGACAGCACTAAAAAAAAGTGATTTATGACCATTTCTGTTCTATTTTTCATACTTACAGCCACTGCAGCATCCCCATGGTCATGTGATCAAAATTCGGATGCTTGGCAACTGATTCATATTTATGACCGTTGTACTGTCCTGGGGTAACGTGAACAATTGAGTTACTAATTTAACAACTGCAGTGGTTCACTTAACAACTGTGCCGAGAAAGGTCGTAAAATGGGGCAAAGCTCACTTAACAAAAGTTTCACTAAGCATAACAAATGTTGGGCTCAGTTGTGTTCGTAAATCGAGGATTACCCGTATAAACCATTTGCCAAGTGAATTTTTACCACGTTACCATGGAGATGATGCAACGGTCGTAAGTATGAAATACTTAAATCCTGGATAGCTCAGCAGACTGAAAGCACTGTGATTAACTCCAGCTGCATGCAATTACTGTAAGTTCGAATCTCATCAGGCTCAAGGTTGACTCAGCCTTCCATCCTTTCTAAGGTAGGTGAAATGAGGACCCAGTTTGTGGGGGCAATAAGCTGACTTTGTATAAATATACAAAAGTATAAAGGCTATTGCTTAACGCCGCCCTGAGTCTCCGGAGAAGGGCAGGATATAAATCAAATTTTAAAAAAAAAGGTCCTAAGTCACTGTTTTCAGTGCCATTGTAATTTTGAATGGTCACTAAATGAACAGATATAAGTCAAGGACTACCTATATTAACCTTCTGGAAAGGAGAGCATTTTCAGAGGCTTCTTAGGATCTGGGATGTTTTAATTTATCTGTAAGCTTTTTGTTTGATTATTGTATTCGGCTTATTATTGCCCTCCTTCTAAGTGTCTTCTATGAGGGCAGTGAGGTCGAAAATGGATTAATGAATAAATATTTAGGTAAGAAATTCTTTCGCCACCTACCGTTGGACTTTTCGCTATCTGCAGGTTTCATCTGAATGGGATGATGCATCTAGAAACAACAGACAACAAAGAGGGGAAGAGAAAGCAAAGTGAGTTGGAATCACCTCCGATCAAGCATCTTTCAAGTTCTCTACCCAAATTTTCTATAGGCACCTATAGTTGCCATTGTGTGGAACGATAAAGAAGAATTTAAAAGTTGCAGTTGCGTTGCAGAAGACATGCCAAGATGGGCCTCGATTGAACCCAATGTTTCTCAACTTTGGCAAGGTGAAGATGTGTGGACTTCAACTCCCAGAATTCTCCCGCCAGGGAGAATTCTGGGAGTTGAAGTCCACACACCTTCACCTTGCCAAAGTTGAGAAACACTGATCTAACCCATCATTTCCAAAATATATTGTGTAGACATTAGTGGTGGTGTTCACTTACCTTCGCAAATGTGAGCATGCACACGCCCGTTTCACTCGCGCGTACCACCTCTCTGCATGCGCAGAGCATCAAAATGGGACGTGATGACATCCGGGCAGGTGGGCACAGCCTCCCGCAGCCGCCCCTATGGGTTTGCCCGAACCGGATAAACCGGCTGAATAAGCACCACTAGTAGACATGTTCCAAAAATTTCCCTTTCAACCTGTCTAATTTCTTAACAAAACGTTTGCCTATCATTATACTGTAAGATAAAATTGCTTTGGGTGGACGGAGAGATCCAATTTATTTTACAGTGTTTGCAGCCAGCTCAAAGGCTGTGAGCAGGTGCTAACATGGGAAAAGTAGAACAGCAACAATAGGAATGAATCAACATTACCAAAAATAATTGTTAATATATCCACATCCAGAAGTGAGCTAGGGTTAATGGCCCAATTAAAATACAATGATCTTGAAAGGTTTTCTGAAAATGGAGGGCCCTTTAAGGACCTAACTGTGGGGGCCACCACAGAGAAGGCTTGTCGTCTTGTCCATGTCTCTCCATCATTTCAGACAACGTCTCTTAACAGAGACTCTTAATTTCCCAAGATAGCCTCACTGGATGAGCAGATTCAACACTGCCAAAACGCTCTCATTAAACGGACCAGCAATCTTAAGAAACATGTTCCAAAGCTATACTGTTTGCTTTTTTATTTTATTTTTTTAAAGAAAAGGGGAAATGTCACAGTTTGATTTTATGGCTCATCTGCTTCGGAATCATTGTACATGCATGCACGTTATTATTGTAAAGTAAGAGAACTGCCAAGCGGCGAGATACTGCAGTTGCCAAAGAAATCAAAACGATAAGCCAGAAACGTGCGGCTTAAGTCCTGTCCCATTTTGGTATGTGGGCCTTCAATCATGCCGTGGTGGCCACCATGCTGACATGCTGGAATTAAGGAGAAACTTCCTAACAGTGAGGACAATTAACCAGTGGAATAGCTTGCCTCCAGAAATCATGAGCGTTCCATCACTGGAGGTTTTTAAGACGCGACTGGACAGTCACTTGTCTGATATAGTATAGGTTCTCCTGGTTAAGCAGGAGGCTGGACTAGAAGACCTCCAAGGTCCCTTCCAGCTCCTTTTGTGTTTGTGTTTGTGTTTGTGTTTGTGTTTGTGTTCTACTCTACTCTACTCTACTCTACTCTACTCAACTCTTCTACTCTATTCTACTCTATTCTACTCTACTCTACTCTACTCTACTCTACTCCAGTCCAGTCCAGTCCAGTCCAGTCCAGTCCAGTCCAGTCCTATCCTAGTCCAGTCCTGTCCTGTCCTGTCCTGTCCTGTCCTCTCCTGCCCTGCCCTGCCCTGCCCTGCCCTGCCCTATCCTATCCTATCCTATCCTATCCTATCCTATCCTATCCTATCCTATCCTATCCTATCCTATCCTATCCTATCTTATTCCTATTCCTATTCCTATTCCTATTCCTATTCCTATTCCTATTCCTATTCCTATTCCTATTCCTATTCCTATTCCTATTCCTATTCTATTCCTATTCCTATTCTCGACACATATACACCCAACAACTCTACTGTAACAAATGCATAGTGGCAATCCTCCCCACTATTGTTACAAGTCTAGTAAATGCTGGGCTTATTGCCCCAAAGAAACTGGTTTATGCTAGGTATGCACATTAATGCAGATTTCAGCAGATTCTCCAATTATCTTGTACCTTATTCTTTCAACACTTGCTGGGTGATCTATCGGCTACTTTGCTTCATATTCCTAGGATAAGTTCTAAATAAGTCCCACACTTAAATGCATGATTTCATAAATTTGATTTTATTATCGCATCCCTTCAGATGGTCCATGTCATCAATTTTTACCAAGGACTGTTCTCTATTTGAAAGACTGCCCAGTTCAGGTGTGGTTTTGTGATAAACCACACTTGTTTTGTTCCTCTGATTTATTGGTAAACCACACAAGTATTCTGGCAAAACTCCAACTGTTAGTCAACTGGCAATAAGAACAGGTCCAACTTTAGTCTGGTATGAAGCTCCTATGTGGCTTCATATATAGCCGCTGAGTGATTAAAAAAAAATGTGCTGATAAAATATTTATCCTCTTGTTAAAATCTGAACTCAGTACTGAAATGTCTGTACCCATTTTGCATTTTTACCAGCTATATAATGATTTCCCCAATCACGTTTTTCTGTATCTTTTTTGACTTGCAAATTGCATCTTAACAGTTGATCACACTGCATCATAACATAAGAGAAGGACCAGGGGAGACATGATAGCATTCTTCCAATATCTGAGAGGCTGCCACAAAGAAGAGGGGGTCAAACTATTCTCCAAAGCACTTGAAGGTTGAGCCTCAGATAGCTCAACAAGCTAAGTAGCCTGTTATTAACATTCAGCTGTCTGCAATTATTGCAAGTTTGAGGCTCGAGGTTGACTCAGCCTTCCATCCTTTCTAAGGTAGGTAAATTGAGGACCCAGTTTGTGGGGGCAATAAGCTGACTTTGTATTAAAAAAAATATACAAAAATATGAAGGCTATTGCTTAACGTGTTGTAAGCTGCCCTGAGTCTCCGGAGAAGGGTGGCATATAAATCTAATTTAAAAAAAAAAGGTGGGATGAGAAGCAATGGATGGAAGCTCATCAAGGAGAGAAGCAACCCTGAATTAACGAGAAATTTCCTGACAGTGAGGACAATTAACCAGTGGAACGGTTTCCCTCAAGAAGTTGTAGGTGTATTATCACTGGAGGTTTTTAAGAAGAAACTGACCAATCACTTGTCTGGAATGACATAGGGCAAACTTGTCGTGTCACGTTGCCGTCATGTGACATATTATGACATTTTTTCCTTTTGTGGAACTGGGGTGGGCTTGGCCTGTGCGTGACACATTGGTGACACACCCATGTGACACTTCTCCTGCGCGAGCTGCACTGGCTTCCAGTAATCTTCCGGGTGTGGTTCAAGGTGTTGGTCACCACCTTTAAAGCGCTCCATGGCTTAGGGCCCGGATACCTACGGGACCGCCTTCTGCCACCAATAGCCTCCCACCGACCAATGTGCTCCCACAGAGAGGGGCTCCTCAGGGTGCCGTCGGCTAAACAATGTAGGCTGGCGACCCCCAGGGGGAGAGCCTTCTCTGTAGGGGCACTCACCCTCTGGAATGAACTACCCCCCTGGGATACATACGATTCCCGATCTCCATACCTTCCGCCGGGCCCTAAAGACCCTGCTATTTCAACTGGCCTGGCTGAATAAAAACCTCGATGGAGTATTTTTAAATTATGGGTTTTTAATGGACAGGGCCAAATTTGTTTAATTCTTTTTAAATTGGTTTTAAATTTTGTATGATTCATTGTTTTATCATGGTTGTGCACCGCCCTGAGTCCTTCGTGAGAAGGGCGGTATAATAATCCAATAAACTCAAGCTCAAACTCAACGCATCTGGACGGTGAGACCCCCATTTGATACCCCTGTATAGGGTTTCCTGCCTAAGTAGAGGTTGGACTAGAAGACCTCCAAGGCCCCTTCCAACTTTGTTATTATGTATTCGGGAAACAAAACAGAACAACCTATAATTGTGTTTCTCTTATCTCCAGCTTGATGCCTTCCAGATATAGGGCTGTGAATCCTGGGAGACGTAGTCCCATTATATAAACACAGTGTCTGCTTGAGGAAAGCTGATGTATAGATTGGGTAATATGGATTGAGTACATCTGCACTGAAACACGAATAGAACAAATTTCTCTCCCATCCTTGCCTTCAAATAGCTTAGGAAATATATTGTTTCATTTCTATCTCCATGCCCGAGCCCATTTTTAAAATTTATATGCAACACAATCTTGGAAGCTGTATAGAACTGCAACCATTTTTCTTTCTTTCTCCATTCCAGCTACTTTGTGGTGTTTTTTTTTTTCTTTCCCCCCAGATGAATTAAAGCACAACAATGTTCTGAGGCAAAGTCATTTATCCATTAACAAACACAAATATTTCTAAGCCCTCCAAATGACTGACCACATACCAAGGCCACAGTGGGGGGATACATTTCATACTTCAACTGGCAACCCTTTCCCAAATTTACCTTGGCATTACATTTTGAAACTCTGTGGGGACAATTGGAATTAAGTTTTTATTCCCTTTCGCATAAAGAGTTTTGATCAGCTTCTCGACTTAAAAGCAATCCAAAGCAGCTTAAAAAGTAACAACACAATCAAAACAGTCCGATAAAAATCATTCACTCAGAAAAAGTGCAAGATTTTGCACATAGAAAACGGCTTCCATTCTCTGCAGTCTTAATGGTATTATTTGAACGAAATTCTCTCCAGCCTGAAGATTTAATCCTATGCTCAAAAGAGTAGGGGTGGAAACAGGGATCTATACAGTCCTTGAAGGCATTGTTATGTTTGCCAAATCTTCTTCCTATCTTCTTGCCAAATTCCATCCAGTCCCTTAGTGATTGTTTCCAACATGAAATAAAATGCTGGAATGTAAAACATTGCCTCTGAATGGACCAGGATCTGGAAAATGGACTATTTGAAACACACAAAAATGGATGAATCACACAAGTAAGTTCCTCTATAAAGAGGAGGCTTTCTTTTCATCTTGCTTTTGGTGCAGTGTCATGTTTGAATATGATGCACCATTTTTTAAATATTAGAAAGATAATATAAAGGAGCTTGTATCACAGCCAACACAGCTCTAGGCTACATAAACAAAGGGATAGAATCAAGATCACATGAAGTGTTAGGACCCTTTTTATAAGGCCTTGGTAAAGCCACACTTGGAATACGGCATCCAGTTTTGGTTGCCACGATGTAAAAAAAGATGGGGAGGCTCTAGAAAGAGTGCAGAGGAGAGCAACAAAGAGGATTAGGGGACTGGAGGCTAAAACATATAAAAAACAGTGGCTGGAATTAGGTATGTCATTTACTGAAAAGAAGGACTGGGGTGACATGAGAGCAATGGTTTAATATCTAAGGTGTCGGCGTTCCAGAAAACCCCCAACTCCCAGTAAAGACGCTGAAGCAGGCATTTTCCAAAGTTCTCTTTACTAGAATAGGTAGACTGGCACATCTGGGAAATCCCAAATCTGAAAAGCCTGGGCTTTCCTTCAGTAATACAAAGCTCCCAAAACCATCCCCTTTCTCCTCAGTCGACACATGCTCCAATCAATGTCCGTTCCACCTCGATCCAACCCCTGACCACTTCTTCTCCAGATGCTGGATCGCCCTGTCCTTGACCGATAGGAAGAATGCTATTATGTCTACTAATTCCCCTCTCCTAAATCCCCCCTTCTACTTTCCCACACATGAGGAGGTGGCAGCACTGAAGCTTCCGGCCTAATATGGCTTCCACGGCTGACCTAAGGGGTTGCCACAAAGAAGAGGGATTCAAGCTATTCTTCAAAGCACCTGAGGGCAGGACAAGAAGCAATGGATGGAAACTCATCAAGGAGAGCAGCAACCTAGAACTAAGGAGAAATTTTCCGACAATTAGAACAATTAATCAGTGGAACAACTTGCCTCCAGAAGTTGTGAATGCTACAACGCTGGAAGTTTTTAAGAAGAAGTTGGATCGCCATTTGTCTGAAGTGGTGTAGGGTTTCCTGCCTAAGTAGGGGGCTGGACTAGAAGACCTCCAAGGTCCCTTCCAACTCTGCTATTCTATTCTATTCTATTCTATTCTATTCTATTCTATTCTATTCTATTCTATTCTATTCTATTCTATTCTATTCTATTCTATTCTATTCTATTCTATTTTATTCTATTCTATTCTATTCTATTCTATTCTATTCTATTCCTATTCCTATTGTTTCGTTGTACAAGCTCCTTTAACCTTTGCAATTAGCAGTTGAAAAGTTAACAATCTTTAACATGAGATTTACTGAGAACCGAGAGTAGGTATTACAAAACCAATGGTTTGCACCTTATTCAACTCACAGATAAACCGTGAGAGATTGTCATCGTGCCAGTACATATCCTAAGAGCTTTTTAAAGTAAAATATCTAAGAGTGCAAAACGGTCTGTGTCAAAGGGTGTCAAAAGACTCTAAGAAAAACGTGCAATGAAATAAGAAAATTAACAGGGCCGAACAATGGGGAACTAAACCAAGCATTTTATATTTTTCCATCTGGGATAATATAATTTTCTTTACTTTTTCCTTACCCATCCAAAATGATTAGGGATGATATATAAAACTGGCTTCAGACTTGATGCCACCAACCCGAAATGTGTTGCTGAGATATCGTAGCTTATCAGAGAAACAGCTATTGTAGTTCCATACCATCAAGCACTTATCTCTCCAGCTAAGTGATTTTTCAATATGCAATGCTGTCACGCTAAAACTGGTCTCCCACAGACCCCTGCCTGCTAGCTGTGTTGCAAACCCCCCCCACCTTTGCTTGCTTTTAGAAGGATATTATGCAGTGGTGGGATTCAGCTGGTCCACATCACTTTGGGAGAACCGGTTGTTAAACTTTCTGAGTAGCTTGGTGAACTGGTTGTTGGAAGAAATCATTAGGGCAGAGAACCGGTTGTTAAATTATTTGAATCCTACCACTGATATTATGACACAGAATCCAAACATTACAGCATCTTCTGCATCAGAGTATATTTACTGAGCTGTACATTTATAATGCCTCCTTTCAATTATATGTTCTCAGAAAGAGCCTGATCAACATGCCATCAACTGAAGAGGTTCAAGATGAGACATGATGAAATCTGCTAACTGGGAATATATTTTCCTGGTTCAAGCAAGCCTACTATTTTCTCTTGAGTCCACAGATGTCTACTCGGTGAAATGGACAATCTTCAACAAGTCTTTGATATGTGATGAAGAATGTGGGGTAAGGCTTTCTTAATAGTTTTTTTTTTTTATCCCCAAGGGGCAGATTTTGTTCTAGGAAAGCTGAATTATAGATCACAGGTGTCCATCTTAGGCCATGATGTCACTACACATTCATTTTGTGTACAAACTACAGTACTTTATCCATACTGTTTGTGTGATGATCTTATGATCTGCATGAAGACTCACGTCCCACTCCTCCCATCCCGTAGATCTTCATGATAGGGACCTCCTACTACCTGATTAATAGGTCTTGGTAGCCTCCCAGAAGGCTAAAAGACATTCCAAAAATGTTTGAAGATGAAATAATCTCAATTAAACAATGAAGTTGTATAATTAGAGCAGTAGAGTATTTCTGGCACTCTGTTTCTTATAGGAAGGAAGGAAGGAAGGAAGGAAGGAAGGAAGGAAGGAAGGAAGGAAGGAAGGAAGGAAGGAAGGAAAAATGTTGGGGAGCAACTGAGAAAAATTGTTGCTTACTTAGATAAACAGTATCTAGTTGATTGTGATATCAGGGTCTTTTTAGTCAAATTTTGCTAGGACCATTTATACTTACTATTAATAATTTGATTTGGAATGGTTGCAACATTTGCAGTCGTGCAAGGATTGAAACGTTGAGGAACTCATTAAATCTGAAGGGCTCTAGTCACTTAAGTGGTGTAGAAATGCGATCAACAAATAAATAACTCAAATGGAAAAGGACCATCACAAAGCAGGCTGCACTTCTAAAATCAGCAAGCAAGATGACTCCAACCTGATGCCCTTACAGCGTGATTCAAGCTCCCAGAATTTCCAGGGTCAGAATTTTCCGAAGGCATTATTTAATCATCTCAGAAAGGTTGGTTATAGGTAGGACTCAAAGTTCTAATATATATGTATGTATGCATGTATGTATGTATGTATGTATGTGCATATAGATAGACAGATTAGATAGATAGATAGATAGATAGATGGATAGATAGATAGATAGATAGATAGATAGATAGATAGATAGATAGATAGATGACAGACAGATGATAGCAAAAGTCCTGGTTGGAACTGGATGTAAAAGACATACCCTTACAAATAGTTTATTAGTTGTTTAAAATTCTTACAAGGTTGCTTTTCAAAGAAAAGTTCTATCGCTCTTCCCAAAGCAATTTGCGATGGATAATTAGCCTTGTACACAGAGCAGAAACATTAAGCTTCTAGCTCCCTTGCCAGGTAATCCATGTGCAACACTTCCAATGTAGGCCACCAATGATTACCCGTTTAGCCCTTCCAGCTAAACCAGACAGGAGGCAGGATCAGATGAGCTAATTCTACTTAATTGTAGGAGAACATTAACAGAATTTTACAAGTCCAAAATGTTGAAATCTCTCTCCGTTGCTTTTTACAGCCCTGGTCAATTTCAAGTGGTTTCTTCCTAAAGTTTCTTTTTCTGACCATTAAGCAGCTGCAGGCTCCTTCCCCTTTTATCTGTTCATTCCTTAGGCAGCATCTCTTCCCCTTGTTCCTCAAGGTCATTCCCTCATACCCTTACATCTCTATTCATCCACAGCTGATTCTTTCTCTCATGTCCCACCTCTTAAGCTATCCCTGGATTTTATATCTTTCTTCTCTGCGGTGCCTTTTTCTTTTTTCCTTTTTTTTATGGCAGGATGTTGGACTTGTTTTTTAATGAGGGGAAAACTTCAGAATTTAGCTGCACTGTCATTCAGCCACGGTTTGGTCTAGGACAGGGGTCGGCAACTTTAAATACTCAAAGAACCACAAAGGTCCTAGCTAGAAGCCCCCATTCAATTCTGGAGCTGACTGTCAGTCCGATTCCCACATCATAGTCTCCTCCTAGCGTGGCGTCCTTTTTCCCCTGCTGACCAGAAGTCCGGTTCCCCCACCATAGAGTCTCCTCCTAGCACGGCATTCTTTTTCCTCTACCTGTCCTAACCGAAAGCCCTATCTATTGTGGAGCTGACCAGCAACAGGGAGCTGCGGCAAAGGGATGAAAGAGCCACATGCGGCTCCAGAGCTGCAGGTTGCTGACCCCTGGTCTAGGGCAGTAACGGCTAACCTTTTTCTCTTCATGTGCCAAAAGCGCGCATGTGCGTGCTGTCACCCATAATGCAATGCGCCCACCCGAATGCGCACATAACCCCCTTGGCCCCATGCATGTGCACACGACCCCCCATGCTCCCCCACCCTCGTTTTGGGCCTAGTAGGCCTCCCTGCAGCCTCCTGGGTCCAAAATTGGGCTGTGGGGGAGGATGCTGCCCCTCCCTGCCATTCCCCGTGTATGCGTGCGCTCCCCCACACATGCACCCCACCCTCCACACATCCCAAAAATCAGATGGCCGGCCGGAGGTGTGCACGTGCATGCACACTGGAGTTGAGCTGGGCAACAGCTCGCATGCCCGCAGAGAGGGCTCTGTGCGCCAGCTGTGGCATGAGTGCCATAGGTTCGCCATCACGGGTCTAGGAACATATACCGTATTTTTCAGAGAATAAGATGCACCGGAATATAAGACGCTCCTACCTTTTTTGGTAAGGAAAAGAAGAAAAAGAAATCTGCCTCTGCCTCCCAGCAATTTTGCCTCACTACAGCAAACAGCCTGCTTTACTTTCATTTTCGTTTTCAGCATAGCTTGATTAGCACAAGGAGAAAACAAAATCTGCTTCAGCAATTTACCTCCTTGCTGCAAACAGCAGACGCCCGTGCAAAACAGCTGAGAGCAAAACAGCTGCGAGTCAGGAGGCCGATCCAATCAACTTGTGCTAAGTAGGCTGTGCTGAAGCTGAACGGAGCTGTTTCTTCTTACTGCAAGGAGGTAAACTGCTGGGGGGCAGAGGCCAAAGGGTGGGCGGGGCTACATTCGGTGTATAAGACGCACCTAAATTTTCACCCCCTTTTAGGGCGGAAAAAGGTGCGTTATACTCCAAAAAATACGGTAATCTCTTTCAAGGGAGGAGGACTACAAGGACTGAAGACCTACCCTCCAGGAGCAACGAAGAGCAAAGCCAGAATAAACAGTAAAGTCCAGCGAGTGACATCGAATTAATCAGGGTTTAAGATAACATCCCATGCTTGTAATACTTTTTCACCTTAAAAATGACATTCTGATTGCAACCTTCTCATCTTTGCAAGCTTATCAGGCATAGATCTCCAGGAAGAAAGCCTGTATAGTCTACAGGAGCCCAAAAATCAGGAGGAGCCTGGCAGCAACATTTTGACTAGACACATTTTTATAAAACGATTATTAAAAAGCATAAGCTTTCGTGAGCTGGGCAATGCAAATTAAACATGGATGCCTTTTAAGAAACTTGTGTTCACCGGAAAAGGAGCGACCAAACTTTCTGTTTGTTTGTTTTTGCAACCTTTGTAGATAGTTCACTTTTTAATCAGATCATGGGGGACAAAAATGCTGGTTTTCCTCTCTGTGGAAGACGGGAGATTCCCAACACCAGCTCCCTGTAGGTGTAATTAGTAGTTTGGCGCGAAAGCAGTCCAAACTCAGGATCTGGACATCAATACCAGTATTAGAACTCTCAGTTCCCCAGCTTCTCTCTCTTGGCTGTTCTCAGAAAACTGGAGACAGGAATCCTTGCCAATCTGCTGAAACTCATCCAGGGATCTAGCTTCTTAATGAAACAACAGAGTTGGCAGGGACCTTGGAAGTCTTCTAATCCAGCCCCTTGCTCAAGCAGAAAACCTTATACAACTTTAGACAAAGGGTGGTCCACTCTCTTCTTAAAAACCTCCAGTGGTGGAGCATCCATAACTCCGGAGATGAGTTGTTCCACTGATTAATTAGCCTAGCTGAAATTACTCCTGAGTTCTAGGTTGCTTCTGTCCTTGATTAGTTTCCATCCATTGTTTCTTGTCTTGCCTTCAGGTGGTTTGGAGGATAGGCTGACCCCGTCTTCTCCGTGGAAGCCCCTTAGATATTGGAACACTGCTATCATGTCATCCCCTAGTGCAGTGGTGGGATTCAAAGAATTTAACAACTGGTTCTCTGCCCTAATGACTGGCTGAGTGGGCGTGGCCATGATGGGCGTGGCCAGGGGTGTGTGAGAGGCAGCACTTCAGCCTCCTGAGATCAAAAAGAGGGCCGTGGGGGGGGGGGCGCAGCACTGCACTCCCAGCGCCTTGTTTTGGGCCTAGTAGGCCTCCCTGCGTCCTGGGAGCAAAAACAGGGCATGTGGGGACTCCTGGAAGGGGAGGGGCAGGGAGAGGCGGAGCCAGCCATCAATTTAACAACCGGTTCGCCTGAATCGGCCCGAACTGACTGAATCCCACCACTGCCCTAGTCCTTCTTTTAGCCATCCTACTAAAAATCTCATGTGATTCTCTGTAACTCAAATGTTGACCTGTGGGAGAGTTACCACATGATGGCAGCAGAAATCAGTGTGGAGTTGATGAAGGATTTCCATGGACTGGGTGTGATTAGAGGCTAAATGTTGCCAAACCCTGCTTTATCTTTGCATCTGCAAGGCTCTCTGTGAAAAATCGTGGGTGGTTCACACAATAAATAAAAAGCGGGTATATTTTAAGCACACATAACATACAGACATACTCACGCTAGAATCTTACTGTAATGGATTCTATGTCTAGCGTAGAATGTCTGTTATTGAGGAAAGTCCACTAAATCAGAAAGCAGAGGGAGTAAATCACCAGGATTTATCTTTTGCATGGTGGCATCACCACACAAGGATAGATATTGCATTAATTTCATCGCTCTACCCCCGTTTATATGATGGTATTATTATACCAATGAAATAAATTGCGGCGGACAAATTGCATGCAAAGTCCATTATACAAATTTCACTGGTGCATTTATAAAAAAGCACACAACAACAACAACAAAAAAGAAAACAACAAGCACAAATTCTATGTATATTGTGAGCCAACAGGTGGGTTAGAAAAATCATCACCAAGAGACTAGGGACCTAAACAACATTTGCATTCATCAAGTTTCCTAATATACAGAATTACAACATCTTTTGAAACAACCATGGTAACTAACCCAGCAATATATTACATTTCACCATGATGGAGAAAACTGCAACTAGCTGGCATTTGTGATTATTATTCAACCGGTTGTTCAATTGCAATCTAAGTGCCTGCCTTTTTCTCCTCCCGTAGCTCTTGCTAGTTTACAAGACACAACTTGGCAAGATATTTTTTTTATTTTTTTATTTTTTTAAAAATTTGATTTATATGCCGCCCTTCTCCAGAGACTCAGGCCGGCTTACAATGCTTTAAGCAATAGCCTTCATACTTTTGTATATTTATATTTATACAAAGTCAGCTTATTGCCCCCACAAACTGGGTCCTCAATTTACCCACCTTAGAAAGGATGGAAGGCTGAGTCGACCTTGAGCCTGGCTAGGATTGAACTCGCAGAATTACAGGCAGCTGGATGTTAATTGCTGCCTTTAGTAGGAGGCATTAGCCCCCTACGCTACTCAGGCTCCTTTTATATGCCACCCTTCTCCAGAGACTCAGGGCGGCTTACAATGCGTTAAGCAATAGCCTTCATACTTTTGTATATTTATACAGTCAGCTTATTGCCTCCACAAACTGGGTCCTCATTTTACCTACCTTAGAAAGGATGGAAGGCTGAATCAACCTCGAGCCTGGTGAGATTTGAACTTGCAGTAATTGCAGACAGCTGAATGTTAATTACAGTGCTTTAGTCTGCCACGCCACCAGGCTCTTATTGTCTTATATTGTCTCAGCTAAGCAAGACATGCCCCATGATCTGTGGGGGAATAATTTCCTGATAGATCAGAGGAAAGACATCTCCTGGATCGGATTCAGGCGAATGGCCTGTACAGCATCCACGGAGGTTTGATGTTTAGCACTGATTTCAGTAGCAATAACCTTAGCTCTGTATGATGCTCACTCAGGAAAACGATGTCTTCTTTGTAGGATTAAGAAACAAGAAAGGTGAGAAGTGATGTCATTAAGTGCTAGTCTGATCGGAGATGCAACCTCAACAGAGGTGGGTTTCAGCAGGTTCTGACCAGTTCTGGAGAACCGGTAGCGGAAATTTTGACTAGTTCGTAGAACCGGTAGTAAAAATTCAGACTGGCCCCGCCCCCATCTATTCTCTGCCTCCCGAGTCCCGGCTGATCGGGAGGAAATGGGGATTTTGCAGTAACCTTCCCCTGGATCGGGGAGGGAATGGAGATTTTACAGTATCCTTCCCTTGCCACGCCCACCATGCCACGCCATGCCCACCAAGCCACAGAACCCACAGAACCGGTAATAAAAATTTTTGAAACCCACCACTGCACCTCAGATTAAGCTTACTTAGTTGGGTAATGAAAACAACCAAGCTCAGGGAGCACCAAGGAAATCTTCATTTTTTGCACTCATTTTATTTATTTATTTATTTATTTATTCTTAAAATTTGTATGCCGCCCTTCTCCTTTGGGACTCGGGGCAGGCTCACATAATAAAAACAGACAATAATAAAAACTAAAACAATCCAATTTTAAAATCCCCAATTATAAAACCCCGTAACCGGTCATGGGATTTGATGGAACAGCCATATCTTCAAACCAGTATGGAAAATGTGGAGATCTGGAGCCATTCAGAGCCCGGTGGGTAACCCATTCCAGAGGGTCGGTGCGGCCACAGAGAACGCCCTCATCCTGGGGGCTGCCTGCCGACATTGTCTGGCCGACGGCACCCGGAGGAGGGCAGCTCTATAAGACCGCACAGGGCAGTGGGTGGCCGGTAGGAGGTGGTCCCGCAGGTACCTTGGACCCATGCCATGAAGGGCTTTATAGGTAAGCACCAGCACCTTGAAGCGGATCCAGAAGGCCACTGGTAGCCAGTGGAGCTCGCGCAGGAGAGGTGTTGCCCGGGAGTAGCAGGAACCTGCCGTAACAACCTGCGAGGCTACATTTTGGACCAGCTGGAGCCTCCAGGTACACTTCAAGGGCAGCCCCATGTAGAGGGCATTGTAGTAATCCAGCCGAAAGACAATGAGAGCTTGAGTGACTGTGCCGTGCTGAATTTTAGCCCTCTCATTCATAATTCCCTTCCTCACGCTTTCACGTCCCTCCCCATAACCATCATCCCCGGAGATGGTTTTCACATAATTTTACTACCGGTTTGCCGCACACCGAAAACGTACACGCATGCCTTCTGCACATGCGCCGCCATTCCGCGCATGCACTTTCCTCTTGCACGGAGTTTGCATGTATCCGCGCGGCTTAGAAAATGTGGCTAAATAGGACAGCACAGCACCAGGACTGCCCACAAGTTGCCACTACCGGTTTGCCTGAACTGATCTAAACTGCCTGAATACCACTCCTGATCATCCCCCTTCCACCAGAACAGACCACCTCCATCTGGATCTCTGACCTAACCCTAACCCTAACCTCTTATTTCAACCCTGAGTTACAAATATTCTCCTTTATTGCATGCAAAAAGTAAGAATTGATGCCCTACGACTGGTGGCGAATGCATGTAAAAGTAGAAAACGGTTATTAATAGTGACTCTTTACACTCCTGTGAATGTTGATAATGTAAGATGCATTTAGGAAAAAATGTGCAACCTTCTGGATATGGTTCAGCGAAACATTATAAAAGGCTTGAATAGGTGGGTAGGTATAATAGGGCAAAGAGCAAGAAACTGTTAAGATTAAAAAAAAACGTTGAAAAAATGCAGAACAATTTTGAAAGTAATAGAAATGTGTTTGGCAACGAGACGGAGAAGGCTAAATATGGCACTTTCGGGAGAGTGAACTGAATTAAAAATAAAAGTAATTATGGATCACGCTGAAGCGGGAGAATGCCAGAAGGTGCATTTGAGGAGCTGACATAGGAATGATAGCGATACATCGGAAAGTAGGCTTGAAACCAATGCTGCCAATATTGGTGCCCAAGAAAAACGGATAAATGTCCATGAAAAAAGAAAAAAAGAAGGAAAAATTGCCTCTAGAAATTGTGGTGCTCCAACACTGGAGGTTTTTAAGAAGAGATTGGACAACCGTTTGTCTGAAATGGTATAGGGCAGTGATGGCTCACCTTTTTGCTGTCGCATGCCAAAAGCAGGGGCTGAGTGCGGGGGGGGGGTCGTGCACGTGTGTGCCTACACCCATAATTCAGGGCATCCCGCCCCTGTGCATGTGCATGCAACCCCCCCCCCCCACCTTTGGCATGTGATGGCACGGTAGGCCCGTTTTTTCACCCTCTCCAGGCTCCAGGGGCTTTCTAGGAGCCTGGGGAGGGTGAAAATGGCCTTCCCCCCCCCGGAGGCCCTCCGGAGGCTGAAAACGGCCCGTTTCCCAACTTCCAGTGGGACCAGAAGGCCCGTATTTCGCCCTCCCCAGGCTCCAGAGGCTTTCTAGAAGCCTGGGGAGGGTGAAAATGGCCTCCCCCCCCCCGGAGGCCCTCCGGAGGCTGGAAACGGCCCGTTTCCAACTTCCAGTGGGACCAGAAGGCCCATATTTCGCCCTCCCCAGGCTCTAGAGGCTTTCTAGGAGCCTGGGGAGGGTGAAAATGGCCTTCCCCACTCCACCTGGAGGCCCTCCGGAGGCTGGAAACGGCCCATTTCCCAACTTCCAGTGGGACCGGAAGGCCCGTTTTTCCCCTTCCCAGGCTTTTTAGGAGCCTGGGGAGGGCAAAAATGGCCTTCCCCACCCCCTGGAGGCCCTCCAGAGGCCCGAAATGGCCCAATTCCTGACTTCTGGAAGGCCCGAAAATCAGCTGGCCATCGCGTGCATGCGCGCTGGAGCTGAGCTACGGCAACACTCGTGTGCCATAGCTTCGCCATCATGGGAATAGGGTCTTCTGCTTGAGCAGGGGGTTGGACTAGAAGACCTCCAAGGTCCCTTCCAAGTCTGTTATTCTGCTTGGGAATGTTGAAAAATGTTAAAGTGTATAGACGGTGCAATTGATGCAATTGGAGGATGCTAAAATGTGGATGAAGCGTGTTTATGGAGTGGCTCTTCAACATGTTTCCTGTATACCTGAAAGCCGTAGCTAGGCCTGATGATTGGAAAAAAATGTGGTTATTGTTTGCTTCCACAAAGGAAAAACGGTGAGCGCGAATGCAAAAATTGCAGGGGATCGAGCTTGTTTAAGCAGACCTGGAAATGCGCTCGGCAGCATTCTGATTGAAAGGTACCTGAGATGATAATGAGCAAAATTTGGGGAGTACAATGTGCTTTTATGCTGGACAATCCAGATTTTGCTTTTTAGCAAGTCTCCGAGGAACATATGAAGGATTGGCTGAAAACATTTAACTGCGAGAATGCTCACAGTACATTCGTTGATCTAGAGGAAGTCAAATAAATATATGTTGGGGAAGCTTTTATTTGGGCATGAATTCACAGCTGGTTGCTGAATGAGACAAGAGTAACAAATGCAGGAAGGGAAGCTCGAGTGAGGATGGTGCGCGCAGGGAATGGGTCATCTTTGAGTAAGGTCTGAAACAAGATTCTGTGATGTCCCATTAGTTGCTTAATTCCTTGATGGATAAATGTATAAGAGAGGTGTCTATGGTGATTCTCGGTCATCCAGGTCATAGTTGTCCCAAGGGGGCTTTTTCAAAAGGCAAATGAGAGCCTGGATAGCTCAGCAGACTAAAGACTGTTATTAACATTCAGCTGTCTGCAATTACTGTAAGATCGAATCTCCCCAGGCTCAAGGTTGACTCGGCCTTCCATCCTTTCTAAGGTAGGTAAATTGAGGACCCAGTTTGTGGGGGCAATAAGCTGACTTTGTATATATATATACAAAAAGTATGAAGGCTATTGCTTAACGCATTGTAAGCAGCCCTGAGTCTCCGGAGAAGAGCGGCATATAAATCTAATTTTTTTAAAAAATGGACTTTGATTTTACTTGAAGACTCAGGTCTAATTTTTTAAAACCTATTGCTTTAAAAAAAAAAAAAGATCTTGACTCTGTCTATACAATGTGTACAGTTTTCCCATTTCTCATGATTTTTTTTTAAAATGCAGAAATTAATTTAAACATGTTTTCCTAATTCACAGAATTTGTACAAGCTGCGTGCTCTCAGTTCTTCTGGCAGAGGTTTGGCTTTCTTAGTGCAAAATTTAACTTTTAGGGTCCTTCCTCCCAGACCAAGGACTTTAAACATTTAGTTAGTTTTAGAATACCCGGTTTCTCCAAAAATAAGCCCAATCAGGCTTTTGAACACATGGGTTAAAATAAGCCCTCCCCTGAAAATAAACCCTCCCTGAAAATATTTAAACACATGCGCAGCCGGTCCCCGCCATTTCCTCTGCAAATAACCCGTGGTAAGGAGGCGAGGCCGGAGGGGGAGAAGGGAGGGGGAAACATGCCCCACGCACCCCATGCGCCCTAACCTAACGGCTGCTCCCACAACCCTAGCCACCGCGCCCCTTCTGTTACACTAATGGCCGCCGGAAAAGCCATCAGCCATCAGCAAAGAACAGGGAGACGACAGCGGCAATGAGATATCCAGTCGCAGCGTCACGGCTGGGCTGACGGCATGGCGCAGTGTCCTGGGAAGTATGGCTGGAGGCGCATGCCCGGCCTGAGGGGCGAACAGCTGACGAGCAGCTATGTCAGTAGCAGCCATGAGGTGACAACGCTCATCGCCTCCTGCACCTTTAAAATAATAAGGCTTCCTCAAAAATAAGGCCAAGCGCTTGTTTCCGGGTGTGTGTGTGTGTGTGTGTGTGTCAAAAGAATATAAGACCCTGTCTTATTTTCGGGGAAACACGGCTATTAGTAAGCATCAACTACTGTCTCATGGGTGGGAAGAATTATTATCCACCCAGAACAAATCTGCAGTCCAACTGAACCTGGGATGGCTTTTAGGAGAGGGGAAGGGAGGGGGGAGGGGGGAGACGGAGAGGAAAAACAGCAAAACAACTCCCACCACCTACCCTGCCAAAATGCAGAGATTTTGGATACGTTCCAAATCTTGACATTTGCTGCATATTACATTCCTATCTGCTTCTGATTTGAATTAAACTGCATATTAACTTGACTGGCTTAACAAAAGAAACAACGGTGCGCGCACACAGTAGCACGCATCAAACTGAAATTTAGGATGAAGTGGCCCTCGCATTCAAAGGCTTATTTTGCAGTAAACACCATCCTTTGCCTCATTTGCCGATGTTTATTTGCTAAAAAAAAAAAAAAAATAGAAAAAAAAATCCCCACTGCCTCATTAACCATCTCACAAAGCTTGAAGGGAACTTTGAAGAGGGGAGAAGAACCCACTCTTTAATATTTTTATTGTGCTGGAGGAAAAAAAAACCCAGTATTGGTGCTAGGAGTGAACCATTGCTAATCAGAAGACATCTTTGGAAATCATAATTGCAAGACTGCAATTAACCCAAGAACGGCTATGTAATCATCTCCTCAAACGTCTGCAGGAAAGTAACCAACATCCTATCATCATTTCACATTACGCGTAGTTTACACCTGTGTTTTTTCAAACTGAGCAACTTTAAGATGGGTGGACTTCAGCTCCCTGAATTCTTCAGCCATGATGAAGCTGAAACCCTCGCATCTTAATGATGCTGAAGCTGAGAAACATCGACTTAAACTGAACTTTTTGTTGTGGTCCACCGGCAGCCTGTGGAGCTGGCAGTGGAGTTGGACAGTTTGGAGGCTGGGGAGGAACATGGGCCAGTCCTGGAGTCTGGGGAAGGCCTGGACGAGGACTCTGTGTCGGAGGCAGAGATAGAGCCAGGGGTATCTGGTATGGACTCTGGAGCCCCCAGAGTCAGACAGCAGACAGGCGGAGGAACAGGAGGAGCCTGTTCCTAGTGCATGCATGCGTAGAGCTGCCAGAAGGAAAGAGCAGCTAAAGCAAAAGGGACAACTTGGGAGTAAGGCCAGGAGATGATTGGCCCTTCCCATAAGGCTTAAAAGAGAAACAAAGGCACTTGGGGCCTTTTGCAGGAAAGCAATGTTGCTAACTCTGTTTCCAGTCGGCATCTCTTGTTTGTTTCTGAACTTCATGGGGCTTTGCCAAGTAAGGCTTTTGGCAGGGTGCCAAAGAAGATAAAGGTTGGTGATTATCCTGAAGGACTTCTTCCAAAGGACTTGTTTTGATACTAATTGGGACTCAGCTGGGAATGAATGTAATTCTCAGATATTACAATAAAATAGGTTTGTTTGGGACTAATTGTGTCCTGTAATGACTCAGTGAATCTAGGTCACAACACTTTTTCAGATTTTCTGCAATCATGGACCTGTTCTGACTCAGCTCCCCAAACACAACAAACCCTCTGATGTGAACTCAAAAGATTCCTTTAATTAGGAGTGCCGGCAGCCATGGCAAAAAGTTTCTCTCGCAGGCTACCAAATCTGGCCCTCCCAGAAGATGAATAGTTGTCTGTCAAATCTATTCATCTCTGTCCCCTGCCTTTTATCCCCAGAGCTAGGGTGGGACTTCACTAGCAGTGGTGGCTCTTCCTTTCCAAGGATTGGCCCATGGATTTCCACTGTTCTCCTCTCCTCTGCCTTCTGCACAGCTGCGCATCAGGAACTGGACCCAGCTGCTCCTCCTCTTCCTCATCAGCCACCTCCAGACCTGGGGGCTGTTGACTCTCCATCTGAGGGCTGATGGACAGCGGTGAGATTCACTTTCCTTCCCTACCGGTTCGCAAATGTGAGCACTCACTTCACTCGCACACATCATGTCTGCTCATGCGTAGTGCTTGCACATTATGTCCGGGCAGGTGGGCGGAGCCTTCCACAGTCGCTACTGGTTCTGCCAGCTCCATTCTCTCTTCCCCCTCGGAGCTCCCAAATTGCCCTGATGCTAACCCTGACTCCCACACCTCCTCGTCCCTGAGTCGGTTGCTGGAGGGGCCGGCAGGCCGCAACAGGACCACTAAATAAAATGGAAAATGCTGGGACTACATTTCTCTATGCCTCTGCATCCTCTTTGCTTTTAAAAGACCTTTTAGAAATAAACTGCCTACAGTTGGCTGGACTACGGCGATAAGTAAATTTAACATGTTTATTTATTTGAAATATTACTGTGCCATAATACAACTCTTGCAGGTCCCCACCCTCCAAAAAATGACTTTGGTAGAAATCTCTGAGTAATTCAAAGGGGTTCAGGGCAACTTGATCCCCAAGTCCTTTTGCTTAATTATTTAGCATATTTATATATCGGTCTGTGTCATAATCAAACAAAGTTCTTGCTAACGTGGCTCATTAGGTCATAAAAACTGATCACGTGACTTGGGACATTGCAACCGTCATAAGTACATGCCAGTTGCCAAGCTCCTGTATTTTGACTACGTGACCATGGGGATGCTGCCACAGTGTGAAAATTGGCCCCACGTCCATCTTTTCAGTGCCATTGTAACTTCCAATGGTCACTAAATGAATAGTTGTGACTTGAGGACTTCGAATGGTCACTAAGCGAATACTTGGTTGTAAGGCATCTAGAGCAGGGGTGTCAAACCCAAGGCCCGTGGGCCCACCCTGGAAACAGTGACGGCTTGGCCGGTGGTACCTCTTGAGAGTGTCCTGACTTCCATTTTCACTAGGCTGTCGCAGCCACAAATGGAGCTCAGGAGCCCATTTTCATAGCAGAGTGCTCAGGCTACCACAGACGCCCCGACATGAGTGACATCGAGCTGGCCACGCCCACCCTGACCACACCCAACCCAACCCCTGAGGTCAAACACAACCCTGATGCGGCCCTCCATGAAATCAAGTTTGACATCCCTGATCTAGTCACCACTAGGGGAGATGGCTGGCATGTAAATTTAATAAATAAATTGGGTGTTCCTCCCAATGGAGCTGCTTTGCCCAACAAATAGGAACCAGAGTCAATGATTTGTGCTCATCATCCAAACAGAACTGCAAATGTACACAGAACTATGGCCTGAAATGGTAGCCTGGAGGTAAACTAGTTTGATTAGACCAGGAAATACCTGGCATTCATTAAGATAGTAATGGATGCTAGGTATATGCCACACATACAGTTTGTTGAAAATAATGTCATATTTTCTCTTTCCAGTTTTTTTTTGGGGGGGATGGAATGGTTGTGAGAGAGAAGAATTCCCCTTCTCCCAGCACAAATGGACTCATTTAAGAACTGCTTTTGCTTATCAAACAGAAATTCTAGGCTTAGCTGTGGCCGTAAATCGAGGACTACTTCTAACGCTTCGATGCTTCAAAGAGCTCCATCGTTAAAGCGGTTTCATTGCCCGCGTTATCCTAAATCCCAAAACCTGTATCTGTCCTTCCCAGCTGGTCTTTCCCCTGTTGTCAAGCTCCTTTTAACTAGAAATGCCAGAGACTAAACCTGCAACCTTTTTACATGGAAAGCTTTACCTCCGAGCTCCAGCTGCTGTCTATCACATTAAAAAAAACCTCTCGGGAGCTCCCGGAGTCACCGATAGCAATATTGTGCAGCTTCTGTTATCATTCGGATCGTATCTTTGAACAGCAAAATATGGTCCAAAACTGAGGAAAGGAACTTGCATAACCTTGGTAAAAGCTGTCCCCCCCCCCCCCCCAGCACCAGACTCCAGGAATTCAAAAGCTTGCCATTTCCCCATTTCTCACTCCCCATATTAGTTGATTTAAAGAAAGATAGCGCTTGAATTGCATTTGTAAGTAGAAATGCAGCATTCAAATATTCCCCCCCCCGCCTCTCTCTCTCTCTTTTTTAGAAACTGTCTTGACTTTGAAAAATGACAGTCTCGTTTAATGATTTACACTGCTCTATTAAGCAAACATATTTGAGGCATTTAATCTTTTTCTTTCTCTTCTGCCCAAACACTTTGGGCTCTCTAAGGCAGGTCAGGCGTGAGAGAGAGAGGTACCGAACCGGCGGATGGTATTAAATGATGAAATTCCCCACTTCACATTCGTGTGTAAACACCCCCTGATTAACTATCACTTCTTCAAACAAATGAGCCTTTACAAAATTCATTTTAATCCTAACATAGATATTCAGATGGCTTTCTACAATCTTGCCTGGAAAGAATGTCTCCAGGAGATTTCTATATGCAAACCCATTAAAAACAAGAGCGTTAAACATGGTATCACAGATATTATTATTTTTTTCCAAAAAAAGGCAACAAGAGCTTTTGATAACGTCTACCAACAGTTCAGATGCTGCTGAGGCTTATATTGTGGACCAGATTATAAAGTATGGATGGATTGTTTGGTCCCTCTATGTAATGGTACAGGTAGTCCTCGACTTACGACCACAATTGAGCTCAAAATTTATGTTGCTAAGTGAGACCATTGTTAAATCATTTGACAATCTTTCTTGCCACTGTTTGTTAAGTGGATCATGGCAGTTGTTAAGTGAGTAAACGGTTGTTAAATGAATCTGGCTTCTCCATTGACTTTGCCTGTCAGAAGGTCGCAAAAGGAGATCACATGACCCCAGGAACACTGGGACTGTTATAAATGTGAGTCTGTTGCCAAGCACCTGAATTTTGATCATATGACTAAAGGGATGCTGCTACAGCCTTAAGTGTGAGAACCAATCACACATAGGTCACATTTTTTTTGGATTCCCCACCATCCATCCCCCACCATCCAATCAGAGCTAAAGAAGCTTCTTGGATGAGAAGCGAAACGTCTTCAAAGATGCTTCCAGTTGCCTCTTGAAAAAAAGAAAGAAAGAAAGCAAGCAAGCACTTTTGGGACATTCTGATTATTGCCTAAATAAATCTTCTGGGTTTGGGCAATACACTGGACTACAAGCTAATCCAGTATCCCGGACTCAGCTGATATAAAGGTAAAGGTTCCCCTCACATATATGTGCTAGTCGTTCCCGACTCTAGGGGGCGGTGCTCATCTCCGTTTCAAAGCCGAAAAGCCAGCACTGTCCAAAGACGTCTCCGTGGTCATGTGGCTGGCATGACTCAACGCCAAAGGCGCACGGATCGCTGTTACCTTCCCACCAAAGGTGGTCCCTATTTTCCTACTTGCATTTTTTACGTGCTTTTGAACTGCTAGCTTGGCAGAAGGTGGGACAAGTAACGGGAGCTCATCCCGTTACGCGGCACTGGGGATTCGAACTGCCGAACTGCCAACCTTTCTGATCAACAAGCTCAGCATCTTAGCCACTGAGCCACCGCACCCCCATATAATATCAGCTGATATATTAAGCCACAAAAAAAACGAACCAAGACTAACATTAACCAACACGTTGTGAAAATTCATCTGCTAAGCCTTTTACTTTTGACTGATTTGGTGTGTGGTGTGGAGCGAATCAGAGAGTCTGCAAGGAGAGAGACCTCTTGAGGTGTTCTGCAAGTGAGACCAAAGTAGATATCTTCAGCTGAAGGACCTTTTCAGCATAGACAGGCCCTCAGGTTTGACCTTCTGAACCCTTTATTGGAAGCTAGTTAGGGAGGAACTGGTGACAGGGACCATCTCTTTCACCATCTCTAAACCTCAACATTATCAGCTGCAATTGATTGGCGGAGGCTCTCGAAACCTAACCTTCTATCTAGATAACCTTTGGTCTCTCCTTTTAACTCCGGAGATCGAATGCGAGTCTTCTGCATGCAAAATGTGTTCTTTATGCTGCGCTTCACTCTGGGCTGCGACTTTTCCTTCAGTGAAATCAAAATGCGTGCTGAATTCTCCTCAGCCCAAATGAAAGCCAACGAATTCTTGGGATAGCGAGGCGTGGCACTCTTTTCATTTCCTTCAAGCGGTGAAACCCGCTTGGTGTTTAAATCATTGACGCCTCCGCCAAGTACAGTCAGGCCCAGTTCTCGCCCCTCACGGGTAGGGAGGTGGCGCTACATAAATTCATCCCCTCAGGGAAATGACTGTGACATTGGTGCGCTTTTGCTGCTATGAAGTCCGCCTCTTCCCCGCTTGGCGTTCTCATCGCTTTGATTTTAATAAATCTCAGGACTAAGCACGCGGCAGGCACTCTGTAATATCCCAGCAACACCTTCGCATGGAGGGATTGTCGCAGGATACGGCGACAAAGATATTGAGGAATGCTCTGGAGGAGGGCTGCTCATTTGGACAGGCACAAAGAGAAGCCGGCAGCTTCCCCTTCGTGGCTTGGATGGTGCGCGAAGATGAAGGAAAGGAAAGCCCGGATGGTGAGATTTGCTGCTTTGCCATTTGAGGGAATGAAAATAAATCCATTTAATTAAAATGCAAAGATACAGAACCATTCCTTCTTTTGGCCAGGGATACTTATAGTGCCCCATTGGAGATGGGGTTTATACTACACCTTCATGTTGTGATAACAACAGGCTTGGAAGACATGTTAATAATGTGAGTGGCTACCCATACATCTGCTTTGATTTGATGTTAGCCCTGCCAGGTAGACCAGACCAAGAAGCCAAGGTCAAGGTTTATTGTAAAAGCCTTCCATCCAGGAGTGGGTTCTATTTACCTCCGCTACCAGTTCGCAATGGGAGCCTACGTGCTTCTGCGCATGCGCAGATCGTCCGTGATGACGTCCGGCCGGGTGGGCGGAGCCTCCCGCCATTGTTACTACCGGTTCGGAAGAACCGGACCGAACCGGAAGCAACCCACCACTGCTTCCATCCTTCTGAGGTCGGTAAAAATGAGGAGCCAGATTGTTGGGGGCAATATGCTGATTCTGTCAACCGCTTAGAGAGGGCTGTAAAGCACTGCGTATAAGTCTAAGCGTTAGTGCTATGAATGAGCCATGGTGGTGCAGTGGTTAGAATGCAGTACTGCAAGCTACTTCTGCTGTCTGCTGGATGCCAGAAGTTTGGCAGTTCGATTCTGAAAGACTCAAGGTTGACTCAGCCTACCATCCTTCCGAGGTCAGTAAAATAGGACCCAGATTGTTGAGGGCAATATGCTGACTCTGTAAACTGCTTAGAGGGGGCTGTAAAAACACTGTAAAGCGGTATGTAAGTCTAAGGGCTATTGATATCTGCAGAATCTTGCAAGTCTGAATGGGCTTCCCCCTCCCACCCTTTAGTTTCATGTGAACTAGGGAGGGGCTTGTCTGTTTATTCACGTTACTATCTTGACCTGGGGTCAAGCCCTTCTTATCTGATTTTCTTAACTTATCTAACTTACCATCTCCTGGTGATTGGCTCAAAGTCATCCAGCTGGCTTTCATAACTAAGGCAGGACTTGAACCCACTGTCTCCCACTTCCTAACCTGCTGCCTTAACCACTAGGCCAAACTGGCTTGGACCATATCCAGAATCTAATGTATAGAACAGAGGTGGGTTTCAGCAGGTTCTGACCAGTTCTGGAGAACATTAGCAAAAATTTTGAACAGTTCGGAGAACTGGTAAATACCTCCTCTTACTGTTCCTGTCCCATCGATTGTCTGCCTCCAGAGTCCCAGCTGATCGGGATGAAATGGGGATTTTGCAGTATCCTTCCCCTGCCATGCCCACCAAGCCACGCCCACCAAGCCATGCCATGCCCACCAAGCCACACCCATAGAACCGGTAGTAAAAAGGTTTGAACCCCATCACTGCTTGGGGGGCCAGGGTAGGCGGCCTGAGCACTCTGCCTGCGAAAACAAGCTCCTGAGCTCTGTTTTTGGCTATAACAGTGCCATGCAGCCCTCCGCCAGTGCAAATGGAACTGGGGGGGGGAGGGGCACCTGCAGCCCTCCCAAGTTGTTTTCACTGGCAAAAGCACCATGGGTCGTTCCTTTGCTGTTCCCAGGGTTGTTCCAGATCTAAGCATCCTGCAGGCCTGGGCCTTGAGTTTGACACCCTTCTGTTATGCCATGTAGAACTTTATAGATCACAACCAGCACTTTGAGTTGCACCTGAAAGCAAACTGATTTCCATCTCCCACAAAGCACAGGTGTAATGTGGGCATACTGAAGCATGCCCATTACTTCCTGTGCCACCACATTCTCGACCAGTTGAAGATTCTGGGGTGGTTCAATGGCAGCCCCACGTAGAACACATTGCAACAGTCAAACCACGAGTGGACCAGGGTGCGAGTGACCACCTTGAATGGTCTCCCTTTACTTTTGTTTTAATTTTTTTTTAACCATTCGAACTTTGCAACTGAAGAGTTTAATAGTCTCAGCAGGAGAGAGGTGGTGTCAGCTGAGGGATTTGACTGGTTCAGACCGGTTTGGGAGAACCGGTAGCTCCGACAATCAGCTGGGAGTGAACCAGGTTTGCTCCGACGATCAGGTCGGCTCGCCCACCGGCCCCTGCGTTTTACTTACCTTTATCTTCTCAGTTGATTGACACGGCAGAGCAGATTGGTGCACCTTAGCTGTGTTACTTCCAAGTGGTAACACAGAAGGTTAGTATTTGTAAAACTGCACAAACACGTGGGTGCGTACCGCTGAACTGGTTGTTAAACTGGCAACATCCCATCACTGGGTGGTATGTCTGTTATTCAGAAGGTTTTTTTTTTTAAATGGACCTGCTAGATCTAATTCAGCCCTCTGCTTTCATCTAAAGTGTTTTCCTGGCATTTTACAAGGATCTTAATTGTTTCCACAGGCTTCTGTTGTCGCTGAGAACAGAGAAATGATAGGGGCTGCTCTCTCTCTCTCTCTCTCTCTCTCTCTTTGTGTGATGACTTGACAAATGGATTCTGCCATGCCTGTATTCGTCTCTTGGAAGGAAGAATCACCATACACAGATGCCCCTTTCTTCCTGCTTTGCAGCTCGTAATAGTCTGTCTCTGACCCAAAGGTGGTTTTTCCAAAAGAAAATGGGACTTTCTGGGTTTTGTTTTTCATTTGAAAATGTTTTATTTCTCATCCAGGAAGCTTCTGAAGAAATGAAGCTTTTTGGGTGAGAAGCAGGGGTGGGCTACTGGGGGTTTGCAAGAACCTCTAGTTAAGATTCTGTGCAGTTTGGAGAACCCCCAAATTCCACTCCTGGATGGCCCTGCCCACCCCATCCCACCTCTCCCAGGAGTCTCCATGAAGCCTGTTTTTGATCCAGGTAAGTGCAGGCCACGCGTGGAGGCTCGGGGAGGGCAAAAAACGGGCCTACCAAATTACACACAGCAATATATCAACAGATTGTTTGGGTTCATGCAACTTATTAGGTAAACCCAAACCTATTCATATTCTGCTTTAGTCATGCTATGTTCATTGGCTAGATTTATAGATTCCTTGTGTAATTTTTTCCAGCTCACTTGTCAACATTTATTTACTTGCCTCTCTATTTCTCTGCCGATGTACGAGAAGAAAGGTCAGAATCTGGGGGCAGAGTTAAAAGAGGGATCAGCCTAGAATCCCTACATGGTCACAAGTAAACTAAACCCAACATCCCTTGAAATCCATTGACTCTTATCTAATTCCAAGCAGGTGCCAGCATTTAATTGAGAAGATTCCTATGCATTGATTTTAGCAATAAATCAGTTTAATTGGCCCTTCACACGGCGACCTGATCTTTCACACCTGACAACCACCTAGCTGTCCAGCACCTTTTCCCACCCTTTCTGAGTATAAAGCCACATTTTATTTTATTTTATTTTATTTTAAAAAAAACGTAAGTCTGGTTGCATCAAGAACAGACCAGCTAAATAGCCGTGCTCCGGAATCTACCTGCCGTAGCAAGCTAACAGTGATTCATTTGCTAGAATCGGAGATGTCATCAATTTTGTGCTGGGAGCCAGAGACACATATCTTAGGGACATTGGTGAGCAAAAGGAAGCAGAATTTAATTACCCCAAATAGAAGTGAAAACAGGAAGCTGGGATTAAACACCTCTGCCCTTTCAAAAGCACTGGGGGACCTTAAACAACCACTAACAAATGAACACAACCAAAACTCTATTTCTCCTCCGGCATGTCGCATCTCCGGTGGCACAGCATAGCTGAACACCATGCTGAGGACTGGTTAATTGCCGATGCACATGGAAATGTGCCAGATGTCCAGAGAAGAATCACTCAGCATAGAAGAGCAGAGCAATATTTATTTATTTTATTTATTTATTTATCGGATTTATACGCCGCCCTTTCTCCGCGAGGACTCAGGGTGGCTCACAATAAAACCAGTCCAGATTAAAATTCAGACACTAAAAACTAAAATTCCTATTAAAACCCCATTGAGTCCAGGCCAGCCTGGCGAAGCTACCATGTTTTAAAGTCACGGCAGAAGGAGCGAAGGTCGGGGGGCCACCCAGAGCTCCAAGGGGAGCTGATTCCAGAGGGTAGGTGCGCCCACAGAGAAGGCTCACTCCCTAGGGGCCGTCAGCCGACATTGCCTGGCCGACAGGACCCCAAGTAGGCCCTCTCTGTGTGAGCGCACCGGGCGATGGGGAGCTGTTGCTGGCAGCAGGTGTTCCGCCAAATACCCCAGACCTAAGCCATGTAGGGCTTTATAGGTGATCACCAACATGGGGATGGGGCTTAGGGCTAAGGGTGGGAATCATCAGAATAGAGCTGGAAGGGACCTTGGAGGTCTTCTAGTCCAACCCCCTGCTCAGGCAGGAGACCCTATGCAATTTGAGACAAGTCCATCTCTTCTTAAAAGCCTCCAGTGATAGAATAGAATAGAATAACAGAGTTGGAAGCAGTGGTGAGTTGCTACCGGTTCTGTCTGGTTCTTTAGAACCGGTAGTAAAAGCGGAGGGAGACTCCACCTACCCGCCCGGATGTCATAATTGACGATCTCCGCATGCAGATCTTCTTTTCTTTAGACTAGTCAGACCCAAAATCTGCAGCCGTTCTCATATGGTTTAGTTATTTAATTAGTTTAGTTACATAAAGGGGCTTACCTCAGGGGCTCACAGCAATAGTTTGGCTAGGACTAAAGGGGTACCATAGGATCAGGCCAGATTTTAAATGTTCCAATCCTCTCGGAGAAAACCATTTTTTCACAGCTAGATTGGAGAAGATTCCCCTTTAAGCTCTGACTTTTATTATCCTTCTTCTACCCTTAAAGAGTTATGCCAAAATAACATTCCAAGCCATTACTTCCCCCTTTCTATGACCTTAATTTTCCAGTACAAGTAGTCTTCAAAAAAAGACCACAATTGAGCCCAACATTATCTGTTGCTAAGCGAGAATTTTGCCTCATTGTATGACCTTTCTTGCCCACGTGGTTAAGTGAATCTGGCTTCCCCATTGACTTTATTTGTCAGGAGGTCACAAAGGTGACCTCCGCATGACCCTGGGATGCTGCAACTGTCATAAATACGAATCAGTTGCCAAGCATCTGAATTTTGATCATGTGACCGTGGGGATGCTAGGCTAGAAGGGAAACAGGTAGTAGCAGGGGTGGGCTTCAAAAATTTTAGCAAGGAGTTCTCTGCCCGGTTGCAGGGGTGGGCATGGCCATGGTGGGTGTGGCCTAGCCGACCTCCTGCACGGCGGTGGTGGCGGGAGGGGGTGTTTTGCCCTCCCCAGGCTCCAGAGGCTTTCCTCAAGCCTCCGGGAGGGCAAAAACGGCCTCCCCAGGCTCCAGACGCTCTCTGGAGATTGGAAACAGGCCCGTTTCTGACCTTCCCAAACTTCTGGTAGGCCTGTTTTTCATCCTCCCTGAACATCCACATGCGCCCTGCACTTATCTGCATCCAAAATGGGCCACTTGGGGACTCCTGGGAGGGGAGGGGTGGGCCCCCAAATCCCAGAAGTGAGATTTGGGGGTTCTCCAAACTGCACAGAATCTTAGCTAGAGATTCTCCTGAACCCCTGTGAACCCCCCAGCAGCCCATCCCTGGTTAGTAGGAAGTGAAAGAGTTTATTTATGCAGCTTAAAGCTCCCGAGAAGACAAGGAAGGATACAGACTAAAAATATTGACCAAATCCTATCCAATAAAAGAACATAATGAAGGAACCGATCAACTGGAAATTTACTACATCATAAAAATCAGCCACGGGTCACTTAAATCAATCTTTGTTTCACCTTAAGACTACGACTCTCTTTTCGTTCTCTAATCTACCGACAGCTCCTTCCGTCAACGTTTTGGCAACGTACAAAGATGATAAATTCTTTTAATATCTCTTCATGAATCAGCGACTCCAAACACAGTTATTTTAGTTGCTCTCTTCTAAACTCACCTCTCGCTTTCTGTAATTTCCCCTCTACTGAGCAATATTATTCTGGAGGGTAGATCCACTAATGTCTCATTACTGAAGGGCTGTAAAAATGATATAGGAGAATATCTTTTATAGCGCAGGCAAGCTTATCCCATCGATGCGATGAGCAAAATGGATATGATGATACAGAAGTGATCACTTTTTATCACTTCTGTATCATCATATCCATTTTGCTCATGTTGAAGAAAACCAGGAAGGTTGTATAGGGTTTAAAAGAAAAGAAGGAAGTTTAGGACCACTGACCTCCTGGGACATGAACATCAGTTGACATAGACATAGAGTAACTGAGTTGTTAGGGACCTTGGAGGTCTTCTAGTCCAACCCTCTGCTCAAGCAGATGACCCTATACCAGGGGTCAGCAACCTGTGGCTTCAGAGCCACATGTGGCTCTTTTGGCCCTCTGCTGTGGCTCCCTGTCAGATGATCCCATCACTGTCTGGCTCCACCCTTTGCCCTCCCCTATCAGTCACTCCTCGCCTGTCCTGAGAAGGTAAGGGGGATGGTGGGGGATGGAGAAGCGGCCACGGCAGAGACAGGGAGATACAGAGAGGGGGGAGAGAGAGAGAGAGACAGAGAGAGAGGGAGAGAAGGAGGGAGGAAGATGTCAAAAGGATTTTGTGGTTTCCGGTGTTTTTTAACAACGGGTTCTCTGCCCTATTGACCGGCTGGATAGGCGTGGCTGGGGGGGTCATGTGACTGGTGGAAGTGAGTGACATCGAGCTGGCCACGCCCACCCAGGTTTTGTGGCTCCCGGTGTTTTCTTTTCTGTGGGAAACGGGTGCAAATGGCTCTTTGAATATTTAAGGTTGCAGACCCCTGCCCTATACCATTCCAGACAAGTGGCTGTCCAGTCTTTTCTTAAAAACCTCCAACGATGGGGCACCCAGAACTTCTGACGTCAAGCTATTCCATTGGTTAATAGTGGTCACCGTTAGGAAATTTCTCCTTAATTCTAAGTTGCTTCTCTCCTTGATTAGCTTCCATCTCTTGTTTCTGGTCTTGCCTTCTGGTGCTTTGGAAAAAGGTTGACACACACCAGAGATGGAATTCAGCCGGTTTGGACTGGTTCCGGTGAACAAGTAGCGCCGACGATCAGTTGGCCCCGCCCACCCAACCCCGCTCTATCCTGTCCTTTATTCCCTGCTTTGTAGCTCATCTCAATCACGCGGCCCAGCTGATCCACCCCCCTCGCTGTTCTACTTACCATTGCTGACTTACAAGGTAAGCAGCTGAGCTTCTAAATGCTCCTTTTTCAGCGCAGAGCGCAAGCACCCTTAGGCAAGTTGCAAAATGCGTGTGCGCGCACTCACTGAACTGGTTGTTAAACCAACAGCATTCCACCACTGACACACACACACACTCACGTATTTGGAAAATTTCAACAAGCAAAAAACAAACAAACGAAATCAATCGCACACTTTTGGGCTTCTAGGCTGACTGGGTCGCTCCAGTCGGTTTTAACAGGATTGGTGATTTTATTTCACCCGTGCGTTTCCGTTGGTTTTAAATGGATGCGTTTTGTTTGATCTATATTTTACTTACGATGCTGTGCTTAGCTATGCTTTATTCTCAGTGGATGAGTCCTGCCTTCAGCAGAAAGGAAGGCTAAATCAATACTGATGCAACATTCCTAATCTTGCAGAGTTTAGAATGATAGAATATTAGAACTGGTAGGCGACGTAGGACATAGAAGCCAACAAATTGCATTCCTAATAGAAGGGTCTCTCTAGGACAGTGAAGGCAAATCTTTTAGAAACTGAGTGCCCGAACTACAACCCAAAAAAGCACTTATTTATCGCAAAGTGCCAACACGGCAATTTAACCTGAATATTGAGGTTTTACTGCCTAAAATAATGATAAACAGAGTTTATCATTAGGCAGAGTTCAGCTAATTGTTCTAAGAAAAACATGATAAATGTATTTTCATGCCCCTTCATTTTTTTCCTGCTTTTGAAATATTACGTTTAAGCAACAATAAAAAAGAAAAACTTTTGTAATATCGTTTTTCTTTCCCTCCCTCCTTTCCTCTCTCTCTGCCTCTCTGTTTCTCTCCCTCCTTCTCTCTTTTCCTCCCTCCTTCTCTCTCTCTGCCTGTTTCTCTCTCTTTCCCTCCCACTCTCTCTCTGCCTCTGTTTCTCTCTGTTTTCCTTCCTCCCTCTTTCCCTCCCTCTCCTTCTCTGAATCCCTCCCCCATCTCTGCCTGTTTCTCTCTTTCTTTTCCTCCCCCTCTCTTTCTCCCCTCTCTCTGCCTCTCTCTGTTCCTCTCCCTCTCTTTCCCTCCCTCTCTCCCTTTCTCACTCTTTCCCTCCTTCCCTCCCTCCCTCCCTCCCTCCCTCCCTCTCTCTGCCTCCCTCTGTTTCTCTCTCCCCCCTGGGGGGAGGGAAGGAACTGGTGAACTGGTGCTGGGTGGTGGGAATCTGATATCTGGAGGCCGATAAGCCCAGGAGCAGTGCGCGAAGGTCAGCTGGCCAACGGGGAGGCAGGGTATCCCAACAGACAGCTCTGCAGGAAAAGCAACTGATATCCAGGAGACCAGAATGAATCGAGATAACACAAGGTTGCATTGTGGTTCTGTGTCGTAATGGGCTTCAGGAGGAGGGGATCCCGTCTCCCCCATGGTGAAGTGCGTGAGTGAAAAAGTTCACTCAATCAATTCCAACTTTGCGAGATCTTTTCCTTTCGCGAGAATTTGGAATTGATTGAGTGAATTTTTTTTTAGTCTCACAAATTTTGCTTCCCTGCAAATGACAGCGGGAAATGCGACAGAGAAATGCGATGGAGCTGGGCTGGGGTGATGGCGCACGTGCCCACAGAGAGGGCTTTGCGTGCCACCACCGGCACAAGTGCCAAAGGTTCGCCACCACGGCTCTAGGATGACTACGAGGTGGATTAGAGATCAAGTAAACATCCCATTGCAAACTCCATCCCTTATGGAGTCCTGGTGGTTGAAATGCAGTATTGCAGGCTAACTCTGCCCGTAGTCTGGAGTTCGATCCCGACATGGCTCAAAATTGACTCCTCCTTCCATCCTTCCGAGATCAGTAAAATGAGGACCCAGATTGTTGGGGGCAATATTCTGACATTGTAAGCCACCCAGAGAATGCTGTAAAAACATTCTGAGCGGTGTATAAATGCTATTGCTATTGTTATTATATATTTGTGGACTGCGTTGCAACACAGATATGAAACTGTAGATCCAGCTTGCAACAATCCGCATTCTGTTGTTCAGGGGTCATCGCAATTATCAATAAATGTCAAAAATCTGTTTCAAGAAAGTGAATAGGATGAGGAACTCATACCCCAGTGATCGGGATCACTGATTCCAGTACAGGTAATCCTTGACTTGCAACAGTTCATTTAGTGACTGCTCAAAGTTACAACGGCCCTGAGAAAAAGTGACTTATGAACGTTTTTCACAGTTGCAACCTTTACAGCATCCCCATGATCACGTGATCAAATTCAGCTGCTCGGCAACTGGTTCATACTTATGACTGTTTCTCAGGGGTGAAATTCAGGAGGTTCTGACAGGTTCTGGAGAATCGGTGGTGGAAATTGTGAGTAGTTCGGAGAACTGGCAAATAGCAACTCTGGCTGGTCCCAGAGTGGAGTGGGAATGGAGATTTTGCAATATCCTTCCCCCAGGAGTGGGGAAGGGAATGGGGATTTTGCAGTATCCTTCTCCTGCCACGCCCACCAAGTCACACCATGCCCAAGCCACGCCCACAGAACCAGTAGTAAAAAAAAGAATTGAATTCTACCACTGCCGTTGCTGCGGCCCAAGGTTTGGTGATCCTGTTTTGCGACCTTCTGATGAGCCAAGTCAATTTGGAAACCAGATTCACTTAACAACCAGGCTACTAACTTATCAACTGCACTGATTCACTTAACAACTGAAGCAAGAAAGGTCGTAAACTGGGCCCAGACTCATTGAACAACAGACTTTTTCGGCTCAATTGTGATCGTAACTCAAGGATTACCTGTATTCAACAGCCCTGGTTGTTGGGAAGTTTATTTCCCTTAATAGGTAAAGGTAAAGATAAAGGTTCCCCTCATGCATATATGCTGGTTGTTCCCGACTCTAGGGGGCGGTGCTCAGCTCCGTTTCAAAGCCAAAGAGCCAGCGCTATCCAAAGACGTCTCCATGGTCATGTGGCCGGCATGACTAAACGCCAAAGGCGCATGGAACGCTGTGACCTTCCCAGCAAAGGTGGTTCCTATTTTTCTACTTGCATTTTTTACGTGCTTTCGAACTGCTAGGTTGGCAGAAGCTGGGACAAGTAACAGGAGCTCACCCCATTACGCGGCACTAGGGATTCGAACCACTGAACTGCCGACCTTTCGATCGACAAGCTCAGCATCTTAGCCACTGAGCCACCACGTCTCATATTTCCCTTAATATTCAACCAGAATTTGGAACGACGGTAACTTAATCCCATGGAAAACCTTCCTGGTATCTCTGATCTGCCATACCTCTACTTGAGAAAAATGTCAGGCAGTCTATGAACCCAACATACATCTCTTCTTTTCTTTTATTCTCCTGAATAAAAATAAATAAATAAATCACCTGATCTCTGCAGCAGCCAAGAACTCTGCAGACTGAATATTATACATTTTTAGAATTCCGCCGTTCCCAAGAGAAGAAGGAAAAAAGCCCAGCTATACGAAAAATGCATGAAAATTAGAGCTGGTGCAATACAGGATAAACTGGAGGAGACGAACGATAAGGATGAAGTGATTGATTCATACACGCTCTGTGCCTTTTTAAAGACTTCAAAGGGATGTTAAGAATACATTTACTAGCAGTTGTAATTTATGCCGCATAGGCAGAAGGAAATACGCTTGACTGCTGCTATGGGAATAGCATGAATGAAGAGGGAAAAGAATATTTCCTGTCCAGCAGGCTGAACTATCCTCACTGGCCTCTGTTTGAAGGCAACCAGTTTTCATCCACGGTACTAAAAAGTGTAAGAAACACACACAGCTGCTACTACGCAACTAAAGTAATTTTTCTTTGAGCCAGGCTCAGCTCTGGTAAACTAGCACAGGTAGTCCTCGACTTACAACAGTTCACTTAATGACCATTTTTCAAAGCTATGACCTTTGAAGCATCCCCATGATCATGGGATCAAAATTCAGACGCCTGGCAACCGATTCATACTTATGACTGTTGCTGTGTCCTGAGGTCATGTGGTCAACTTTTGTGACCTTCTGACAAGCAAAGTCAATTTTGCTTAAACCACCAAGTTACTAATTTATCAACCACTACAACCACAGTAATTCCCTTAATAACTGAGGCAAGGAGGGTCATAAAATGGGGCAAAACTCACTTAGCAACAGAAATTTTGGGCTCAGTTGTAGTCGTAAGTGGAGGACTATCTGTAGACATATCCACTAACCATCTAACGTCTGCTTAGCTGTAAGAGATCAGCCAACGTTGCAAGATTTTATGACTGCTAGAGGGAGTGTGTCATAATTTGGGGTTTTTTTGGGGGGAAATGGCTCCCTTTTGGATGAAGCCCGTCATTGTAAATCAGGTCTAGTATATTGCAAAAATCCAGCCAATTCTAGCTTATTTAAACAAAATTGGTTTAGTATTCTGGGAAAACTCAGTCAGTTCAGCTTTCCATCCTTCCGAGGTCGCTAAAATGAGGACCCAGATTGTTGGGGGCAATATGTTGACTCTAACATATTAGAGTCAACATATTAGAGTTTGTTGACTCTAACAAACTCTAAGTGGTTTACAGAGAGCTCCATGAAGTGGTATATGAGTCTAAATCAGGGATGAAATGCTCCTGGTTCAGACCGGTTCTGCTGAACCGGTAGCGGTGGTAGCCGGTGGTTCGGAGAACCGGTAGCGAAGGTGTCGCGAGGCTTCGCCCACTCTCCCGGTTATCGTTACTTCCTGGTTTTAACCAGGACGTAACCTGTTTTTTACCCTCTGCACATGCACAGACTTCTGAACAGGTTGGGAAGATAAGTAGATTTCACCCCTGGTCTAAGTGCTATTGCTAGTGCTAAACTCAGGCAACTTTAAGATTGTGGCTGGGGAATGTGCTAGTTGGGGAATTCTGGGACTTGAAGTTCATACATCTGAATGTTGTCAAGGTTGAGAACCCAGACCTAAAGTAAGGGTGTCCAAACTTGGCACCTTTAAGACTTGCGGACTTCAACTCCCAGAATTCCCCAGCCAGCTTGGCTGGCTGAGGTATTCTGGGAGTTGAAGTCCACAAGTCTGAAAGTTTCCAATTTTGGAGACCCCTGACCTAAAGCAACAGTTGCATTGAAAAGGCTATCGTGAGATTCCAACTGTCTCATGAAAATAGCTTAGTCATTTTAGTCTACCGCTCTCTGTTTTGATACAGGTTTCCCATTTTACTTCCAGTCCAGTTAGCTCATGCTAACTACTAGACAGCAAATTCCTTGATGATGTGTAATTGCTATTGCCATGCTTACCAGACTGTGTAATTCAACTATCTACATACAGATGATGATGATGATAGATGTTCATGGAAAATCCTGCTTCCCTCTTAAATTTTATCACTCCTTTCTCTATCGCTCAGGGACAGGAATATTCTTAACACAGGGTCCCTGGAAAGTCACTGCTTCCTCAAGTTAGTGTTAACATTTATTGAATAAAACCCACAATGATGTTTTTTATTAATAAAGGCGGAATGTGTGTATTAAGTGGAAGAGGATAAGTGGAAGGAAGAATTTTTTAAAAAAATGCTAGTAGATGATATCTGAAAGAGGCTATTAATACTTTACAAGGAACCTTCGCCTTTCCTTTTCTGTAGATGTAGTTTTAAACAGCATTCTGAACACAATATATCTCAGTTATTATACCCTTAATGAAATTCACATAGGAAAGTCTTTACTGAGAATAGCACCGGAGCCACAAATCTTGAATCTACTAGTCACCAACCACCCAAATTGCAGCAATAAATGAGAATTTATCTGTAAGACGCTACCCAAATCTAAAGTGAAAGATTTCAACAGCAAATTAAACTTGGTTTTTGGTTGTGTAAGCTCGTAAAAGTGAAGTATTAATATCCATTATCATTTTACGGTAACTCAGCGTTAACTACTCTGAGGAATCCATGTAGTTTTAAAAAAAAGACTTGGTCCAACATAAACAGAAATGTCTATTTTAATTTACTGGACAGAAGTAATATACTGAGATTTCCTTCCTTCCTCCCTCCCTCCCTTCTCTTGCAAATTCAAGGGAAGGGAGGAAGGAAGGAAGGAAGGAAGGAAGGAAGGAAGGAAGGAAGGAAGGAAGGAAGGAAGGATGGATCTCAGTGTACTAATTTAATGATTCTGATCAGATTGGTATCTGAATGGAAGACCACTGGATCTGAACTTCCTAAAGGAAGTTCCTAAAAACAGTAATAATGATGAGGATAATTACGGTAATAACAGCAGCCATCTAATTAAATTCATTTTGGCTGATTAATCATGTGTTTTAGTTAATTAATCAATCAGTTGATTAAATCTGCCCAGATTTGCATAGAAGAAGAAAAAATAGTTCTAAATAAAAAGGGACATAAATGGCTTTTCAGATCATACTTGCAGCTAAATGAGAGGCACAATTTTATCACTCCTTTCTCTCTCTCTCTCTCAGGGAGAGGATTGATGTCATCGGTTTAAAGGCAGGTGACAGGTTAAATGGTAGCCACCATGAATCACCTAAGAAGCAGAAGAGTCCAGTGTGGAGACTGAGCAGAACCAGAGTGGACAACCAAAAATAAACTATTGGCTGGGTACATTCTAACCTATCACGAATCTTGATGAGAATTGTTGGGTAGGCAAAGTTCATCCACACAAGATTACCAGCATTTGATCATCATCCCCTAATCATGGATTTGACTTATCTGGCCAGGTTGTTGGTCATGTGTATGAAATTACCAAGCTCTATTAAAGGAGCATTTTATTTTATTTTAGTGTCATCCAATCTGACTAATACAGATACAGATTAACAGTTGCCCAAGCAGGAGACCCTACAACATTTCTGACAATGGACAGTCCAATCTCTTCTTGACAGCCTCCAGTGATGAAGCTTCCACAACTTCCGAAGGCAACCTCTATCCCATGGGTTGATTGCTCTCACTGTCAGAAAGTTTCTCCTTATTCCTAGGTCTCCTTGTTCAGTTTTCATCCATTGTTCCTTGTCTGGCCTTTAGGTGTCTTGGAAAATAGCTTGACCCCCTCCTCTCCTTGGCAGCCCCTCAAATATTGGAAGACTGCTATCATGTCTCCCCTGGTCCTTCTCTTCACTAGACCAGCTATGCCCAGTTCCCGCAACTGTTCATTGTATGTTTTAGCTTCCAGTCCCCTAATCATCCTGGTTGCTCTTCTCTGCACTTTTTCTAGAGTCTCCACATCTTTTTTATAGTGTGGTGACCAAAACTGGATGCAGTTTTGGTCACCACAGTATAGTTTCTAGGTGTGGTCTTACTAAGGCTTCATAGAGTGGTATTAGTACCTCACTTGATCTTGATCTACCTCCCAGATGTGTTGAATTCAATCCCTAGAGTGACCAGGAAAAGCAGAGGTGGTGGTGGTGGTGGTGGTGGTGGTGGATTCTGATACTCGAAGTCCATGTCTGGAAGAAACCTAATAGAAGATGCTTTGGGTCTTATTATTCAGCTCTTTTGGATGAACTAAATTTCCAGCATAAAGTGAAAGACAGAAAGATGTCTGTTTCCTGCCTTGCTATTTCTATCTTTTTTTTCTTTCTTCCTAAACTTAAAAAGCCTAAGATATTGGATCTGTAACTCTTGGAAGAACCATACCTGGTTATTTAATCATTTTGAGATCATTACTGTAATTTTTTTTCGAGCTCTGCAATTTCCTTTTTGAGGGGCAACACTCAAAACGAAATTCATTTTCCAAGGGTATGCGTAAAGCTCTACTTCCAATGGCTTTATGAAGCATCTATATCTTTTTTCCTGGCAACAGTACGGAAGAAATTTGTCATTGTCTTATTTCAATATGTTGGGTTGGGTTTTTTTTAACAAAAGTTTCAACCTAGCCTATAATTTTGAGCCACTTTGTGGTCTTTCATCTAAGCATTACGCTGCTCTAACTTGCTTGGCCTTTTCAAGATCAACGTTGGCCAAGGGTTCCCTCAACGTTAACAGAATTAAAGAGAAGGTATACTTTCCCCTCTAGTTGAACTGGGATATTCTGGCGACATTGCAGTCACTTAACTGTTATTTTCTTTGCAACAATACGGTTGTGGTTTCCTATTCCCTTCTCCTGGGGAAGTATTATCATACTAGCAGTGTTATTTTCAATTCCTTTTCTAATGGAATGGCATGGCATCTGGCGTCTTTTACAACAGCTGTACTTTAATCCAATAGTTTCATAACACTTAGCCTGGGGACCTTTTCCTGATCAATAACCACTAACCTTAGTAGGGGTCCCCATAGGCAGAAATTCTAAGGTAAAGGTAAAAGTTCCCCTTGCATATATGTGCTAATCGTTCCCGACTCTAGGGGGCGGTGTTCATCTCTGTTTCAAAGTCGAAGAGCTAGCGCTGTTCGAAGATGTCTCCGTGGTCATGTGGCCGGCATGACTCAACGCCAAAGGCGCACGGAACGCTGTGACCTTCCCACCAAAGGTGGTCCCTATTTTTCTACTTGCATTTTTTACGTGCTTTCGAACTGCTAGGTTGGCAGAAGCTGGGACAAGTTACGTGGCACTAGGGATTCGAACCGTTGAACTGCTGACCTTTCAATCGACAAGCTCAGCATCTTAGCCACGGCGTCACTTTTAGAATCTCTAAGAAGCCCTATCATTTTTAAGTATGTGTTGTATGTGTTCATGGAACTTTAAAGTTGCAAGACTTAAAGGATTTTTGACAAAGGAAGGGAAGAAAGGGAAGGGAAGGGAAGGGAAGGGAAGGGAAGGGAAGGGAAGGGAAGGGAAGGAAAGGGCAAAGTTTTCATCGAAAGGGGAAAATATCCCAGTTTTCATAGAAAGATGGTGCTCAGATTTATCCCGATTGGCTTTAGTATGGCTCTTGTGAAAATCAAGAATCATGACAACCAAAGAACAATTGCCTTTCTACATCTAATAGGAACAATTCTAGAGGACAGACCTGGTATAAATGGGCCAAAACATAATGTGTGAATATGGATTGCTTCTTGTGCAGTATGCTTTAAATATATATGTTTTGGTAAAATGCCTGTATCACAAGATGTATAAAAAATATCTATTTAAAAAGTTGAGATGTTATAATTTTCTTGGGGAAGGGGAAGGAAGGAAGGAAGGAAGGAAGGGAGGGAGGGAGGGAGGGAGGAAGGAAGGAAGGAAGGAAGGAAGGAAGGAAGGAAGGAAGGAAGGAAGGAAGGAAGGAAAGAAATGTTAGGACATTAACCATATGGGTGCAGCCACCATCTTTACTTTTCAAATCCCCAATAGATGCACCATAGTGTATCCATTGTTTCCCAACAACTTCTGATTTTATTGTTACTGTTATTGTTGTTGTTATGCAGAGATCCATAACCTCCCCAAAGTTCTAAATCTCAGAGCCATTCTTTTTTTTTTTTTCTGGAAAAGCTATTATAAAATAACAATTCTCAGAAATTCCGTTTTTGCCTTGTTCTAATCTCTAACATTTTTGGAATTCAGCCTCAACATGCTGTCAATAGCCGAGGCCGATCCTCAGCCTGGAAAAAGTTTATGTCCTTTTTCTTCCTTTCTTTTAACCTCAAACCTATTTTCAACAGGGACCTCGTAGGGTTTTATGCTACGATGCATAATGTAAGAGTCTAATTATTTTTTTGAGGAAGTTTGGAAGTTTTGAGAGCCGGAAAAGCAAGATGCATCATTAACTCCTTATTAATTTTATCACACACACGCACACACAAACACCCCCAAAACAATTTACTTACAAGGGTGGTGCTACAACTTTAAATTACAGAACCGGCTTTGTGGTTAATGTGAGATTTATCCCAGCAGGGCTTCTGTTAAATTAAGTTGCGCCTTCATGACACAGTGGGAAAACAGGTGTATATTGGTTTAGAATTATGGAAATGTTGACTAATTCCAAGGCTTATAATCAAACAGCAAGGCATCCAAACAATATTTCCTGCTAGCATTAATCATTCATGCCTAGCAACCTTACAACTACGGTCACTAAAAAGGCTCCAATTCAAAAGATGTTAGAGAGGGTGCCAATGATTTTTTTTGCATCGGGTTAAAAGCTGCTGGTGAGATTTTTTGTTTTTTTTTTCTGTTGGAAGTGGGCATAAAAAAGAAAAAAAGACAGAGCTGTAGGAAGCTTCGGAAATTGAGAGCAGAGGGAATATATCACCGAGGCACAAATTGGCGATCAAGGCTATCAAGGCTAAAAAACCCAAGCTGTAGTAGGCCCTTTGCTGGAGAATGAGATGGCGGAAAAGATCCAGCCATTTTCTTCCCACCCACCCCCTCCAAGCATGCAGAAAGTGTTGTCTGCCATTCTATCTCCCAAATTGATCACGTTCCAACCTAGAATTAAGGACAAATTTCCTGATGGTGAGAACCAGGGTGGATTTGATATGATATGATATGATACCCGTGTTTCCCTGAAAATAAGGCCCTGTCTTATATTTTTTTTAAATCCCGAAATAAGCGCTTGGCCTTATTTTCGGGGAGGTCTTATTATTCTGGGGTGCGTGGAGCAAGATAGGCTCCTCTTGCTGTCTTACCTGATTTCCAGCTCTGCATTTAAATATTTTTGGGGAGGGCTTATTTTTTGGGGGAGGCTTATTTTAGTGCATGCACTCAAAAGCCCGATTGGCTTATTATCAGGGGATGCCTTATTTTCGGGGAAACAGGGTATGATATATGATATGATATGATATGAGATACGCTACAATGCAATGCAATGCAATGCAATGCAATGCAATGCAGTGCAGTGCAGTGCAGTGCAGTGCAGTGCAGTGCAATACAATACAATACAATACAATACAATACAATACAATACAATACAATACAATACAATACAATACAATACAATACAATACAATACAATACAATACAACACAATACCAGAGTCGGAAGGAACCTTGGAGGTTTTCTCGTCCAACCTCCTGCTCAGGCAGTAAACCCTACACCACTTCAGACAAAATGGTTATCCAACATCTTCTTAAAAACTTCCAGTGTTGGGGCATTCACAACTTCTGGAGGCAAGTTGTTCCACTGATTAATAGTTCTAACTGTCAGGAAATTTCTCCTTAGTTCTAAGTTGCTTCTCTCCTTGATTAGTTTCCACCCACTGCTTCTTGTCCTGCCCTCAGGTGTTTTGGAGAATAGCTTGATTCCCTCTTCTTTGTGGCAGCCCCTGAGATATTGGAACTCTGCTATCATGTCTCCCCTAGTCCTTCTTTGTATCAAATTAGACATACCCAGTTCCAGCAACCGTTCTTTTTATGTTTTAGCCTCCAGTCCCCTAATTCTCTTTGTTGCTCTTCTCTGCACTCTTTTCTAGAGTCTCCACATCTTTTTTACATCGTGGCGACCAAAATTGGATGCAGTACTCGAAGTATGGCCTTACCAAGGCATTATAAAGTGGTATTAAAACTTCACCTGATCTTGATCCTATCCCTCTGTTTATGCAGCCTAGAACTGTATTGGCTTTTTTGGCAGCTGCTGCATGGCTTGAACACGGCTTGATTTAAATCAACTCGATTTAAATCATCATTTTTAAAGAGCAACTGTCATCTCTGTCCCGCTGTTGACTCACCGACAGTCCCATTCACTTGAACGGGAAGGCTGGTGATGCGGCAGAGACACAAGGTGAGGAATGTGGCGGGCAGAGGTGAGTGGATGCCCGCTAACAGGCATTGCCATGATGGATCTGGAATGACAGGGGCTCTTTAATATTATATTTATAAGCCGCTTAGAAGGTTTCGCTTTCATTTTTAACTACTTGCCCTTCCTCCTCACACTTAGAGCGTGGTGATACAGATGCATTTCTCTTCAAACAATCACAGAGTTTGTAGTGTACATAGATTTGCAAAACAACAGGATAAAGGAATATCCCTGAAGTTTGTTTTATGACTTATCTCATGGTTACTGTGACATTGGGTGAATACATCAATGCAGCGCATGTTATCTCAGCTCGCAGAGCTTGGATTCCTTGAATGAGTTTACCAAAAAGGTAAATATTGCAGAACATGCCCCATGCTACGTAACTGAGCTCCATTTCAGGCTGAATAAACTAAATTAGTGATGAATCTTACATAGAAAACTATCTTTAGATAGATTTTTACTCCAAAAGCATTTTATTAAAAAAATCCATGTTAAATAAAAAAAAATCTGATTTTTTAAAAAAAGAATCATCAATTTTTATTCACCTTGGTGAGAACAGTTAACCAATGGAGTGGCGTTCCTCCAGAAGTTGTAGATTGCTCCAACACTGGAAGTTTTTAAGAAGAGACTGGACAGCCGCTTGTCTGAAATGGTATAGGGTCTCCTGTTTGAGCAGGGGGCTGCACTAGAAGAGTTCAGCCCCCTGCACTGTTCCAACTCTGTTATTCTGTATTCTCCAAATGCAAAGCAAACTGATCCATGAAAACCTGCCAGGTTGCTGAGGAGGCCAAATGTTAGAACCACTGATGCTCCATCTGTGTTTGTCATGAAGACTGGGGAGTGGGGGGGGGGGCTCTCAAAGCAGTGGTGGGTTTCAAATTTTTTTACTACCGGTTCTGTGGATGTGGCTTGGTGGGCGTGGCATGGCGGGAGCGGCAGGGGAAGGATACTGTAAAATCTCCATTCCCACCTCACTCCAGGGGAAGGATACTGCAAAATCCCCACTTCCTCCCGATCAGCTGGGACTCGGGAGGCAGAGAATAGATGGGGGCGGGGACCAGTCAGAATTTTTACTACCGGTTCTCCGAACTACTCAAAATTTCCGCTACCGGTTCTCCGGAACTGGTTAGAACCTGCTGAAACCCACCTCTGCCTCAAACCACTGGTCTCCATGGTAGGTTGGGGGAGCTGTTTTGGGATGGATTGAGAGCATCCTGTCATATTGCATTAATGTCTGGTTTGGAAGCATTAGTGCTTCAGACAGGAAGGCGGTGCAGAGAGTGGTAGGAACAGCAGAAAAGATCATTGGCAGTTCATATTTCTCCCAACACTGCTGTGATCTGGAGACCAAGGACTTTTACCTACTTCTTGAAGTATCAGGGATTGAAATGGTGACCCCATGCATGGAAATCAGGAAATGTAATGCTGGTTGTAGCCATCTCTCTCTCTCTCTCTCTCCCTCTCTCTCTCTCTCCCCTCCCTCCCTCTCTCTCAGCAACTGATTCTACTAAAAGCAAGGAAGGAAATGTGTTCCTTTATATTTATTTAGATTAATACCAAACCTTCCCCCACCCCCAACTTCTGCATTAAAGGGGGCGGGGGGTATTAGAAGATTTCTCCTACGCTGCTATTCGCAGTTCAAAATATAGCTCAGCGCCTGGAAATGTGTGAAATTACCAGATGTGTCACGTTTTTTTTTTCCCCAGCATACATTTAAAACCTACATGTGCTAAATTCAGGAAGCTTTCATCTTCCCTTTAGGGAGCTTCTCTTTTCCAAAGCAGCCTTCCATCGTCAACCTGCTGCCCAGAAGGATATTAAACCAGGGGTGGGTTGCTGGGGGTTCGCAGGGGTTCGGGAGAACCTCTCGCTAAGATTCTGTGCAGTTGGGAGAACCCCCAAATCCCACACAGCGCATTTTGGATGCAGGGCGGAGGTTCGGGGAGGGCGAAAAATGGGCCTTCTGGAAGTTTGGGCCCGTTTCCAGCCTCCAGAGGGCCTCCGGAGTCTGGGGAGGCTGTTTTCGCCCATTTAGCTGCAAGAAGCTTCTAAAGCCCAGGATTATATAAAGAGAAATAGCACCATTTTGATTTAACCTCTACTGAATTTAATCCCAAAGGCAAAACCCTACATTTTCACTCCAGAAGATCTCAAAGCCAGCAGAATGATTCTTGCCTCACCTGGAATTCTTGATTGGTTCCTTGGAGAGACAAGGAATAATCACTGAAAAATGTCCCCTTCACCTAGGTCTGACCAAGAATAAATAAAGCTCCTCTGTTTGATTCAGCCAATTTTTGGATTTGATTTTGATTTTATTCCTGGATTGCTCAGAGGCACCAAATAACTGGTACCAGCCACAGGTGTCCACTACAAGGCGTGATGACATCACTGTACAAATAACACATCACTACTTTGATGATGATGATGTCATGATCTGTGTAACGTCGGGGGGGGTGTTGTTTGTTTTTATCTCATTTTTATTATTTTTATCAATAACTCTTGGCAGTGAACATATAATACTCCTTCCTCCAATTTTCCCCACAACAACAAACCCGTGAGGTGAATTGGGCTGAGAGAGAGAGTGACTGGCCCAAAGTCTTCTAGTTGACTTTCATGCCTAAGGTGGGACTAGAACTCACAGTTTCCTGGTGATTGGTCCAAAGTCACCCAGCTGGCTGTCAGGTCTAAGGCAGGACTTGAACTCACAGTCTCCCAGTCTTTGTCCCAAAGTCACCCAGCTGGCTGTCAGGCCTAAAACAGGACTAGAACTCATAGTTTCCTGGTGATTGGTCCAAAGTCAACCAGCTGGCTGCAGGTCTAAGGCAGGACTAGAATTCACAGTCTCCTGGTCATTGGCCCAAAGCCATCCAGCTTGGTTTTAGGTCTAAAGTAGCACTAGAACTCACAGTCTACTGGTTTCCAGCCTGTTGCCTTAACCACTAGGGTGATATTTGTAGGAACTCCATGAAATCAAAATTAGCATGACACAACTGATGTGTCATGAGCAGGATTCTCATTATGATGTGATTTGTCCTGCTTGCCCACCTGCGGATGGTATAGCAGCTTCACCGTCATTTCTTATTCTTATTTTCTGCAGTTCCTATATTTCTGGCTGCTCCATGGTTCAACCTGCTACTGCTGAGACTTATTAATTGCACCTGAACTGTACTTGGCCTGTGTGCTCAAAAGCACATATCATTTTGCTTGGAAAGAGTAAGAAAAAAGAAAAGAAAAAGAAAGATGATTGCTAATGGCATTTTCCAGCACCATGGCTGAAAATTAATTCTATTAGAATTTATACTGTCAACTCGCAAAATATCCCTGGCCTGCTCTCGAGTTGCCCTAGGCAAAGGCGATGGGAAAACGGTGAAACAGCACAGCAGCCAAAAACAAAAGCACATTCCAGACATCTCTCTCTCAAGGCTGTCTCCCAGGGTTACTCACAGCGCCAGAGAGGAGTGATCTCCACAACCCGCAAAATTGCTTTTTTGGCGAATGTGATTGATGACACACCCTGGGGGGAAGGGGGGAACAGGGTCATGATTGGGGCCGTAAAAACATAGGGTCAGAGTTGGCTACACCTGGAACGTGCCAACATGAAGCTCCTAATAAATAACTGGATTTCTTTTGAAGCTTGGCTCGAGGCTCATGATTTAATTAGGGCATCTGGAACCCTGACATATACATTAGATTTCAATCCTCTTTGCCCTTAAAGAAGATCATAATGGATTCTTGGTGTCACTGAGAATAGGGACCTGAGACTGCAGAAAAACATTATTCCACCCTGAAACATTTGTGCTGAGTGGAGAATTTTAGGGAGGAATATTTTGTGCTTATCTTGGTTTTGGAGAAAAGATAACATTGGTTTACCAGGAGCTCCCCAGAAGCATTTCAGAGATGAAAAAAAATTACTCATCTGTTCATATATCTGATATTCAGATAAACATTCCTTATTGGTCTCATGTGCTTTTTCACAGCGTGCAGACGTCAGGGAGGGTAAACCAAAAACCCACTTTTGTCTTCAGTCAATCAACTGGGAAGCCCGTGAACTGGCAACAGGGGTGCACATAGAATGGGACAAGGGGTGGGCCAGTTACCTGAACATTATTATTCAAGTTCCTTCTCTTTGCAATGTTGCATGCATGTCCCAAAGAGATAAGGTGTAGAGAAGGGGCCTCCAAACTTGGCAACTTTAGACTTTTGTGGGTTAGTTCCTACCAAATCGAAACTGGCAGCAACACAGCACAGGGGTTCAAGACTTAAATCTGGCCCGCGGGGCCCACCTGGAAATATCAAAGGACAGGCCTGCGGTGCTTCTGCCAGCCAAAACGGGCCATGGGAGGGGGGCTGTGTACAGCCCCCGCACAGCCCTTTTTTGGCCTTCCCAGCCTCCAGCAGCACTCTGCCAGCCAAAAACAGGCCACACGGAGGCCTCTGAAAACGGGCCACGCGTAGGCCTCTCAGGGCCTCTGTATGGCCCGTTTTTGGCCAGCAGAGTGCTTCTGAAGGCTGGGGAATAGTGTGGAAAGAAAGAAGAGAGGGGGAAAAGCGCATCTTGAGCCTGTGTCAAATGCCCACCATGACTATGCCCATCCTGGCCACGTCCACCATGACCCCGCCACCCTCCGACGTCAAGCATAACCCTGATGCATCCCTCAATGAAATCAAGTTTGACACCCCTGACCTAGCACAATTGCTGCATTCATATCACATGGTAGGGCAAAAATTACCACTACGCAATCAGCCGCGCACCACCCAATGCATTCTTTTTCCCTGACTCCTTTTAGGACTCAAACCACCAAGAAGGAATGGATTGATGTTCTATCACAATAAAATCAGCCTCCCCCCCCCCCCCCATCCTGGTGTGTTTGTCTGGAAGGGGACCTTGTAGGTCTCCAACAGTTGTTTAACTGAAGTTACCAGCATCCCTTGCCCTGGTCCTATGCAGGCCAGTCTAATACAACTAATGATTTTTTTAAAAATTTTTTAATTTTTTAATTAGATTTATATGCCACCCTTCTCCGGAGACCCAGGGCGGCTTACAATGCATTAAGCAATAGCCTTCATACTTTTGTATATTTTTTATACAAAGTCAGCTTATTGCCCCCACAAACTGGGCTCTCAATTTACCTACCTTAGAAAGGATGGAAGGCTGAGTCAACCTTGGGCCTCGAACTTGCAATAATTGCAGGCAGCTGAATGTTAATAACAGGCTATTTAGCCTGTTGAGATATCTGAGGCTCTAATTACGGAACTGTAGAGGACTATCACTCTTAATTTGTTGGGAATTGGGAAGGCACTTAAAAAAACAACCACACACTTATAATGAACTATTGCTCCGGTGTACATCTGGAAATGGCAGCCTCAAAGATCACCATTGGGTACCAGATGGCAGAGATCACCTACCCTCAGCCACAAGGTCATTAACCTCTGCTCAAAGACAGAAGCCATCTGGGGCACTTAGAGCTACTAAGCGGCGTTTTCCTGTAAAAAGCAACAATTTCTTTCCTCTCCCCTCTCTCCACCCCATCCTGGCCGGCTCCCCTCTTCCCTCCATCCCCATGAAATAAAATAAGCTAAGCGTATATACTCACCCCAGGTAAAGTTTTAATATTGTGCAGCGCATTCTGAGCTTCTAATGCTGCTTTTCTGGTATAAAACGTTATGAAACAACAACCTACAGAGAGAAATAAAAAAAGATTTCAGAAATTACTGGATTTTCCCAAATACAAAAAGAATGAAGAAATTAAAGGAAAAGAAGATTCGGATTATTTTACCACATGGGAATTATTTTACAGATGGTTAAATGACCGACACTGAGGCTAAGAGAGTGGAGTTGGGTGAAATATGGCCTACACAAGAAAGAAAAACAGAGGAACTATTATTTTGACGGTTATATAATCAACACTTTGATGGAAGATAGTACATGTTGTAAAGATGATCGATACTATTGTATATTTCTTTATATATTACCGTTCACATATATATATGATTATAGTGATGATGATGATGATGTTTGTATGTTAACACCATGGACACCTGGAGAACACACTGATCAACATAGAAATGGAATGTATGATATAAAACAATAAAAATATTTTTTTAAAAAGAATGCAGAAGTGGGGGGGAGGAGATGGAGGAGAGCTGAAGAAAAGAGGAGGAAGAGAAGGAGAAAGAGAAAAAGGAGGAGAAGGGGAAAAGAATGAGATTATGATGAACATAAGAAGAGGAGGAGAGATGAAAGAAGAGGAAGAGATGGAGGAGAAGATGGAGAAGAAGGAGGAGAGCTGAAGAAAAGAGGAGGAAGAAAAGGAGAAAGAGGAAAAGGAGGAGGAGGGGAAGAGTATGAGACTATGATGAATGTAAGAGGAGGAGAGATGGAAGAGGAGGAGTAGGAAGAAGAAGAAAAAAGATGGAGGAGAAGGAGAAGGTGGTGGTGGAGAGAACATGATTTAGGAGCATCATTATAGGAGGATAGGAATGGTGGAATTCTAATAAGCCTCCATTAAAGGCGGAGAAGTAATTGTAGAGTTTTATAGTTGAAGTCGAGAAGGGGGAGCAGAAGAGGAAGGTGAGATTCAATCATGTGCCTTGTATCTCAGGAGGATCCCCACTTTTCAGCAAAGTGCTATGACTCTGAAATTAAGTTAAGGCTGACTGTCACTGTGGCGTAAGTGATGAGGATACCCTTTCATTCATCTCCCAAGGGGAGCTCTTGAATGAATGGAGTAGCAACTTGTGGAAGAAAACCACTCCTCCCCCACTCACCCCCAAAAAACACAACAGAGGACCAAGCATTAAAAGCACAACAAGAGATTCCAGACTAATTTCCCATTTGATTCCTCCCTCTGGCTTGGCCAGTCTCTCTGTGACATAAATTAGATTTGCATCCTCACAACAATATTTAGAAAGTTGTTGAAAACTTGGCTACTCAACCAAGTGCTGGGGGATTAGAGATGCCATAATTAGATACATAGGAAACGTATGGTGCTATATCCTGTATGCATTGTGATTTGATGAAATTAATTGGAATGTTTACAACTTTATAGATTATACCGCTACCTATTTTGTCAGTGCGTTACACATTTGACTGTGCCTGGAAGCCATTTAGATTTGTCTAAACTGACGTGGCATAAAAATACACGTTAACAAATGAACTCCTTTCCATTTATTTAGCCTTTTTTTCTGTCAACTGGCAAGCTAAGCATATCGTCTCTCTAATAATGGTGGTTGCAGGCAGAGAAATCTGCAAAACACGACAGTTTTGTCAAAACGGTAAAATGAGCCTAGCCTCGTCGCAACACAAATTCTGCCGCTTGTGTACACTCGTAAGTGTGACTTCAGGTTGTGATCATCATGGGTTGTGAAACAGGGGTGGGTTCTGCTTACCCTTACTACCAGTTTGCAACGGGGCCGCACATGCGCGCTCGCTTCATTCGCGTGCGCAGAAGCTTCTGCTTATGTGCAGAAGCATTTTGATGACATCGGGGTCAGTGGGCGGAGCCTCCCACTGCTTTTACTCTGGGTTCTATAGAACTGGTGCGAACCGGGGGGAACCCACCACTGTTGTGATGGGGCTAGGCTCATTTTAGCGTTTTTCCCATCCTGTCTCTTGCTTAGACTTTGGGTTACACAAAGCTATTTGTCTCCCAAATCTTCATCCATCTCTGAAGCAACCGATACTGAGATTCTTGATTTAACCATGTCAGGTTTCAGTCCATCAGGTTTCTAAGATTTAAGGGGGAAAAAATGATCTGAACCATAGTAATGTTGCAGACTAATCATTTAGCAGCTGTCATTTGGAGTGCTTCCCCGTGTGCACCGGCTGGAAAGAAGACGGGAAGCGGATTATTCGAGGATCTGATGTTTGGGGAACAGAACAGCCACTAGCTTTTACCCTGTTTCCCTGAAAATATGACCCGAAAGTAAGCCCTAGCTTGATTTTTACATGTGCACCCAATATAAACCTTACCCCCCAAATAAGCCTAATTAAGATCCCACCCACTCCAAAGTGCACAGGTAAAAATTAAACTAGGGTGGGGATGGGGGGGAGTGGAGCTGCCCTACTAACCTTCGGACAGTTGCAGCCAGATCTCACGCACCCCGACATCTGCCTTGCTGGCCCATTTCTTCTGCAGCTGGCTTTCCTGAAGGCCTCTGTAGCTGATAACAAAGCTCCAGATCGATCCCAGGAGCTTTGTTATCAGCTAAAAGAGGATACCTGTTTTCACCCTCCCCAGGCTCCTAGAAAGGCTCTGGAGCCTGGGGAGGGCGAAAAATGGGCCTACCAAGCCCACTGTGTCATCACGTGCCAAAAACGGGAGAAGCGCAGAGGGGTCTCACACATATGCATAGGAGTGGGGCACATAGAATTATGGGTGTGGGCACACATGCGCGCAACCTCTCCACACTCCCCCCACTTTTGGCACACGATGGCAAAAAGGTTAGTCATCACTGGTATAATGGTCATTCTGTCCTTGGCCCAAAGTCATAGCATGGATCACCGGTGCAAGGAAGGGCAATGCAGTTGAACTTCTACCCCCATGTTCACCTCCTTCCTTCTCCTCTTTCTCATTTGCAGCTTCCAGGCTGAACCATTTCATCCGAGGGAGGCATAATGTGTGCAGAATCAGAGGATGCGAGGTTGCTAATTGGGCCAGATCTCCCCAGGCCTCCCGTGCCCGTTGGCAATAAATATGAATGACGGTGCGGTTCAGTGAATCCCAGAAAGGGGCAATTTTAATTATGCAAGCAAGGTTATGATGCTGGAGTCTCGGTGGGGCCTTTGAGAAGAAACGGAGGTGGAATTCCAGGAGAATGCGGTCGAACGACTGGGTGGGGAGAAAGCAACACTAGAAAAAGGAAGATGAAGAAAAATGATTGTTCTTGGTGGGGCTGAAGGACAGAATTTGTGGGCTTAGCCTCATGCATGGTGCACGAGTAAACTATGAAACCCACAAGAGATATTATAGACATCCTCCTCCCTTCTGTGTATTGGGGGCATACATTCCACTGAAATCTGGCAAGATTCCAGGTAAGAATGGGAATGAGGGATCCTTGGTGCTCTCTGAGCTTGGTTGTTTTCTTGCAGATTAGTTACCATCATCAGTGCTACCTGGTTGGGTCAAGAAACATCGGCAAGAACACAACCAGAAGTGTTAAGGATATAGTTGTGAGATAACCAGGAACTGGTTATGAAGCAGAGCATAGAGTGTTTGCACACGGAAATGGTGCTGAGAGTAGTTGTGAATAAACTGCATACAAACTGGTTTTTAAAGTAGTTTACTTATAGAGCAAAGCAAATTTATAGTCCTTTTACCAACCCAAGTCTTAGCCATGCATAACCAATCCAGAGAGATACAAAACTTCTTACCGGTTCGTAGAACAAGACATGAATCATTCAGGAACAATATTAAAACAGTTCATAAAAGCAGTAATAAATAAACCATGATCGAAGTGACCACGTAATGAGACCAAAGATATCTACAACATAGCAGGAAGTCACAATATGGTGTAATGTCCACACTGACCACAATGAAACTCTCCTTAAATACAGTTGCTAGAGAGCTCATCCAATCAGGATGCAGAATGACTCAGCAATACTCTTAAAGCTATATTCTACATAGTCATCCTGTAAACATATAATGTTGGCTTATAGATCACCTGGTCAACTAGTTAGGCAATGACCATTTCCTAACAAGAAATACTGATCATGTTACCTAGTTGGGTCATGAAACGCCAGAAGAAAGTAACCAAGCTCAGAGAGTGCCAAGGACCCCTCGTTTCAACCCTGAGCTACAAATATTCTCGTTTATTGAGAATAAGAATACTGAAGTTGGACACTCTCCTTTAAAACCTTGCATGCTTTTGATGATCATATCAAGATCATGCCAAGAGAGGAAACCAATTGATTGCCTTGTTGTGAATTAAAAACGGATAAGAATGCAAGAGGATCAAGGAGCGTTGATCCTAATGATCTTAAGGGATCAATGGGGTGCTAAAGGCCATCTATCCAATTGTCAAGATTTTCGTCGTTAAATCCCATTTCCGTTTTAATTTACCTGCTCAAGGAAGAATGTCTATGAAGTTTCTCCATCAGCCAGCTCACGGTGGTCCCACAGGTGCTTTTTCTAAAAGGCAACCAGACTTTCTTGATTTTTCCCCCTTTTGAAAACGTTTTGCTTCTCATCCAAGAATCCATGAACTGAAGAAGCTCCTTGGATGAGGAACAAAACATTTTCAAGGGGAAAGAAAAAAACCCAAGAAAGTCCGATTGCCTTTTAGAAAAAGCACCTTCGCTTAAGGAAGATTTGGTGAGAATCTTTTGGGGATGTTGATTTTTTAAAACAGTTGTGATGTTTTGAGATATCTGAGCCATCCACATTGACGGTATATAACAGTGATGGCTAACCTTTTTGCCTTCACATGCCAAAAGCGGGGGGAGCGCAGGGAGGTCGCCCACATGCGTGCCCACACCCATAATTCAACGCATGCACGCCCCACCTCCCCACTTTTAACACGTGATGCATGGTAGGCCCGTTTTTCACCCTCGCCAGGCTCCAAAGGCTTTCTAGGAGCCTGGGGAAGACAAAAATGGCCTCCCCCACCCCCCAGAGGCTGGACACAGCCCATTTCCCAATGGACTGGAAGGCCCATAAATCAGCTGACAGGTGCACGCAAGTGCACTGGAACTGACCTATGGCAATGCTGGCGTGTCCACTGATATGGCTCCACGTGCCACCTGTGGCACCCATGCCATAGGGTCTCCATCATGGGCATATAAAATGGGTGGCAATGAAAGTTTTCTAAAATAAATACGTGAGCTCATGAAATAAATGAAATACGTCTTGCCCTTTGGATGGAAGCAGCTGCAAAGGGCATGTCATGCGACGTATTTCACTGATCGTGGCAATAAAGCTCCATTAGAGGAGACAAAGATAGGCTTGTAAACTGGGTGGCTTGCTTTAGAAACAAAGAGATATGTTTCTTTCCGCTTCACACAGAGGGAACAGTCTGCAACGGTTCCACAAGGACATTAAAAGCAACACAGCTTCCTGGGAAACTTTAAAGATAAATCATTCGATGATGGGATAAGCTGTTTGGGCCTCTCAGCCCAGCCAACTCGGAGAAACTACAGCATCAAGAGTCCTGAACAGAACTGGTTCAGAAATGGCTTGGCTACCATTGAGACTCAAGTTTGGTCTAGTGCAGTGTTTCCCCACCTTGGCAGCTGGAAGGCGGGTGGACTTCAACTCCCAGAATTCCTCAGCCAGCCATGCTGCCTGGGGAATTCTGAGAGTTGAAGTCCACCCACCTTCCAGCTGCCAAGGTGGGGAAACACTGGTCTAGTGGTTAAGGCATGAGGCTAGAAAGCAGGAGATGGCAAGTTCTAGTCCCACCTCAGGCATGAAAGGCAGCTGAGTGACTTTGGGCCAATCACTAGGAGACTGTGAGTTCTAGTCCCTCCTTAGGCATGGAAGACAGCTGGGTGACTTTGGGCCAATCACCAGGAGATGGTGAGTTCTAGTCCCACCTCAGGAATGGAAGACAGCTGGGTGACTTTGGGCCAATCACCAGGAGACTGTGAGTTCTAGTCCCTCTTTAGGCATGGAAGACAGCTGGGTGACTTTGGGCCAATCACCAGGAGATGGTGAGTTCTAGTCCCACTTTAGGCATGAAAGCCAGCTTGGGTAACTTTGGGTCAGTCACTCTCTTTTAATCCAACCTACCTCACACGGTTGTTGTGGTGGTAAAAATATGACAAATTATTAGATATATCTTGAGTTGTTTATAAAAATAATAAAAGTGGGATGTAAATAAAATAAATATTTTTTTTTAAAAAAAAACACCTTCTCCTTCTCTCTTCTTATAGTCCCTCACCTAGAAAACAGTCTCCTCCATATAAACTATGAAAAATCTAAATGGCCCCTGAGAAAGTAACCTTGTTTTGCTCATTATTGAAGAGATGGGTCCCCTTTGTTCTTTTGCTCTTCTTGGGAGAACTTCCAAAGAATTGTGGTGTCTTATCCCAAGTCTTTGTGAAGACCAGCCATCTCCATCAACGCCATACATCTCATTCTTGAGGTCTCTTTTCCACCTCCGCCTCTCTTTTGGCCTAGATTAAACCTTCCGCATTCCCAATTCTTGGCGGCGCTGGGAACAACCAAATATGAAACGTTCCTCAGTTTCTCATTGCAACAACCTTTCATCCATTATTATGTAAATTTGCGACCGAGAGTAGAAAAGCATCAACGGTGACATTGCTAGGACCTGTTTCCCGGCTTCCTTTGGCTCTTACTAAAAGGCAGGCGGCACATATTCAACAGCTTCAGAGGCCTAACAGCTTTCATATATGGAGGCTGGGGGAAGGTCTCGGGAATTTTAATATACATTTCTTTTCTTCCATAGGACAATTGTGGCTTTCAGTGGGTTCCTGCACCGTTGGAAGACGAAGGCGCAATGAATGGGAGGCTTATAGCGGATCGGCTTGTACGGCAAAGGAGTCTGGGTTCTTACAGGCTGTCAACAAAAGGCAAATTCAAATCCCTTCTGCCTGGCTGACATTTATCACAGGCGGAGGAGACCCCTGTGAAGTTGGAGGAACAGAGAAGCGATTCAGAGGCCGGCAAAGAATTGGCTCCTTTTCTCCTGGTTGCATCTTTCCAACCCCCCATCCCTGGTTGGGGCTTCGTTGTTTTTCAAAAGGCACTGAGTGTGGATCATGAAAATGGAACTCTTCCCCATGCTCAAAACGGTTGCTAGGAACAAGCTCTGGCGAAGAGCCAAACATTTGTAGCTTGCTTGGGAGCTCAAAAAAAAAAAGGCCACCTCTGCGTTGGCCGGTTTGCGTTCTTGTCATTGCTTGGCACTTCCATCAATGACCAAGATTAACTCTTTGGAAAGCTTGCAATCAAACCTGGCCAGGATTTGAGGCTCCTTCTGCGGTGAACTCGATTCCGCAGCTTCCTTTTGAAACAAGAGGAAGCTGCTGCTCGCCTCCAAGTGATTTAATTCTGTAATCTTTCAGAATTAGCAGCCAGATTACAGGGGGTTTCTGTTTCAACACTGTTGCCGAGCATCAGGTTAGGGAAATTGGGAATGAAGAAAGAAAGAAAGAAAGAAAAACCGTTTGGCCAGAGGTCTGAGAATTCCCAGCTCGATTGAAGGTTGCGCATTCTTCATATCTCAAAATGATTGATGAGTAGGCCGCTAAATTAAAAACCGCCAACAGAATCAAAGCAACTCAGAAATTAAGCTCTGGGTAAAAGAATAGCTGTATTGCTGTGATTAAAATCAGGCTCCGTGGACTTCAGGATCTTCTCTTTTTAATTTGGAGTTCCTCCATCCTGCTATTTCGTAGTGCAGCTTCTTTGGTTTCGTGAAAACGTATTTATTTTTCTGTACTTATTTACATAAATTTGCCTACTGCCAGTTCTCAGGTTTCTTGCTGAGGCAAACATCATGAAACAAAGAGGCAATACTTTTCAAACCAAACTATTAAAACGAATAAACAGTATTCACAAAACTATTTATAAAAAATATCTATGGAGATCCTCAGTCATCCAGGTCGTGCTTGTCCCAAAGGTGCTTTTTTCAGGAGGCAACTGGTTTTTCTTTTGAAGACCTTTTGCTTCTCCTCCAAGAAGCTTCTTCAGCTCTGACTGGATGATGGGGAATGGAAGGGTTTATACTCCTTGCAGACAGCTGGTCATTTGTATTCTTTAGCGAGTTGTTAAGGATATCTGATGGCATAGATTAACCTCCAGATGGCCTCAATGACTCTCTAAAAGGATGCAAATGATCAGGAGTATAAATCCTTCCATTCCCCACCATCCAGTCAGAGCTGAAGAAGCTTCTTGGATGAGAAGCTAAGCCTCTTGAAAAAGCACCTTTGAGACGTTTATAAAAATTATTTCTACAATTAGGAGATCCGTAAGACGTTGCATGAATTAAGCCCTTGGGACTCGTAAACCGCAACACAATTCTAGGCTGCATTAACAGAGGGACAGAATCAAGATCGCGTGAAGTGTTAGTACCACTTTATAATGGTATACCTTGCTTAAGGCCAGGCTTGGAATATTGCATCCGGTTTTGGCCGCCACAATATAAAAAAAGATGCTGAGATTCTGGAAACAGTGCAGAGAACGGCCACAAAAATGATTGGGGGGACTGGAGGTTAAAACATGAAGAACAGTAGCAGGAACTGGGTATGTCTAGACTTAAAGAAAAGAAGGACCAAGGGTGAGTTTTTATTATTATTGTTTATTGGTTCAATTTATATGCCGCCCTTCTCCGGAGACTCAGGGCGGCTTACAATGCATTAAGCAATAGCCTTCATACTTTTGTATATACCTGCTTAGTAGGGCTTTCGGCCACCCCTAAGTAGTGTTCTTTTTTTATACAAAGCTTATTACCCCACAATCTGGGTCCTCATGATAATAGTCTTCCAATATTTGAGGACATACCACCAAACTACTCTATCTCCAAAGTAGAACAAGAAGCAATGGGTGGAAACTAATCAAGGAGAGAAGCAACTTGAACTAAGGAGAAATTTTCTGACAGTTAGAACAATTAATCAGTGGAACAACTGGCCTCCAGAAGTTGTGAATGCACCAACACTGGAAGTTTTAAAGAAGAGATTGGATAACCATTTGTCTTAAGTGGTATAGAGTTTCCTGCCTAAGCAGGGGGTTGGATTAGAAGACCTCCAAGGTCCCTTCCAACTTTGTTATTCTGTTTAACCAGAATGCTACAGGTTGTTCAACAAACTATGGTTAAAAGAACTTCAGCTTAATGAAGAATCCAGCCATTAGGTATACATGATACTTGATCTTTCTAATTGAATCTTTCTGATACAGTTTTCCCAACGGCATCTAATGCGAACCTACAATTCTCCCATCTGGGTTGTGCTTTTTGTATACTGCTAACAAAGAATTCCATGAAAATACAACAAGAGGGAGAACAAAGGCTTCAATGGGCCAGAATGTTATCAGAAGCTAAAGTCTATAACTTCATCATCATCAGAATCTATTAAGGGCTGTTAATTATCTCCTGAGGGGCGTAGTGGCTCGGTGGCTAAGACACTGAGCTTGTCGATCGAAAAGCCGGCAGTTTAGCGGTTCAAATCCCTACCACCACGTAACGGAGTGAGCTCCCATTACTTGTCCCAACTTCTGCCAACCTAGCAGTTCGAAAGCACGTAAAAAATGCAAGTAGGAAAATAGGGACCACTTTTGGTGGGAAGAGAACAGTGTTCCGTGCGCCTTTGGCGTTGAGTCATGCCATCCACATGACCACGGAGACGTCTTCGGACAGCGCTGACTCTTTGGCTGCCCCCTAGAATTACGAACAACTAGCACATATGTGCGAGGGGAACCTTTACCTTTAATTATCTCCTGTTGTATACATAACTAAACTTGAAACAGTGGATTTCATGTTTTCTCTTCTGTTAATTAATCAAACAATTTATTCATTGAACTCAATTAATCGACTCATTTATTATTGTATTACTATATTGACAAATGTATTAACAAATTATAAAGCCCACCCTTATGGAAGCCCATTCACACAAATTGTTTCCTTTATATCTTGGCTATCAATTGTCAAAATGACTTTGAATCCTAAATGTTCGAGGTGCGTACATTTTAAAAATAATTATTGGGTTCTTATAAATCTCCACATTGTTCGTAAACCACTTTGGGACTTTCCCTTGTTCTGAATGGCAGGATACGAGCAATTGCAAGCAGACAAACACATTGTGATTGATTGTTTTCTGTAATTCTTTCGAAAAGGTTATTAGAAGCTTTTAATGGTTTAAGTAACATTTGTAATACATTAATGAATATTTGATAAATATACCCAGATGGGTTGGGAAAAGCTCATTGTTCTGGAGATCTCATCAGCAAAAGGTTTTATGTATTTGTGCTGGTTTAATTTCATCCCTAAAACAGCTCAAAAGGGAATGCAGATTATTATTATTTTTCTCACAGTACCGTTTTGGATCTTTTCAAAGAGCAGCCCATGGCTTCCAGTTTCAAGCCAGCATTTTTTCCTAAGATTTGCTCTCAAATCTTACCTGCAGGGTTGCGATGAGGATAAAATATGAAAGGTAAGGAAAAGAAAAATAATCGTGATCTGGGAGGGGAGAGGGGGAGAGATACGGGGCAGGAATAAAGGTTGTTAATTTGAAACGTTATTCTAATACCCAGAGGTACTAATTGCAAAACACTTGAATCAAGGGTGAAATCCAGCAGGTTCTGGAGAACCGGTAGTAGAAATTTTGAGTAATTTGGAGAACCGGCAAATCCCTCCTCTGGCTGGCCCCAGAGTGGGGTGGGAATAAAGATTTTGCAATATTCTATCTGGAACAAAAATTACACGTTAACGAACTAGGTGGCCTGTAAGGGAAATCAGTATAAAATGCTCTATCATTGGCACTTAGACTGGCTATAATGCCTCCCTCCCATTTCCTTCCTTCCTTCCTTCCTTCCTTCCTTCCTTCCTTCCTTCCTTCCTTCCTTCCTTCCTTCCTTCCTTCCTTCCTTCCTGTTCTGATTTAGGCTTCCCCAAAAAGCTCAAAGTGAATCCTGGTCCCGACAAAACCCCTTTTATTAAACAAATAGTGAATTTTTCTCAATCGCCTTCAGCAAAGGCCTAGCAAACAGTCTTTCAAAGGTGAATGTATGACTACAGACCTTATCTAGCTTGGAAAGCTGCCATGTAAATATTTTCCAAATGCAGTGCTGTGCAGGGAAAGACTTGGCACAGAGTCTCTGAGATTCATGGACAGATCTTCACACTCCTGCACCTACCGACCGACCAAATTGTTTCCTGCAAAAGCCCACTCCCCCTTTGCTCCTCTTTTATTTCCTATGGGAGGGGCCATTCATCGTCCACCTGTGGCCTTACTTCCAAGTCGACCCTTATTCTTTAGCTGTTCCCTTCGTCTGGCAACTCTGCACATGCGCACACTGGGAACAGGCTCCAGCTGTTCTTCTGCCTCACTGATGTCTGACTCTGGCATCTGGTCCTGGCCCCCTCTTTGCCTGAGACTCAGAGCCCTCATCAGAGCCTTCCCCAGACTCCAGGACTGGCCCATGTTCCTCCCCAACCTCCTCACTGTCCGAATCTGCGCCAGTTCTGCTGACCGCTGGCAAACCACAACACTTCTTTCCTTCCTTCCTTCCCTCCCTCCCTCCCATCTCTTCCTTTCTGCCTCTCTCCCCTTCCTTCCTTTCTTCCCTTCCCTTTTGCCTCCTTCCCCTTCCCCTTCCCCTTCCTTCCTTCCTTTCTTCCCTTCCCTTTTGCCTCCTTCCCCTTCCCCTTCCTTCCTTCCCTTTCTGCCTCCCTCCCATTCCCCTCCCTCCCCTTCCTTTCTGCCTCCCTCCCCTTCCCCTTCCCCTTCCTTCCTCCCTTCCTCCTCCCTTCCCCTTCCCATCCCTTCCTTCCTTTTCCTTCTTTCCTTTTTGCCTCCTTCCCCTTCCCATCCCTTCCTTCTTTTTCCTTCCTTCCTTGTTGCCTCCCTCCCATTCCCCTTCCTTCCTTCCTTCCTTCCTTCCTTCCTTCCTTCCTCCCTCCCTCCCTCCCTCCCTAGATGTCAACACCAATTATGAATGTTAAAACCACACTTATGAGTTATAGCAACAGAATCTTGCAGCTCTGAGTTTATTTCGTCCTTCCCTGCGAGCTAAGAAGGGTGAAGTCTTGGTATTCTCCTGGTCTATTTATCTACCGTACTAACTCCATGAAAATAGGGAAGTAAGTTAGCCCACCATGATAGTCTGCCATCACATCTGCTGATTTCTTTACTCTGAGATGCAATTCTAAATTGGTTATATTGTCCCTTACCCTCTCCTTGTCTATTTTAGGCTTATTATCTTTCCCTAGTATTATAACCATGATAATCTAGAACTTCTAACCACGTCTGGGAGACATTAGACCACAATTGTCAGGTAGACAATTGTGGTCTAATGCGAGGTAGACCATACTAGAACACCAAAGTCACGAATATTAAAACCACCTTTATTATAGGATCAATAATACAATACAGGTCATCTTCGACTTACAACAATTCATTTGAAGTTACAACGGCACAGAAAAAAGTGACTTACAGCCATTTTTCACACTTACAACCTTTGCAACATCCCCACGGTGATGGGATCCAAATTCAAATGCCTGACAACTGGTTCATATTTATGACGGCTGCTGTATCCGGGGCTCATATGATCATCTTTTATGATTTTCTAACCGGCTAAATCAATGGGGAAACCAGGTTCACTTAACTACTGGGTTACTCACTTAACAACTGCAGTGATTCACTTAACAACTGTCTTGCTTAGTAACTGAAAAGTATGGGCTTAATTGTGGTCGTAAATCAAGGACCACCTGTAACAGAATCCTGAAACTCTGACTGTGTCTGCCTCCTCCCACCCTGTTTTTATCCTAAAAATCCTTTTATCCTATTTAGGATAAAAATGCTTTTAAGCTTAACAAAAAAAGAAAAAAAGACAGACACAGACTTCAGAGGATAATTAGAACTGCAGAAAAAACAATGGCTACCAACCTGCCTTCCATTGAAGACCTGTCTACTGCATGAGCCAAAAAGAGGGCTGTGAAAATATTCAGAGACCCCTCACATCCCGGACACAAACTGTTTCAACCCCTACCCTCAAAACGACGCTATAGAGCACTGCACACCAGAACAACTAGACACAAGGACAGTTTTTTCCCGAATGCCATCACTCTGCTTAACAACTAATTCCCTCAACACTGTCAAACTATTCACTAAGTCTGCATTACTATTAATCTTCTCATCATTCTTATCACCCATCTCCTCCCACTTATGACTGTATGACTGTAACCTTATTGCTTGCATCCTTATGATTTATATTGTTTCCTAGTATGATTTGATTGCTTATTTGTACTCTATGACTATCACTGAGTGTTGTACCTTATGATTCTTGACAAATGTATCTTGTCTTTTTGTATACACTGAGAGCCTATGCACCAAAGACCAATTCCTTGTGTGTCCAATCACAATTGGCCAATAAAGAATTCTAATTCTAATTCTAAATGACGAAAGGGGTCACAGCTGAGATGCTTAATGGACCCCCATTCCTCTTTGCAAGATTCAGATTTCTCTTCTCTGACTGCTACCCTGGCTTGTTCCTTCTGTTCCTCAAGGCCCTTCTTGCTTCTCCCATCCCATTACATCATCATCAACAACATATTTAAGTCCTTTCTTTGCACACCTACAGCTGCTACTTCTCTTTTAAAAATGTCCCTGTTAATTGCATTCACACAATTCACACATCTCATTTACTCCTAAAAACCAATTTAACAGATATCATACTCATTTCTGCACAACTTGAAAAGGCCCTCTCCGATTTTTTCTTTCTTAAAAAAAATAATTAAAAAAAAATCAACAGCTTTCAAAGAGAAGTCTAACAATTTGTCATTTTGGGTGACAGACTTTGGTTCCGATACATTTAGCATCCTATTTTTTCAACAACAACAACAACAAAAAAAAAACATGCCAGCAGTTAAAATGCTTTAATGCAGGAAAAAAATAAAGAGCATATACATACTTACCCCATAAAATCTACCCGGTATTATTACAACAGCTCAAACCTATCATGGCCATACTCAGAAAAATGAGGAAGGAAGGAAGGAAGGAAGGAAGAAAGAAAGAGGGAGGAAACATGAAAATAAAGTTGCCCAGAAAAAACAAGGACTCTAAATTAGGAATCATTGTTTTCCTTCCTTCCTTCGTTCCTTCCTTCGCCAGTCAGAGAAAGTGATTGGCCCAACTATCTTTGTTCCTAAGATAGAATTAGCTTGTAGCTTGGTGCCTTTAACACTACAGCATATTGTCTCACTTTTCATTTTTATAACGGGCTCCACATCTTGTTCTTGCCCTATGGATAAAATTCTCAGAATAAATATTATTACGAGATCACTCTGTGTTGAGATTTCTGATTAGGTCCATCTTTTGATTTCCCGATGATACAATTCATGGTGACAAGTCAAGAGTTTTCTACTTAATCTCTCTTTATTTTCCAAGAAACCGTCCTAAATTTGAGGGTCTTCTTTCTTTTGGCATATAGATAATAAATGATTTATCAGATTTATCAGACAGCTGACATATCTATTCGTGGCACTTTCTCCTATGCCTTTAAAACAGGATGCCTTTAAATTCTTGGCATCCTGTTTCTTTCTGTATTCAGGCCTAGGACGGTTGGGAAAAGTAATTTGAGGCTCCTGACCATATTTTTCATTTCAGAAAAATTGATGAGACAAATCATGTCGGATCTACAGCCGATCTTTTTTTTTAAAATTTTTTTAAAACTGTTTTTCTTCCAAACTTTTGTAATGAGAAGCTTTTCAGATATTGGATTCCTAAGCCCCAATCCAGCAAGTTTATGCAAATGAGAGCACCTCATTATTTTTCTGATTTCGTCAGTCTTAACAGAAAATAAGCTTTTCATGCACAACAGCCGATCCCAGCTTAGTCCTGATGCTTTCGCTGTCATGGAACTAAAGATCTATTGAGCCTTGCAGAAAGTCATCGACCACTTATGAATGTCAACAACAATCTGATATCACAGGATGCATGACGTGATGGTTTATATAACATGGTCGATGTTCAAAACAACCTTCCGGGCTTTTTAATCTGGTTATTTATTTCTTTTTAGAAACCCATTCCGATGTCGGCCTCTGCTTTTTCATTGCCTATCCCATGTTGCCTATTTAAACCTCTGTGAGGATGAAATTTATTTATTTATATTTATTTATTTATCAAACATGTACGGGTTAACAGAAATATGAATTGGAACACAGGAAATGGGTATGAATAAATGGGGACAGGAGGACAGGGACGGTAGGCACACTGGTGCTCTTATGCACGCCCCCTTACAGACCTCTTAGGAATGGGGTGAGGTTAACAGTAGACAGTCTAAGGTTAAAGTTTTGGGGGTTTGGGGAAGAAACCACAGAGTCGGGTAGTGCATTCCAGGCATTGACCACTCTGTTGCTGAAGTCGTATTTTCTGCAATCGAGTTTGGAGCGGTTTACTTTAAGTTTGTATCTAGTGGTTGAAGCTGAAGTAGTCATTGACAGGTAGGACGTTGTAGCAGATAATTTTGTGTACTACGCTTAGGTCAGACCGTAGGTGGCATAGTTCTAAATTGTCCAAGCCCAAAATTTCAAGTCTGGTGGCATAAGAGATTCTGTTGCGAGCAGAGGAGTGGAGGACTCTTCTCGTGAAATACCTCTGGACTCTCTCAATTGTATTAATGTCCGTTATACAGTGCGGATTCCAGGCAGACGAGCTGTATTCAAGAATTGGTCTAGCAAAGGTTTTGTATGCCCAAGTTAGCAGTACAATATTACCGGAGAAGAAGCTTCGCAAGATTAGGTTAACAACTCTTAATGCCTTTCTGGCAGTAGAAGATTCCACTGCAGTCCCTGTTATTAAATGTACTCTCACACATACAGGGACAAGGTGTCTAAGTCCATGAATTCAAAACCAAATTCCAGGGAGTCCTCGACTTACGACCACAATTGGGCCCCAAATTTCCATTGCTAAGTGAGAAGGCTGTTAAGTGAGTTTCACCCCATTTTACGACTTTTGCTGGCACAGTTGTTAAGGGACTCTCTGTAGTTGTTAAATGAGTAACCTGGTCGTTAAGTGAACCTGGCTTCCCTATTGACTTTGCTCAACAGAAGATCACAAAAGGGGATCACATGACTCTGGGACACTGCAACAGTCATAAATGTGAACCAGTTGCCAAGCCATCTGAATTTTGATCGTGTGCTGCAATGTAACGTTGCCGTAAGTGTGAAAAACAGTGGTAAGTCACTTTTTTCAGTGCCGTTTTAACTTTGAACAGTCACTAAAGGAACTGTAGTAAGTCAAGGACTACCTGTAATAGGTTATAGTAACAGAACCTTGCAACTCTGAGTAGGCCTCCCTCCTCCCTGCTTTATCCTAAGGAGAACCAAGGAGCATCAAGTATTGGGGCATTCTCCTATACATCCAGTAATTTATGAAAGAAGGAGATTAAATCAGCACAGTGATGAAATGCAAAATTTTTTGCTACTGGTTCTGTGGGTATGGCTTGGGGGGGGGGTCATGTGACTGTGTGGGCATGGCTTTTTTAAAAAAACTTTTTAAAGCCTTTTTTTACTACCAGTTTGCTGAACCTGTAGTTGTTTTCACTACCGATTCTCCCGAACCGGAGCGAACTAGTAGCATTTCACCCCTGGTCTGGCATAATGAAAAATGGTCAAAAAACACTTTTTCCAGTGCCATTTTCGAACTACAGTAAACTACTCATACTTAATTCTCTTGATTAGTTTCCACCCATTGCTTTTTGTCTGGTCTTTAAGTGCTTTGGAGATAGTTTGATCCAAAGCACTTAAAGTTGCTATCATGTCACCCCTTAATCCTTGTCTTCATTAAACTAGAAAGGTAAAGGTTCCCCTCGCACATATGTCCTAGTCATTCCCGACTCTAGGGGGCAGTGCTCATCTCCATTTCAAAGCCGAAGAGCCAGTACTATCCGAAAACGTCTCCGTAGTTATGTGGACGGCATGACTCAACGCCAAAGGCACATGGAACGCTGTTACCTTCCCACCAAAGGTGGTCCCTTTTTTCCTACTTGCATTTCTTATTAGGTGCTTTCGAACTGCTAGGTTGGCAGAAGCTGGGACAAGTAAAAGGGAGCTAATCCCGTTACTCGGCGCTAGGGATTCGAACCACTGAACTGCCGACCTTTCGATTGACAAGCTCACCGTCTTAGCCACTTAGCCACTGTGTCCCTCTAACTAGTCATTAAACTAGACACACCCAATTCCAGAAACTAATCTTTACATGTTTTAGCCTCCAGTCCCCTAATCGTCTTTGTGGCTCTTCCCTTTCCAGTCTCGACATGGCGACCAAAACTGGATGCAGAATTCCAAGTGTGGCCTTACCAAGGCATTATAAAGTGGTTTTAACACTTCACGTGTTCACATCATGAACAGAAATCACACTTCAGAGAATGAAACAGAGACCCTGGCTTGTCTTAAGTCTTCCAAGTACTGTATTGTTTGGATCTAAAAAAACCCTAAGCCCTGCCAAAGCATAAAAATGTCAAATTATGACTCTGAATATCTATCTTTTCAGTTTTGGAGAAATCCACGGTACCAGCTGGATCGCTAGCGGTCATATTTTCGAGCTTGCCAGAATATTCCAGTTGCCGCATCAACAGAGAAGCCTCTAAAATTCCTGGAGGATATTAGACGTTCTTGGCGTTCAGCTGATCGAGGCCTAAGCTTTTTCGTCCCTTAAGGGGAATCTCGTATGAAGAACAGCTTCACATGATTAGCCAGAAATTGGCTCTCCACTTATTTGTTTCTTCTCTGTTCCTGGAACTGGAATGTCAACATCAGAGGTTTCTGCTGTAATTGTTTGCGTTTGCTGAAAGAGACTCAGAACGTGGAATAATAGAGTTGGAAGGGACCTCGGAGGACTTCTAGTCCAACCCTATACTAGGGGTGTCAAACTCAAGTCCTGAGGGCTGGATCTGCTTAGATCTGGCCTGCAGGCCCACCTTAGAAACAGAGAAGGACCGGCCTATGGTGCCTCTGCCAGCAAAAATGGAACTTGGGGAGGCCGCGTGTAGCCCGCCTGGGCTCTGTTTTTGGCCGCGAGGGCCTCCTGCAGCCCTCTGCCAGCGAAAACAGAGCCTGGGTGGGTCACACACGGCCTCCCAGAGCTCTGTTTTCACTGGCAGAGAGCTGTAGGAGGCCGTCACAGCTGAAAACAGAGCTTCAATGACTGCAGTCAAGCTGGCCACATCTCCTGGCCACGCCCCACATCTCTTCAAGGTAAAACACAATCCTGATGCGGCCCTCAATGAAATCGAGTTTGACACCCCTGCCCTATACTATTTCAGGAAAATGGTTGTCCAGTCTCATTTTTGAAAAGAGCACCCATATCTTGTTAAGGAGCTTAGCCAGCAAATTGTGGGTCTAAGATTGAAATGGCTGTTTACTGCCTCGCTGATTACATGATGAGATTCGTGGTTCTCAGAGACTCTACCGAATGCTAACTTTGGGTATGCCAATAAAGGACACTGCACTGTACTAGGGTGATGGCAAATTAGTTTTTGGGTTATGCCAAGGAGGCATGCCAGTATACCTGACAGCCAACACTTTTGATGGATCCTTCTTATCAAAATTATTTTAATATGATGCCAGGACAGGCAGGTCTCTTTTTGGAAAGCCTCCAGTGATGGAGGACCCACGTCTTGCTAAGTGGGTGCACCTTTTTTACTAAGCTCCTTCGAGAAGATCTGATGTGGCCCGTCAGTGGTCAGTGGAGCTGGTGGCAGATTCAGACAGTGAGGAGGTTGGGGAGGAACATGGGCCAGTCCTGGAGTCTGGGGAAGGAGAAGAGAACAGCTAAGGAACAAGGGCCGACTCGGGAGTAAAGGCACAGGTGGATGCTGAATGGCCCCTCCCATAGGGAATAACGAGGAGCGAAAGGGCTGGGGAGTTTGTAGGAAACAATTAGTTCAATTCATTAGGGTGAAGATCTGTTCCTGACTTCTTGCCAAGTAATTGCTATAGCGTGTGACGTTTGGAAGATATAGGCCTGGTTGCTCTCCAAGCACTTGACAGTGCTTTACAGCCCTCTCTAAGCGGTTTACAGAGTCAGCATATGGCCCCCAACAATTTAGGTCCCCGTTTTACCCACCTCGGAAAGATGGAAGGCTGAGTCAACCTTGAGCCTGGTGAGATTTAAACTGCTAAATTGCAGGCAGCCAGCAGTCAGCAGAAGTAGCCTGCAGTACTGCACTCTAACCACTGCGCTACCGAGGCTCATGAAGATTTTTCACACTTATGACCGTTGCCGCATCCCCGGCATGCTGGGCGCATGCGCAGAAGGCTGGATGCATGTATGGATGTGTGCACGCTCACATTTGTGAACTGGTAGGGAAAGTAAGTGAATATCACCCCTGCTGCAGATGTTCAGTCAGTAACATGGTTGTTAAGTGAATCTGGCTTCTCCCATTGACTTTGCTTGTCAGAAGGCCACAAAAAGGGGATCGAGTGACCCCCCCCCAGGGACCCTGCAACCGTCCTAAATATGAGTCAGTTGTCAAGCATCTGAATTTGGATCACATAACCCTGGGGATGCTGCAACCGTCGTAAGTGTGAAAAATGATCATACGTCACTTTTTTTTTCAATGATGTAACTTTGAACGGTCACTAAGTGAACTGTTGTAAGTTGGGGAGCACCTCTACTTGGGTACAATGGTGGGTTGCCCCCGGTTCAGACCGGTTCGCAAGAACCGGTAGTAAAACCGGCAGGAGGCCCTGCCCACAATCCCGGATGTCGTCATCAGAGATCTGCACATGCAAACTGGTAGTAAAGGTATTCACTCCCTGCTTGAGTAAACATGGTGGACAATGGATTTCTCTCTCTCTCTCTCTCTCTCTCTCTCTCTCTCTCTCTCTCTCTCTCTCTCTTTCTTTCTTTCTTCTGGACAGAAGGACAGACAGACAGACAGACAGATGTCTTTGTCATCCATAAAAGTATTTAGCCTGACCGCATCTGTGAATGAAGACATAAAAAGCCCATTATGTGTTCAACTTCAGTTAATAATAAGACTATTTTTCCACCCACTTGTGAGGGCCAGCTGTAATGTTTCTGGCCTCGAGTGGGAGGCAATGTGGAACAAGGATTAGGAAGATAAATGATATACAACATACAGTGCCAGTTCTCATAAAATATTAGCAGATTGGAAATGACTGTTTACTGTCTTGCTGACTACATGATGAGGACCGTGGCTCTCGGAGACTGTACCGAATTGTAACTTTGGGTCTGCCAATAAAACACACTGCATTGTGCTAGGTGACGGGTAAATTAATTTTTGAGTTATGCCAAGGAGGGATGCCAGCGTACCTGTCAGCCAAAGTTTCTGGTGGATCCTCCTCTATCAAAATTATTTTAAAATGATGCCAGGACAGACAGGTCCTCTTCTCTATGAACATTAACGGAAATAATGTTTTGATTATTATTATTATTATTTTGGACAGTAACTACATAATAATGAGTTATTGAGGAAATTGTCCGTCTTCCTTTTGGCACTTAAAACATTGCTGGAAGAGCTGTGGATAGGAAGAACCTATAAGTAGGGTGACCTTCTTCCAAGTAGCATTGTAGATATTTTGGAATTACAGTGCCAAAATATTTGGAGTGCATCATTTAGAAAAGTTGAACGGTGTAGTGAAATGTACTCTGGATTCCCAGGAGGGAGGAGCTACATTCCAGAAGAATAAGAGACAGTGAAGTTTAAGAATAAGAGGAAGTGAAGGCCTAACCTAAAGGGTTTTATTGGGAATTTTTGAATTTTTAAATTTTATAAACTTGGGGTTTTAAATTGGGAGGCCGTTGATTTAATTTGTTTTAGCTTTCTTAACTTTTGTATTATATGTATTTTTAATTTTGGCTGTTCACCGCCCTGAGTCCCATTGGGAGAAGGGTGGTATACAAATTTAATTAATAAAATAAATAAATAAAATATAGTTTGGCTGGGAGGAAACAGATCAAGGCAGCTCCTCCCTAGACATTCTCAGAGTATATCTTCAATGATGAAGTAATTTGCTTTACAGGTTGTCCTTGACCTACAACCACAATTAAGTCCAAAGTTTTATGTTGCTCAGAGAGACATTTATTAAGTGAATTATGCCTCATTTTATGACCTCTCCTGGTACAGTTGTTAAGTAAATCACTGCAGTTATTAAGTTAGTAACATGTTGTGACCCAGGCCCAAGTAGGTATTATCAGACGCAATTAGTTCGAAAACAAACAGACTTTATTAGAACAGCTGAGAATTAACTCATTCTCAGCGTAGCCCAAACTCATTCAAAACAAATTCTTCATAACACAATCTTCAGTCTAATCACCAACCTTGGTATAACTAGGCAACCTGCCAAAGGCTTTTCTTGGCAAAAGTTCAGAAGCAAAAGATGCTGACAAGAAATAAATGCAGCAAGACAAGAAACAAATCTATCAACGTTGTTTACTAACAAAGAGGCCAAGAACCGTTGCTGGTCTTTTAAGGCTTATGGGAGGGGCCACTCATCTCTTGGCCTTACTCCCGAGTCGTCCTTTTTGCTTTAGCTGCTCTTGCCTTCTGGCAGCTCTTCTCATGCGTGCACTAGGAACAGGCTCCTCCTGTTCCTCTGCTTCTCTACTGTCAGCCTCTGGAAGCTCCAGAGTTCTGGGCACATCACTCCCCGATGGCCCTGGCCCCATCTCTGCCTCTGACGCAGAGCCCTCATCCGGGCTTTCCCCAGCCTCCAGGACTGGCCCATGTTCTTCCTCAGCCTCCTCACTGTCTGACTCCGCTGCCAGCAAAGCAGGCTGCTGGCAGACCACAACATAACGTGATTGTTAAGTGAATCAGGGTTCCCCACTGACTGTGCTTGTCAGAAGGTCACAAAAGGAGACCACATGACTCCATTACACTGCACCCGTCATAAATACACGCCAGTTGCCAAGCGTCTGAATTTTGATCACATGACCCTCGGGATGCTGCAACACCTGTCAGTGTGAAAAACGCTCATGGTGAAATCCAAATTTTTTTACTACCGGTTCTGTGGGCGTGGCTTGGTGGGCATGGCAGGGGAAAGATACTGCAAAATCTCCATTCCCACCCCACTCCAGGGGAAGGATACTGCAAAATCTCCATTACCACCCCACTCTGGGGCCAGCCAGAGGTGGTATTTTCTGGTTCTCCGAACTGTCCAAAATTTCCACTACCGGTTCTCTAGAACCTGTCAGAACCTGCTGGATTTCACCCCTGCTCATAAGTCACTTTCTTCAGTGCCGTTGTAACTTTGAAAAGTCACTAAATAAACTGTTGTAAGTCAAGGAGTACCTGTAGCTAAAGAATGATGAGCTATTGAGGAAATTGCAAGCCTGCCTTTTGACACATAGAAAACATTCCTAGAACAGTTTGGGACAGGTATTTTCTGGAAGAACCTGTAAGTAGGGCCACCTTTTTCCAAGTAGCATTCTAGAAATTTTGAGACTTACAGTGCCAGAACACCAGAACTGACAGGTCCTCTCCTCTATGAACATTAATGGAAATAATGTTTTGATTATTATTATTATTATTGGACAGTAACTAAATAATAATGAGATATTGAGGATATTGTCCGTCTTCCTTTTGGCACTTAAAACATTGCTGGAAGAGCTCTGGACAGAAAGAACCTACAAGTAGGGTGATCTTCTTCCAAGTAGCATTGTAGATATTTTGGAATTACAGTGCCAAAATATTTGGAGTGCATCATTTAGAAAAGTTGAACAGGTGTAGTGGAACGTAGTCTGGATTTTCAGGAGGGAAGGGTTGCATGGCAGAGAAAGAGACAGCGGAGTTTAGATATTTTGGCTGTGAGGAAGAGGGTCAAGACAGCACTTCCCTAGAGGTTCTCAGATATATCTTTAATGATGCTAGTAGTTTGTTTTAGTTTGACAAGATTTCTATGAATAGGTGAGGATCAGTGGTGAAATCCAATTTTTTTTACTACTGGTTCTGTGGGTGAGGCTTGGTGGGCATGGTGTGGCTTGGTGGGCGTGGCAGGGGAAGGATACTGCAAAATTCCCATTCCCTCCCCACTCCTGGGGGAAGGATATTGCACAATCTCCATTCCCACTCCACTCTGGGGCCAGCCAGAGGTGGTATTTGCCGGTTCTCCGAACTACTCAAAATTTCTGCTACCAGTTCTCCAGACCCTGTCAGAACATGCTGAATTTCATCTCTGGTGAGGATCCATAAGGGAAATTACTTAGAAGAAACTCAGTATTTGCTTCTTGGTTTTGGAGCCTAGTGGCCTTCTTCCACATGGATGTGGAATATTTTCATATGAGAAACCATTGGGACAAGCCTGAAATTATGAAGCCACGAATTAGATCAACATGGATTGTCCTTTCAAGTTTGGACACTATTCTAGTACAAAGTTCCACACTGTTCTCACAGTTCAACAGAATTGCAGAGGCAACCAGGCTGAGAAGATTGAGTAAGATCTCAAAGGCTTCCTTCCTGAAACTGGAGGATTAGATGATCCCAGAGCACCAATCCTATGGTATTTCCCAAGGCAAAATTCCTTGATCTGTTTCTTTCCTTCATTTTGGGGAAATCCTCCTTGGAGGTGGTACCCCAAGCCACCTTCTTCCTCTATGTCACCAAGAATCTTGGCTTGATGGCAAAGCTATTATCAGCTCTTTAGCCAAGGCAACCAATATGCTATATTAGCTCAGAATTCTTTATATTAGAAAGATGGCTAGCAGAATTTGAGAGAAACCAAGCCTCTTTTCTCTTCCTTCCTTCCTTCCTTCCTTCCTTCCTTCCTTCCTTCCTTCCTTCCTTCCTTCCTTCCTTTTCTCTAAAAACAACCTAATGGAAATGTATTGCTCCTTCCTTCCTTCCTTGCTTCCTTCCTTCCCTTCCTCCCCCCCTCTCTCTCACACACACAGAGTGAGTGAATGAGAAAAAGAGCCTTTCATCTTGATTTGTGCAGGAAGTGTGCAGAATCGCAGAATGTAATTCTGCCTGATCAGATCAAAATTTTCAGCAAGGAGAACAGGGACATATTCACCAGGGGCGGGTTTCAAAACCCATTGCTACCAGTTTGCTTGCGCAGAAGCGTCCGGGCAGGTGGGCGGAGCCTCCTGCTGCTGCCACTACCGGTTTGCCGAACCCGGGATAAACCAGTAGCAACCAACCACTGATGTCCACTGGTGGCCCTTTGTCTTCTCATGGGCTGAATCGTATAGCATACTCAACTGGGTTGGACTTTCGAAATATGGTAAATATTCTACAGCCTTCAGAAATATCAAATATTTTAAAACAGGGGCTTTGAAATAACGGCATCACCGCTATTCATTAGAACCCGATGCTCTCCTAATCTAAATTTGTAAGAAAACCTATTGTAGATTTTTTTAAAAAAGGAAAAGTTTCTTTCTTGGAAAAGAATTCACAACCTTCTGTTTATACCATTCATAGCGACAGCACATTTTTTAAAACTTTTGCAAAGTGTCACGTATATTTGCATTTAAATAAGGTAGCGCACATTTCTATTTAAATAAAACTTCGCACTGAACTCTGATTCAAGTTAATCTATACCATGTATCAAGACTTCAATGCATTGTCTCAAGTTATTACAATATTAGCTAAGCTGGAATGTGTGGGTATCTGTCTTTGTGTGACACATAATGTAACAATCCGGCGTATTCTGCCTCAGGAATTTTTGCCAGAATGCCTTCCGAATAAATAAGAATTTTAGTAAACAGGGGTGGAGGAAATTTGGGAGTGAAACAAAGATGATTAAAGTATTAGGAGTTTAGATGGAAGCAGCTTATAAAATACTATTAGGCTGTATTGTGAATAGAGGCAATTCACTCCCTTTAGAACTTCAAGGAAAACACAACACTAATAAAGAACAGTTTCTCTTTTTATTGTGAAGGATTTTTCTCTCCTCCATAAATGGAGCACTTAATTTCTTTAAGTGACAGGAGGAGGGGAAAAAAAAGCAATACAGATTTATTTACTGATCCAGTATCCTTTTGGAATTTAGCACTTGCAAAGCAAGGGGGAAAAATAAACCTCACGCCAATTCTATATTTTAAAAAAGAGCCATTATCCCTTTGGAGGATTAGAATTTTCTTTTTAAAATGGGAGGAAAACTTAAACAAAATAACAGCAAAATGTTTTCTTCTCAGGCCCTTATCATCCATTCCACAATACTGCTGTTTTTTATTTTTATTTTTATTTATTTTATTTTATTATTTTATCTTATTTTACCTTATTTTACTTTTTATCTTATTTTATCTTATCTTGTCATCTTATCTTATCTTACCTTATTTTTATAAATTCTATTCCATTCCATTCCATTCCATTCCATTCCATTCCATTCCTCTCTTCTCTTCTCTTCTCTTCTCTTCTCTTCTCTTCTACTCTACTCTACTCTACTCTACTCTACTCTACTCTACTCTACTCTACTCTACTCTACTCTATAATGTTTTATTTTATTCTCATTTAAAAAAAACATTTTAAAAATCTAACATGACATGAAGGGCTTGGGAAAATGTGGACTTCTGAACAGGTAAAGAATTTAAAAAAGAATATTTATAGCTCAGCATTGAAATGAGGTGTCCTTGATGCTCTCTGAGCTTGGCTGCATCTTCCAGATGTTTCAATACCCCAACTAGGTAATATTATCAGTGCTAGTCAAGAAAAAAATAAATAACTTTTGGTAAAAGATTTTTCAGACTGTCCATTTTCTAGGAATTAAATAACTGGATCTCTCAAAATTTTATGGAGCAACAGATGAATTTTCTCACGTGTTTCCCATGTCTACATGCTTCAAAATTCCAGACAAAACATGCGATAAAGGTGCAATCTGCAAACTTTGCAAATATTTAGATTTTAGTAGGTTTTTTTCTGTATGCGTAGCCGGCTCTGAACACTCTCCCAAGATCACAGTTGAACTGATGGGTGATATAAATGTAGGTGGAAGAGGACTATCATACACATATGTGAAGATGAGCAGTGAAAGGATGGATGTAGGACACGACCAGGCTGAGCCGGAGGGAGGGATCAAACGAGTCAGCAGTCTCGAGTCCCTTCCTGCCCAAAAGGGATCTAAATTCAGCCCACCTTGAATTCCATTGACTCTTATTTACCACCTATGGTATTTCCTTTGACCCTTAGTAGCTCAGATTCTTGTAGAGAATTTAAGCCTGCAATAAATCTTTATACCTATTTGAACTGCCTGGAACTTCTGATTTCCCTGGTGCTTGACAGCGGGGGATGTATTGCTACTGAGCACGTCAAAGCTTCAGAATATCCCCCCTCTCCCCTTTGAGATTTCACAGGCTTTATGAGGCCTTTGTAAGACTCAAAACAATGGAGTGATCACAATTTTGAGCTCTGGAACAAGGAGCTTAATCAGCGTCTCCTTGAATAAAAGATCTGCTTTGTTTCTTCAGAGGGAAGTAAGCACAATAGGACTTTGTATGTGTGTGTGGGCTGAGCAATCTGCTGGCAACAAGGGGGAAATCGGAGGTAACAAAGTGTGCGATGTTAGATGGGACAGAAAAAATCCAGGAGGGATAGCAATTTATGAGCTCTCTCTGACTATCTTTTTTGGGGGGGGAAAATTAAAAATCCAGGATAAACCTGAAAAAGAGACGAATCTGAACATGGATCACGAGGATAAAAAGAAGTATTTACGTTTACAACTTTGCTTTACAAATGAAAATTCAAAAGCAAAGGTGAGAGAAACTTTACAAAAAGACATATTCTGTTAGAAATATCTAAAATTAAACATTCTATTTAAGTTTATTTTTTTTTAAAAAAATTCAATTTCCCTATTTTTTATTTTTTACTTTTGTGATTGCGAAAGCCTGTGCATTCAGGGGTACCATTAGTATGTTGAAGTTAAATGACTGAAAATAAAAGAGCAAAAGGAATTTTTGAAGAATATAAATCTGCCTAAAGGGCACAATTCTGAAATAAAGATCTGTTCTTTATAATTATTTAAAAATTTATATAATTTATATAAATTTACATAATAATTTTATAACAACAACAATAATAATGAATTCCCCTGCCACGCCCACCAAGCCACTACCACAGAATTGGTAGTAAAAAAATTTGAAACCCACCACTGCCGAATGTGCAATAAAATGCAAAATAAAAAGACCCACATCCAGTGGTGAAATTCAAATTTGTTTACTACCGCTTCTGTAGGCGTGGCTCGCAGGCGTGGGTGGCTTGGTGGGCGTGGCTTGGTGGGCATGGCAGGGGATGGATACTGCAAAATCTCCATCCCCTCCCCACTCCTGGGGGGAAGGATATTGCAAAATCTCCATTCCCACCCCACTCTGCCAGCCAGAGGTGGCATTTGCCAGTTCTCCAAACTAGCCAAAATTTCCACTACCGGTTCTCCAGAACCTGTCAGAACCTTCCGGATTTCACCCCTGCCGCCACATCTATTTGGATTGCATCTGGAGACTAAAAAAATGTACACATCGTGTATAAATAAACCGCCAGAATAATAAAGATGGCAGGAATTTTTCCACACCAGAGTTTCCCACACACTCAGGCAGACTGAATTAAATCTGACACCAAGAAGGGGATTTCTAATTGAACTAGCGAAACACATAATACTTTGCTATAGAAACATAAGGCCCCAGTGGAGTCACTCAGGTTAAAGCCGTCCAACTTAAACCAGCCATAATTTCATATCTCATGATCTGCAAACACAAAGAGAAATACTCTCTTTTCAACTGTCTTTGACATTAAATGGAGAGGAAAAGGCAAGGAACAGAGTAATAGGAAAATAGAATTCGGGCCTAGCTGAAGGAGAAGACGTGTGAACTCTTATGGTGGTGGCTGAAGAAGAAGTGTGAAGATTGTGTTTTTGGACTCAGAAATCTTGGCAGTTAGTACCATAAGTGTTTGCTACACAGCTCTGGTATGGAGGGGGCTGACATAAATTTTCATTGCCAAGAAAAGGCCTGTTATTGGTGATATTATATTAATCTTCCCAATAAAAGGCCTCTTTCTTAGTGAATAGAATACATTATTAATTCTGTTAATTGTTGTCCAGAAGTTTTTCAGGATTGGGCAGCAGGTCACAAAAAGAATGAATGAATAAGTGAGTGAATGAATGAATGACTGCTTTGCCCTGTCTTTTTAATTACTCTCATTTTAGGTCCTTGACCTCAACTCACTCAGGACTATTCACGGTTTTGAAAGCAACACAGGATGTGTACAGAATGTTTCCAAATGAAAACCCCTTCAAATTTGAAGCAAGCTGTTCTGGAAATGTTTGAAACAATGCTTTTTCAAAATAAAAAATAAAAAAAAATCTACCGGGATAGGTAGAAACAGCTCGTTTCTGAGCAATGGTTGGCATTTCGAGATCAAAAACAACATTTTGCATATGCCTAAGGCCATGCTTTGTTTGATCTCGGTGAGGTCTGATTACTTGAAAGCTGGATTTACACACTGCACTAAATGGTAACACAGGCTGTATTCCGCCCCGACAGTGGCACTGCTATTCCAGGCTTATTCCTCTGCATAGTTTTAGATTCATTCTGCAAAGATCACTTCAGACTGAAGTTTTGTCCAGTTGTGACTGGTGTCCCCATTGCAACCTTTTTTGGAGAAGGAAGATCTGAGGACAAGGGGAGAACCATGTCCTGGTTACCAGTTGCCCGGACCATCACAAAGCCCTCTACTTAAGGCTATAGTCAGGCCTAGAAGCCATCTTTTGCATTAAGCCTTCAGATCTGCCACGTTTACTATTGTGGGAAACTGGGAGGGGGGATTGTATGGAGCATGGGTGATATATAGTCATAATAACATTCCTTTCTCAGAGAGTCAAGGACATCTTGCTCTGCACCTGGACGGCTGGAACTGGGAGACATCTCCAATTGGGATGGTGCTTTGATTGGACCATGTGATGGACTTGTGGGTGTTGGGTAGGGACTTGAACTTTCTTTTGGGTGGGGAAAACCTGGAAGCTTTCCGATTCGGGTTTTCCTAGATGTGCCAATATGACATCTCTAATAAAATGTAACTTTGAGGAATTTCAAGTCTTGGAATTTTCTTTCATTGGGGATGCTACTTGGAACCGTGACAGCTACCTTTGAAGTCCACTCAGAAGTTATCATGATACCAAAAAAAAAAGAAGTTGAGACTAGAAGGGGTGCAGAGAAGAGAAACAACGAAGGGGGATAGAGGCTAAACCACACAATAAACTATCGAGGGAATATGTCTAGTCTAACGAAGAGAAGATCTAGGGGTGAATGATAGCAGTCTTCTAGTACCTGAGACACTGTCACAAAGGGGATTGATCTGTTTTCCAAAGCACCAAAAGACAGGACAAGAAGTAATGGATGGATGTCTATCAAAGAAGGATCCAAGCTAGAACTAAGGAGAACTTTCCTGACAGCGAGAACGATTAATCCATGGAATGGCTTACCTCCAGAGATTGTGGGTGGTGCAACAAGGTAGGTTTTAAAGAAAATATTGGACAACCTTTTGTCAAGAATGATATATGGTCTTCTGTTTGAGCAGAGGTTGGACTAGAAGACCTCCAAGGTCCCTTCCAACCCTATTATTCTATGTTCTAAGCTGCAGTTGGTTCAAAGGACAGAATCTCTTTCATGGTAGACTCTCTACCATAGTCCTCAGTAGGCTTTCAGGCAGTGTGTGGGGGTGTGTGGGGTGTGTGGGGGTGGGCAGGGTAAGGATACTGTAAAATCTCCATTCCCACCCCACTCCAGGGGAAGATTATTGCAAAATCCCCATTTCCTCCCGATCAGCTGGGACTTGGGAGGCAGAGAATAAATGGGGGCGGGGCCAGTCAGAATTTTGACTACCAGTTCTCCGAACTACTCAAAATTTCCACTATCGGTTCTCCAGAACTGGTCAGAACCTGCTGAAACCCACCTCTGCTTCCAGGTTGAAATTCAATTTTGGGGTTTGATTTTTACAGCTTGTAGGGTCATCTTCTTCAGCCAAAGCTACCCTTCTGGTTCACATACCACATGAGTTGGGACTGAATTCATGATTCCTTCCACTGAGAGATTCCTTCAGGTGGAGGGATCAGAACTCGCGACAACCCTCCAGACCAGTCCGTTCCCAAAATTCAGCACGGTGCCCTCCCTCGTCATATTTCAGAATGTGGCTTTCAGAGTTTCACCTTGTTCCTTAGAAGATGCTAAGAACAGTATGACTTTGCTATTTTAAGAAGTTCCGTATAACTTTATCCTAAGTTTGACAACAGATTTCTTACCTCAGTCCTGCCAAAATCGTAGGGAATAAGGTGGTGTAAAAATAGGACTAATAAATAAATATTTCCCCCCTGTTTACTGTACGTACTGTTTACTTACAACCATTGTAAACTTTCCACACTGTCTCCACGCTGGTTGCAGGTAATATGTGTACAGACGGTCCTTGACTTATAACAGTAAATCCTGCACTCATGAGTTTAGTGACCGTTCAAAGTTACAACGGCACTGAAAGAAGTGACTTATGACCGTTTTTTCACACTTATGACACTTATCCCCATGGTCATGGGATCAAAATTCAGATGCTTGGCAACTGATTCCTATTTAAGATGGTTGTTGAGCCTTGTGGCCACGCGATCCCCTTTTGCAATGGAGGAAAAGTCACTAAGCAAATGTCTTGTTTAGTAATAGAAATGTTGGACTCCATTGTGGTCATAAGTCGAGAACTTCCTATAACAGGGGTCTGCAAACTTAAACACTCAAAGAGCCATTTTCCCACAGAAAAGAAAACACCGGGAGCCACAAAACTCTTCCTGTGCCTGACTATCTCTTGAGCGGCCACAAAACTAGCATATGTAGTTGAATTACAGTAAGTGTTCTGTTTTCTTCTGAAACTTTTCTTTTCTTGGATTTATCCATGGTTGGTCTACCGGGGATTGAAAAGCTCAATAAATCGTATGCTGGCGGGAGTTGCACACAGGTGATGGTTGTGATGCATATTTTGAGTGACGGACCCACAGCAGAGGGGGAAAAGAGCCACATTGGGAGCCAAGGGGAAGGACATGGTTATATAGCTTTTTCCTCTGTTCTTCCATCCTCAACCAATGTTTGCTTTAAATTACTGTGTACAACTGTTTGTTTTATAGTTTAAACATAATTAAAAATTTAATCATGGGTCTATGGTATCTGCCCTAAAGATCGCTAATTGGGTAGATTCATTAAAAGAAACAAGAGTGAAACATGCCAGACAAACAATTTACAGTTCATTTATTGTTCCAAATATAAATCACACAGTGTTAATTCTTTCAAGGCAGGCCTGATTATGCAAAATCCCTTTCTCTTGGTGCTTAATTTTATTCTTGGACAAGACACAGTGACCCTCTCGCAAAATCCTTCCTTTAAACTTGTGGTGTCAGCCTGCGGAATCAATGGCTCTTCCCTATTTTCCAGAAATCATATATTTATGCACCATCACGTTTAATCTGTGATGTCAAAGGCCAACATGTGCCAATTAAAACCATGGATATTGGGCTGCAAGGGGAATAAAGTCCAGGGGAAATCGAAAAACAACTTAAGTAAAATGTACTGCCCCTTCCTTCCTTCCTTCCTTCCTTCCTTCCTTCCTTCCTTCCTTCCTTCCTTCCTTCCCTCCCCTCCCTCAACTTCCCTTTCCTTCTCTCCCTCCCTCAACTTCCCTTCCCTTCCTCAACTTCCCCTCCCTCCCTTCCCTTCTTCAACTTCCCCTTCCTTCCTTCCTTCCCTCAACTTCCCTTAACTCCCTCAACTTCCTCTTCCTTCCTTCCTTCCCTCAATTTCCTTCCCTCAACTTCCCTTCCCTTCCTCAACTTCCCGTTCCTTTCTTCCCTCCCTTCCCTCCCTCAAGTTCCTGTCCTTTCCCTCAACTTCCCTTTCCTTCCTTCCCTCCCTCAACTCCCTGTCCCTTCCCTCAACTTCCTCTTCCTTCCTTCCCTTAACTTCCCTCCCTCAACTGCCCTTCCCTTCCTCAACTTCCTGTTCTTTCCTTCCCTCCCTTCCCTCCCTCAACTTCCCCTTCCTTCCTTCCCTCCCTCAACTTCCCTTCCCTCAACTTCCTCTTGCTTCCTTCCCTCAACTTCCTTCCCTTCCTCAACTTCCCGTTCCTTCCTCTCAACTTCCCCTTCCTTCCTTCCCTCAACTTCCCTTCCCTTCCCTCAACTTCCTCTTCCTTCCTTCCCTCAAATTCCCTCCCTCAACTGCCCTTCCCTTCCTCAACTTCCCGTTCCTTCCTTTCCTCTCTACCCTCCCTCAACTTCCTGTCCTTTCCCTCAACTTCCTCTTCCTTCCTTCCCTCAACTTCCCTCCCTCAACTGCCCTTCCTCAACTTCCCGTTCCTTCCTTCCCTCCCTTCCCTCCCTCAACTTCCTGTCCTTTCCCTCAACTTCCCCTTCCTTCCTTCCTTCCCTCAACTTCCCTTCCCTTCCCTCAACTTCCTCTTCCTTCCTTCCCTCAACTTCCCTCCCTCAACTGCCCTTCCCTTCCTCAACTTCCCGTTCCTTCCTTCCCTCCCTTCCCTCCCTCAACTTCCTGTCCTTTCCCTCAACTTCCCCTTCCTTCCTTCCTTCCCTCAACTTCCCTTCCCTTCCCTCAACTTCCTCTTCCTTCCTTCCCTCAAATGCCCTTCCCTTCCTCAACTTCCTGTTCTTTCCTTCCCTCCCTTCCCTCCCTCAACTTCTCCTTCCTTCCTTCCCTCCCTCAACTTCCCTTCCCTTCCCTCAACTTCCTCTTCCTTCCTTCCCTCAACTTCCCTCCCTCAACTGCCCTTCCCTTCCTCAACTTCCCGTTCCTTCCTCTCAACTTCCCCTTCCTTCCTTCCCTCCCTCAACTCCCTGTCCCTTCCCTCAACTTCCTCTTCCTTCCTTCCCTCAACTTCCCTCCCTCAACTGCCCTTCCCTTCCTCAACTTCCCGTTCCTTCCTTCCCTTCCTTCCCTCCCTCAACTTCCTGTCCTTTCCCTCAACTTCCCCTTCCTTCCTTCCTTCCCTCAACTTCCTTTCCCTTCCCTCAACTTCCTTTTCCTTCCTTCCCTCAACTGCCCTTCCCTTCCTCAACTTCCCCTTCCTTCCTTTCCTCCCTTCCCTCCCTCAACTTCCTGTCCTTTCCCTCAACTTCCCCTTCCTTCCTTCCCTCAACTCCCTGTCCCTTCCCTCAACTTCCTCTTCCTTCCTTCCCTCAACTTCCCTCCCTTAACTGCCCTTCCCTTCCTCAACTTCCCGTTCCTTCCTTCCTTCCCTCCCTTAACTTCCTGTCCTTTCCCTCAACTTCCCCTTCCTTCCTTCCTTCCCTCAACTTCCGTTCCCTTCCCTCAACTTCCTCTTCCTTCCTTCCCTCAACTGTCTTTCCCTTCCTCAACTTCCCGTTCCTTCCTTCCCTCCCTTCCCTCCTTCAACTTCCTGTCCTTTCCCTCAACTTCCCCTTCCCTCCCTCAACTCCCTGTCCCTTCCCTCAACTTCCTCTTCCTTCCTTCCCTCAACTTTCCTCCCTCAACTGCCCTTTCCTTCCTCAACTTCCCGTTCCTTCCTTCCCTCCCCTCCCTCAACTTCCTGTCCTTTTCCTCAACTTCCCCTTCCTTCCTTCTTTCCCTCCCTTCCCTCCCTCAACTTCCTGTCCTTTCCCTAAACTTCCCTTCCCTCCCTCAATTTCCCCTTCCTTCCTCCCTCCCTCCATCATGAAGTTGCTCTGTGTTGAATCTTGGTCTACTTTAAACAATGATTTGCTCTCATAGTGAAAATAACTTTTATTATTTTAGTTCTTTCCCAGGAGATTGAAATAAAACCAAATGAGTCCTTCTTTGAAGGAGATGGGTAGTTTAGAAATACAAAATATAAATAAGTAAATAAATATGACAAGTGTAACAGATGTTTCTGCCCTTCCTTTGGTCTTGGACACTTCAATTATCTCCATCTTTTTCTTTCCAAACCTTCAACAACAAAGGTTTTCATCATGGGTAAAACTTCCCAGAAATATGAGATTCATTTATATATTTACACACAGACATTACACATGCATGCACAAACACAACTGAGTGTGCGCGCGTGCACACACACACACAGATCACCTTTATTATTTCTATAAATAAATCAAGGCAGCCAACATATCTGACACATCTTTCTCTTCTTATGTTTCTCACAACAACAACCCTGTTAGGTGGATTGGACTGAGAGAGATGAACTGGCCCAAAGTCACCTAGCTGGTTTTCATGGTGAAGGCAGGACTAGAACTCTCAGTCTCCTGGTGATTGGCCCAAAGTCACCTAGCTAGCTTTTTTGGCTAAGGCGGGATTAGAACTCACAGTCTCCTGGTGATTGGCCCAAAGATACCCAGCTGTCTTTCATGCCTAAAGTGGAACTAGAACTCTCAGGCTCCTGGTGACTGGCCCAAAGTCACCCAGCTGGTTTTCATGGCGAAGGCGGGACTAGAACTCACAGTCTCCTGGTGATTGGCCGAAAGTCACCCAGCTGGCTTTCTTGGCTAAGGTGGGCCTAGAACTCACAGTCTCCTGGTGATTGGCCCAAAGATACCCAGCTGTCTTTCATGCCTAACGTGGAACTAGAACTCTCAGGCTCCTGGTGACTGGCCCAAAGTCACCCAGCTGGTTTTCATGGCGAAGGCGGGACTAGAACTCACAGTCTCCTGGTGATTGGCCGAAAGTCACCCAGCTGGCTTTCTTGGCTAAGGTGGGCCTAGAACTCACAGTCTCCTGGTGATTGGCCCAAAGTCACCTAGCTAGCTTTTTTGGCTAAGGCGGGACTAGAACTCAGAGTCTCCTGGTGATTGGCCCAAAGTTACCCAGCTGTCTTTCATGCCTAAAGTGGAACTAGAACTCTCAGGCTCCTGGTGATTGGCCCAAAGTCACCCAGCTGGTTTTCATGGCGAAGGCAGGACTAGAACTCTCAGTCTCCTGGTGATTGGCCCAAAGTTACCCAGCTGTCTTTCATGCCTAAGGTGGAACTAGAACTCACAAGCTGCTGGTGATTGGCCCAAAGTCACCCAGCTGGTTTTCATGGCGAAGGCAGGACTAGAACTCTCAGTCTCCTGGTGATTGGCCCAAAGACACTTAGTTAGGTTTCTTGACTAGGGCGGGACTAGAACTCTCAGTCTCCTGGTGATTGGCCCAAAGTTACCCAGCTGTCTTTCATGCCTAAGGTGGAACTAGAACTCACAGGCTGCTCGTGATTGGCCCAAAGTCACCCATCTGGCTTTCTTGGTAAGGCGGGACTAGAACTCACAGTCTCCTGGTGATTGGCCCAAAGTCACCCAGCTGGCTTTCTTGGCTAAGGTGGGCCTAGAACTCACAAGCTCCTGGTGATTGGCCAAAAGTCACCCAGCTGCCGTTTTTGGCTAAGGCAGGACGTATTCATGCTTGCTTTCCTATGGATATTACCTTTTCTTCTTTTATGCCTTATTCTGAATATATTTCGCCTTTCATGAGTTATTCTCCCACAGGTTTTGTTTTTTTCAAGGCTTGGCTTTTTTTCCCCCATGCCATCTTTGGCTCTCCTAATCCAAAGAATACTTTCAATGCAAGCTATCTATCAATAAAAGCTATCTTTCAATGCATCCCTTCACCTTGAAACATCTTCCTTTTTTCCTCTTTTTTTTTTTTAAAAAAAACCCCTCTCCTTCGAGGATAATTTCTACCCAGCATTAAGACGAACTCTTTTTCTACGTTTCAAGGATATTTTTTCCTTTCCCTTTGCCTCCTCACAACCCCATCCTTTTTCATCCCTCAGCCTGTAGTAGTAGTGATATTTTCTTTCTCTCTGTTTTTAAGAAGCCATTTGCTCAGAGACTGAAACGTTATTGATCTCCCTTGTCAGATAGGATGTGCTTCTGATCGTCAGGCAGAACTCTAACTACTTTAGCTTGGTTGGCAATTCTATATCTTTCCGGTTTAAACCTCATCGGTCAAGAGCAAAGGGCTGGAAAGTAAGATTAACTCCTTGGACTGGGGCCTGAAAAATAATCTAAGTAGGTTTTATGCCGTAGAGCAGTATTTCTCAACATGTTTCAGTATGGTGGCTGGGGAATTCTGGGAGTTGAAGTCCACACATCTCCTTCAAGGGGCCCTGTTTGAGAAACACTGCTCTAAAGTAAGAATCGGTAACCCAGCTTCTATTTAAGTTGGAGTTGCTAAGCCGTAGGAAGTTTTATTCCTGTGGTTTCATGCTGGAAAATGAGTCAAACGGCACTGAGTAGGAACCCAAGATAAATCCTGATGCATTTAGGTTGTGGCAGTGGTGAAATGTAAAATTTGTTACTACTGGTTCTGTGGGCGTGGCTTGGTGGGAGGGGGGTAATGTGACTGGGTGGGCGTGGCCAACTTTTTTTTTTACTTTCAAAACCATTTTTTCTACAAAAAAATGCTTTTAAAAGCCTCTGACGATCCCAGCTGAGTTGCCTGATCATCAGAGGCTTTTTTTCCTTTTAAAAGCATTTTTTCTACAACCTCTTCGGCTTTTAAAAGCCTCTGATCAGGCGATCCGGTCTGAACTGGGAGCATTTCACCCCTGGGTTGTGGCTGTCTGGTACAATAGTAGTTTTTACCTTGGGAGATAGTGGAGCAGTGAAGATCCTCGTATTAAGAGAACCTCAGGTGTAACAACTCTCTGAGGTGGGTTGGGCTGAGAGAGAGGAAGAGAGACTTGTCCAAAGTCACCCAGCTGGCTTTCAAGCCTAAGGCAGGACTAGAACTCAGTGTCTCCTGGTGATTGGCCAGAGTCACCTGGATGGTTTTCATGCCTAAGTCGGGACTAGAACTACCATCTCTTGGCTTCTAGGGCAGAACGTAACCACTACACCATTGGTGAAATGCAGCTGGTTCTATCTGGCTCGGGCGAACTGGTAGCGCCGGCGGTAAGAAGCTCTGCCCACCTGCCCGGACATCATCATGTCCTTTTTTTGATGCTCTGTGTATGCGCAGAAGGTCCTGTGCATGTGCAGAGGCGTCATGTGTGAGCGAAGAGAGTGTGCATTTGCACACTCCCGTTTGCAAACCGGAAGAGTTTCCGGAAGTGAGCGGTGTGACTGGTTGGGAAAATACCAGGCTCCAATGAGCCTGGCGAAACCCAGCCAGACGAACTGTCATCAGAGGGTCTTTGGACCGGATCTGTCCTATAGGGACAGTGAAGAGAGACAGCTCGGAAGCTAAACTGGTAGTGAAGGTAAGTGGATTTCACCTCCTGCACTACACCAAACTGACTGTTAAGAGCTGTACCTAGGAGAGCCCCTCCCTCAAATTCCAGCTCTTCTATTCCAATTTCTGCTTCTTTGCAACCAGATCAGAAGTGGGTTTCAGCAGGTTCTGACCAATTCTGAAGAACCGGTAGCAAAAATTTTGAGTAGTTCGGAGAACCGGTAGTAAAAATTCTGACTGGCTCCGCCCCCATCTATTCTCTGCCTCCCAAGTCCTAGCTGATTGGGAGGAAATGGGGATTTTGCAGTAACCTTCCCCTGGAGTGGGGTGGGAATGGAGATTTTACAGTATCCTTCCCCTGCCACGCCCACCAAGCCATGCCCACCAAGCCACACCCACAGAACTGGTAGTAAAAAAAATTTGAAACCCACCACTGAACCAGATAAGCAGATAGGATTAATGGGGCATAAATGAAGGGCAAGGACATTGATGGTGGAGAAAGACTTCAGTAAATCAGCTTCGGTTTGTTTTGCACAGCCTGTTCGGTTACAAAAAATGTGCATGTGGTTTTAATAAGTCCACAATCAATATTGTGCTCTTGTCAATTACGAAAGAGGCTGCAGCCGGGATGCAACAGTCTGAAAACCCCTGCTCTGCTGATAGGCTGAGATGTCCAAGTATTTAACTCCAAAACTGCTGGGATGTCTTGGGAGATGACAATGAAATCCTTGGAAAAAAAAAATTGTGCGGCTGCCTTGAGATCACTTGGACATCTGCACAGATATTGTACTTGCTGTAAATGTGAAACTAAAGAAGATTGAAAGAATATGGAAGAGCTGGTCATTTCTCATACAGCCTGTAGGAAGTTCTCAATTTACGACGGTACGATTAAAACTTCTGCTGCTGAGTGAGGCACATGTTAAGTGAGGTGGGCCCCAATTTATGACCTATCTTGCCTTGGTGGTTAAGTGAATCGGGCTTTCCCATGGACTTTGCTGTCAGAAGGGGATCACATAACCCTGGACTGCGGTGTCAGCATCAATATGAATCAGTTGCCAAGTGTCTGAATTTTTTTATCATATAATTGTGTGGATGCTGCAATGGTCATAAGTGTGAAAAACGATAAGTCATTTTTTTTCAGTGCCATTGTAACTTCAAGCAGTCACGAAATGTTGTAAATTGAGGACTACCTGTGTAAGGTATGACAACATCAAAGTTAGCCACTGAAACCATGAGTCGACTTCCCCTTTCAGTCTCCAAAATTCTGCTCATAATTCAGATGTCTTGCTACTTGTAAACGAGTCTGTTTTGACCCATTTCCACCTCCCCGTCCAATGTGGGTGGGGGTGGGTGGAATTAAACTGGATTTACCTCTCTGGTGATGAGCCTGGTGGTGCAGTGGACTAAGTGCTGTTAAAATAGCACTTAGCTGCCAGCTGCCTGCAGTTACTGCAAGTTCGAATCTCACCAGGTTCAAGGTTGACTCAGCCTTCCATCCTTCCAAGGTAGGTAAAATGAGGACCTGGTTTGTGGGGGCAATAGCTGACTTTGTATAAGAAAGAACACCGCTTGGGGGGGGGGGGCTGAAAGCCCTATCAAGCAGCTTTATACAAAAGTATGAAAGCTACTGCTTAATGCATTGTAAGCCGCCCTGAGTCTCAGGAGAAGGGCGGCATATAAATCAAACTAATAAATAAATAATAATAAATCTCTGGACAAGGCTGTAATGCAGGAAAAGCTGGATCGAAAGAGAAGTGAACAACCAGCAACGAAGTGGATGGACTTAATTAATAGTGGCGATGGGTGCACTGAATGAGTGGTCCATCACATGGTCCAATCAAACATCATCCCAACTGGAGATGCCTTCCAGTTCCAGCCTTCCAGGTGCAGGGCAAAATGGCCTTGACTCTCTGAGAAAAGAATGTTATTATGACCACATATCACCCCTGCTCCATACAATCCCCCCTCCCAGTTTCCCACAGTGGTAAATGTGGCAGGTCTGAAAGCCCAATGCAAAAGATTGGGCTTCCAGGCCTGACAGCAGTACTGCAGGCAAACGTGGCCCACAGCCTGAAGTTCGATCATAACATCCTTCTGAGGTCGGCAAAATGAGGATCCAGATTGTTGGAGGTGATAGGCTGACTCTGTAAACCCCTTAGAGCAGGGGTCTCAAACTCAATTTAATTGAGGGCCGCATCAGGGTTGTGCTTGACCTCGGGGGGGGGGGGGAGGGGAGGGTGTGGCTGGCATGATGTCACTCATGTCGGGGGGACGCCCGAGTGCCCTGCCAGCAAAAACGGGCTCCCGAGCTCCGTTTTCGGCTGGGATGGCCTCCGTGTGCCGGTCCTTTGCTATTCCCAGGGCAGCCCCATGGGTCAGATCTAAGTACCACGTGGGCTGGATCTGGCCCCTGAGCCTTGAGTTTGACACCCCTGCCTTGGAGAGAGCTGTAAAGCACTAGGAAGCGGGATATAAGTTTAAGTGCTATTGCTATTAGAGAGCTGAAGGACCAAGTTAGGTGTCTCGGAGTTCTGAATTACTGTATTTTCCTGCGTATAAGACTACTTTCTAACACACAAAAATCTTCTCAAAAGTCGGGGGTCGTCTTATACGCCGGGTCTCATTCTCCTGTAACCAGGCAGACCAGCCCATAAGACTCTGACGAGCCTTAAATGGCTCTGAGGAGGGTCGTCTTATACGCCCAGTCGTCTTATACGCCGGAAAATACGGTACTATGTGAAGTTTGTTGGGTCGCTGACATTACGGAGAGACTGTCATGGAAGAAAAAAGCTATGTAGTCCCTAAAAGTTAACATCAATTCGACGCACACAATCAATCAAACTGTGCACATTTTAACTCTTCTTTCCATTTTCTCCCCATCTTGCCAGAAATCGGTTCAAATTGCATCCAGATGGGTTCCTATTATTTTCTGTCCTACCTTAGGCTATGTTTACACATGTGTAAAAATCAGCAAAGGATGCAGCCTATTCTCAATTTTACGTTAAAGGACCGTCCTCCTTTTGATTTGCAATTGTCCATGCAAATCCATCCGTATCCTTCAAATTATTGCTCTGAGTAATGTTAGGATTTTTGGGGTTTTTTTTAAAAAAATAAAATACAGCAGGTGGGAACTGCTGTGAAACAAGCCGAAAAGGGTTGAATTGGGTGGGGAGTTGGATGGGAGATGACCAGGGAATTTCAAAGTCTCAGGTCTGATTAGGAAGTTGGAAAAAAAATCTCCTGGAAATCAGGTCCGCCTCCCCACTCCCTCAAAATAAACCAAGGTCAATATCGGGGGTAGGCTGCTGTGGGTTCACAGGGGTTCGGGAGAACCTCTAGCTAGGATTCTGTGCAGTTCGGAGAACCCTCAAATCCCACTCCTGGCTGGCCCCTCCCACCCCTCCCCTCCCAGGAATCCTCACGCGGTAAATGCAGGGCATACGCAGAGGCTCAGGGAGGACGAAAAACGGGCCTACCAGAAGTTCGGGAAGACCAGAAATGGGCCTGTTTCCAGCCTCCAGAGGGCCTCTGGAGCCTGAGGAGGCCGTTTTCACCCTCCCAGAGGCTTGAGGAAAGCCTCCGGAGCCCGGGGAGGACAAAAACAACCCTCCCGCCGTGGTACAGGAGGCCGACTAGGCCACGCCCACCATGGCCACGCCTATTCAGCAACTGGCAGAGAATCCCTTGCTAAAATTTTTGAAGCCCACGCTTGCTCAATATAATAAGTAGTATCCCTTGACATAACACTCCTCCTGTATTCTACACTAGCAGTCACTGGATAAATCAGATACTCTATAAATGCACTAAAATTCCCTTTTAAATTAAGTTAAATTAAATGACTAGTTTTCCCCACACCTTTGGGCAGTGACACTCATGGTTTACTGATAATCTTCATTTAAACGGCAAGTTAACGCAAAGGACAATGAAATACCACCACCACAATTCAAATCCTATCAAACCAATGTATAAAAAGTAGAACTTTTCTCCACGTTGAAAAAACAGCAACTGAAGTATAATGACTGCGATTCAGAACAATGAGAACATTCTCAAGGAATTCTACACTCCCAATTTCAGTTGGCAATTCAGGTTGTCCTCGGCTTACGACCATTCGTACAGCGACTCGTCAAAATTACAGTGGCTGGAAAAAGTGACTTGCAGCCAATTCTCACGCTTACAACCATTAAAGCATCGCCAAGGTTACATGATTAAAATCCAGGCACTTCACAACTGCGATGTATTTCTGATGATTGCACTATCCAGGGATCAGATAATTAATTGCTATTTGCAACCTTCTGAGCTGTCTTCTGACAAACGAAGTCCACGAGGGACACTGGATTCATTTAACAATCATGTGATTCACTTAACCACTGCTGCAGAAAAAAAAGGTCAAAGAGGTGTGACTCACAGCAACCACTTTGACGTCGGTAGAGATTCTCAGCCATCCAGGTCGTGGCTGTCCCAATCATACGGGGGATACGTATGACTCCCGATCTGCGTACTTTTCGCCGTGGCCCTTAAGACTCTGCTATTCCAACAGGCTGGCCTGGCTTAAAAAGAATTTGGATGGGGAGGTGTTTTAAACTTGTGGGTTTTTAACGGAAGGGCCAACAGTATTTAATTTGTTTTAATTGCTTTTAAATTTTATTTATTTATTTATTTATTTTTATTTATTTTATTAAATTTATATACCGCCCTACTCCCGAAGGACTCAGGGCGGTGAACAGTCAGATGAAGTGCATATAATATATTTGTTAAAAACATTTAGAATATAATAAATATTTTGGCCTAATAATTTAAAACACCCAATTTAGGATAGATTTGAAACAGTTTAAAAAGGGAAGATTAGGCCAGGACCCGCCTGTTTAAATAAGAATGTTTTAAGGGCACGGCGGAAAGTGCACAGATCCAGGATCCTCCGTAATTCCGGTGGGAGCTCGTTCCAGATGGTAGGTGCCCCCACAGAGAAGGCTCTCCTCCTGGGGGCCACCAGCCGACATTGTTTGACCGATGGCACCCCGAGAAGCCCCTCTCTATGGGAGCGTACTGGTCGCTGAGAGGTTACTGGTGGCAGAAGGCGGTCTCGTAAATACCCTGGTCCGATGCCATGGAGCGCTCTAAAGGTGGTAACCAGAATCTTGAAGCGCACCCAGAAGACCACTGGGAGCCAGTGCAGCTCGCGCAAGAGGGGAGCCACATGGGAGAGCCATGTCGCTCCCATAACCGCTCGCGCGGCCGCATTCTGGACCAGTTGGAGCCTCCGGGTGCTCCCCAGGGATTTTGTAAAAATTTTGTATCTTATATTGTTTTATCGTGGCTGTACACTGCCCTGAGTCCTTCGGGAGAAGGGCGGTATAAAAATTGAATGAATGAATGAATGAATGAATGAATGAATGAATAAATAAATAAATAAATAAATGTGCTTTTTTTCAGGAGGCAATGAGACTTCCTTGTTTTTTCTTTGAAGACGTTTTGATTCTCATCTAAGAGGCTTCTTCAGCTCTGACAAAATAATCCTTCCATTCCCCACTATCCACTATCTTCAGTCAGAGCCGAAGAAGCTTCTTGGATGAGAAGCGAAACCTCTTCAAGGAAAAAAACAAGGGAGTCCCGTTGCCTCCTGAAAAAGCACTTTTGGGACAGCAGTCATCTTGCTTTAACAACAGAAATTCTAGCCATAACTGTCCAGGTGGTCCTCGACTTATGACTACAGCGGAGTTCCAACATTTTTGTTGCTAAGCGAGACAGTTGTTAAGTGAGATTTGCCCCATTTTGGGACCTCTCTTACCACACTTGTTAAGTGAATCGCTGCAGTCATTAAGATAGCGATAGGGTTGTTAAATGAATCCGGCTTCCCCATTGACTTTGCTTGTCAGAAGTTCGCAAAATAGGATCACATGACCTGATCAGGGGTGAAATCCAGCAGGTTCTGGAGAACCCGTAGCAGAAATTTTGAGTAGTTCGGAGAACTGGCAGATACCACCTCTGGCTGGCTCCAGAGTGGGGAGGGAATGAGGATTTTGCAGTCTCCTTCCCCTGGAGTGGGGTGGGAATGGAGATTTTGCAGTATCCTTCCCCTGCCATGCCCACCAAACCATGCCCACAGAACCGGTAGTAAAAAAAATTTGGATTTCACCACTGACCGGGATGCTGCAACAGTCATAAGTACATGCCAGTTGCCAAGCGTCTGAATTTTGATCATGTGACCATGAGGATACTGCAATGGTTGCAAGTGTGAAAAACGGATGTAAGTCACTTTTTTCCCAATGCCGTCGTAACTTCGAACCAAACGAATGGTTGTAAGTCGAGGCTTACTTGCACTAAAGATTTCCAGTATGCTAAAAGATAAGAGAAATTGAGAATAGGCAGCCTTCTGCTACTCCTTCACTCCTTCAGTAAAGAGTTAGCAGTGTTGCAGAAAATCAAGAAGTGAAGGGCGGGGTTGGTAATTTGAGAAAAGGGAAGGTGACAAGCCAGGAAAGCAAAGGAAAAGCAGAGGAAGAGCTGGTAGTTTTAGAGTTTTTAGACGAAAGCTCTGAGATCCCTTAGAAGCAGTTTGATTCGGAAAGATACGGTCTTTTTCCTCCCTCCTGACAGTAGCTGAGCAAAGCTGGAGGAAATTGAGCACAACCGAGGCAAGTAATCAAACATCCAGAAATAGAGATGTGCAGGAAATTCAAGATGTTTGCATGCGGAGGGCCAAATTAGGAATGAGCAGCTTTGACGATTGCGGATCCTGTTCAAATGCTCTCCGTGGCCAATCTGTCTCATAGACTCACCATCGCAAACCCACAGTTTAAAGAAGCGGACTTATAGAACGGCGGCGTCACAAATTTTGACCCGAGAAACCTAGATCATCATGGGTTTGCAAGCCGGAACTTGGAACCATGTCTGATCACAAACCAGATACACTATTTAGAAAGATTGCAAGAGCCTTTGAAAGGACCCCCGCCGTTACCATCTGCTGAACTTGCAAAGCGGTAGAAGGAAAAGTGTGACGTGAACTAAACTATTTGGAGAAGTCGATGGGGTAGAATGACCAATTCGATGGCGGAGACGAAAGCAACTAGCTGAGAAACGAGGGAGTCATTTATGAAACCAGACAAGGATTGGAGGTCTGACACCAGAGATAAAAAAAAGAGAAGAGAATATTTGTAGCCCAGGGTCCAACTGTGGTCTCTGAGCTTTGTTGTTTTCTCACGGACATTTCATTACCCAACTAAATAACATAATCAGTGCTAGAAAGAAGTGGGTTTGCTCTCTGCTATATACAAGTGGCTTGTCACTTGTTGGGGGGGAATATCTTGGTGATTCCTTGATTAGGCTGTTGTTCACTGTTAGCTTGTTTTCCTTGATTCCGTGGTAGTTTCTTGATTGGGGTATTGTTTTGTAGACAGAAATATAGGTTTTTCCCCCCATGCCCTAACCCTAACCCTAACCCTAAAGATATTTACCCGTATAAGTAGCCTGTATTGATATTATCCTTCTTATCTTCTCATTTTTCTCATCTTTCTCACCTTCTCATCTTTCCTAATAATGTCTACTATTGGTATTAATGATTTATCACTTGTTGTTGTATCCTATGATTAATGATTATAACTATGATCTGTGATCTATGACCTATCACTTTACTGTTTGTGTACACTGAGAGCTTATGCACCAGAGACAAATTCCTTGTATGTCCAATCACAATTGGCCATATTTTGTTCTGTTTTGTTCCATATTCCATTCCATTCCATTCCATTGCATTGCACAGCACTGCACTGCACTGCACTGCACTGCACTGCACTCTACTCTACTCTGCTCTACTCTACTCTACTCTGCTATCTCTGCTTATCTGGGTGTTCACTGTTAGAAAGAACATGTTCTGTTCTTTTTGTTACCTTTTTGGCTTTTTTATTATGTCTTTTGAAAGGTATGTAGATGTGATTTATCTCTATGTGACTGTTGATGGCGGATTTTTGTCTGAATGGCAATCTTACAGGAATTCTCCAACGTCCACAAACACTGACAGGGCAAGATACTGGAGCACAAACCCCACTCCCTTCAAACACTGATGATGTTATCTAGTTGGGCAGTGAAACACTTGCAAGAAAATAACCAAGCAATCCCCACTGTCTTCTAGCATTGATTTTACTTAGTTGGTAATGTTTTACCAAATAACAAATATTAGGGACTTTCCTTATAAATTTGGCCGGATGGTTGGATATAAGAACCAAGTTTCCAAATCCTGAGGCACTTAGAAACCTATGAATCCCCCCTCCCCGTGGTCCAGGGCAGGGGTCAGCAACCTTAAACACTCAAAGAGCCACAAAGTAACCAGAAGCCCCCGGTTCCCTCATCGTAGTTTCGCCCTAGCACAGCGTCCTTTTTCCTCTGCTGACTGGAAGTCCGGTTCCCCCACCATAGAGTCTCCTCCTAGCATGGCATCCCTTTTCCTCTAGCTGTTGTAACTGAAACCCCTATCAATTGTGGAGCCAATCAGCAACAGGGAGCCACAGCAGAGGGATGAAAGAGCCACATGCAGCTCCAGAGCTGCAGATTGCTGACTCCTGGTCCAGGGTGTCAACATGCCCTTACCTTTACTTTGGGGCGGGTTCTGACTCCGATCTCGGAGAACGTTGATCTGGTAAACAGCTCCGTAAGGCTCAAAAAGTTCTTTCAATTCTTTTTCTGACCACGAGCGGGGGATCTGCCCGACAAACATCTTAATGGCATCGGGGTCTGGTTGGTCTGAATGATCCAGAGCGCCATTCATCTTGTTAGCTGTGCCGTTGCTAGAAAACACAAGAGAGAAGGAAGGTGGTTAGAGAAAAGGGCATTTTACAATGGCTACCAACCTGCCTTCCATTGAAGACCTGTATACCGCACAAGTCAAAAAGAGGGCTGTAAAAATATTTACAGATCAGAAGTGGTTTCAGCAAGTTCTGACGAACCGGTAGTGGAAATTTTGAGTAGTTTGGAGAACAGGTAGTAAAAATTCTGACGGGCTCCGCCCCCATCTATTCTCTGCCTCACAAGTCCCAGCTGATTGGTAGGAAATGGGAATTTTGCAGTAACCTTCCCCTGGAGTAAGATGGGAATGGAGATTTTACAGTATCCTTCCCCTGCCACGCCCACCAAGCCATGTCCACTAAGCCATGCCATGCCCACCAAGCCATGCCCACAGAACTGGTAGTAAAAATTTATGAATCCCACCACCGGATGACCTGTATGTGAAAATAAGACTGTGTCCTTTTATTTAAAAAAAACAAGAACAAAACTGTCACGGATGTGGAAGGGAATTCGTATGGCTTTAATGGGTGAATTCACATGGAAACTGACATGGAAAGAGAAGGAAAGGCTCGCACAATTGTGTCCTACTTTTTACCGCTGGCTCTGTTTCAAAGCTCCAGAAATGGGATGAAATGGAAAGTATCAAAAGAAGCAAAACAACACAACGGGAGATGAAAGGGGGGAGAGCGTTAAAAGCAGGCAAAAAGGACGGACGCGTCCATCTCCAGTTAAAGATAGGGACAATGCTCTCATTTCGGTAATGATTCCAGATTGAAAAAATGGCACTGGAAAAGTAGCACTGAGTTGATGGGAGAGCTTTCAAAGAGCAACGGGGAACCCACACACAGGCTTACAGAAAGCAAGAAAATGTAGCTATCGCACGTGTGGGAGGTAATGCATTAACAGAGTTGCTAATCCCAATTAAAGCAGATTTAAAATAAAATAAAATAAAATAAAATAAAATAAAATGGGGCTACATGGAGCTCCCCTTGAGGAGCACTCGGAGGCTCCAACTGGCGCAGAGTGTGGCCGCGCGGGTGGTTATGGGAGTGACGTGGCGCTCCCATGTAACACCCCTCCTGCGCGAGCTTCACTGGCTCCCGGTGGTCTTCCGAGTGCGCTTCAAGGTTTTGGTTATCACCTTTAAAGCGCTCCATGGCTTAGGACCTGGTTATTTATGGGACCGCCTGCTACCACCAATAGCCTCCCACCGGCCTGTACGCTCCCATAGAGAGGGGCTCCTCCGGGTGCTGTCGGCCAAACAATGCCGGCTGGTGGCCCCCAGGGGGAGAGCCTTCTCTGTGGGAGCACCTACCATCTGGAACGAGCTCCCCCCGGATATACGGAGGATCCCGGACCTGCGCACCTTCCGTCGCGCGCTCAAGACCTATTTATTCCAACAAGCCGGCCTGACCTAAGTTATTTTCTCCTTTTAATTATGAATTTTAATTTGTTTTAAATTATTGGGGTTTTAATTATCAGCCAAATTATTTAATTCGTTTTATTCTATTTTAAACTTTTGTATTTAAATGTTTTATTTATGGCTGTACACCGCCCTGAGTCCCCCAGGAGTAGGGCGGTTTATAAATCTAATAAATAATAATAAAATAATAATAATAATAAAAATAAAATAAAAACCCTAATGTCACCCCTGAAGCTGGCCCGACCGAAGCCATCTTGGAGCTTCAGTGTTGCCACAGTGGATCTGAGGGAAAGAGAGAGGGGATTCAGTGCAGAGGGAGTATTCAGCTGGTTAGGACCGATTCGAGCGAACCGTTAGAGGCAATTTGAATTGGTTCGCCGAACCGGTAAATACCGCCTCTGGCTGGGTAGGGAATTCTGGGATTGAAGTCCACATATATTAAAGCAGCCAAGGCTGAGAAACCCCAGTATAGACAATATTAGCCTAGTATTTTATTCTTATCTCCTTCCTCTATCAAAAGGTACATTTAAAATATTTAATCAAAAGCAAAATTTTCAGAGTCTTCCTGAAGCAGAAAAGCCATGCCTAAGGCGGGACTAGAACCCACAGCCTCCTGGTGATTGGTCCAAAGTCATCCAGCTGGCTTTCATGCCTAAGAAGGTACTAGAACCCACAGCCTCCTGGTGATTGGCCCAAAGTCATCCAGCTGGCTTTCATGCCTAAGGCGGGACTAGGACCTACAGCCTCCTGGTGATTGGCCCAAAGTCATCCAGCTGGCTTTCATGCCTAAGGCGGGATTAGGACCCACAGCCTCCTGGTGATTGGCCCAAAGTCATCCAGCTGGCTTTCATGCCTAAGGCGGGACTAGGACCTACAGCCTCCTGGTGATTGGCCCAAAGTCATCCAGCTGGCTTTCATGCCGAAGGCGGGACTAGGACCTACAGCCTCCTGGTGATTTGCCCAAAGTCATCCAGCTGGCTTTCATGCCTAAAGAGGGACTAGAACTCACAGCCTCCTGATTTCCAGGCCAGCACCTTAAGCACTACAACAAACTGGCCCTTAGGTATGAAGCCTTACGCTTCTGAACGGCAGGTGTATATAAAGACAACAAATAAAAATTAAATGCTCAAACGTTTAGTTCTCTATTTTTCCCATTAGATGCTTACATGCCACTGTATGCAATTGTGAGGTATAGGGGTTCACACAATGTGATAAGCTGGAATGGCTTGCGTAGAGTGGGTTGTGCGAACTCCGTGTTTGGTTCAGCCGTGGCATAGCTTGGCATGTTGCATGAATGAGACAACCGTAGTGCGATTAATAAACCGCAGTTTACAAACCTCTTTCTGAAAATAATACACTTCTTTGCAGAGGTTTGAAAAAAAAAAAGATTGCGATTTCAGGTCATGTGCTTAAAGGTTGACAATGTGTCTTCCACTCTATTTCAGTTTAAATGCCTTAATTTTATAGCCCGCTGTCAATTTCACCCTCATTTCAATTTCACCCTCATTTCTTTTGCACGACTCTTGTCAATGAAATTAGATTACGGCTGCCCAATTCTCCGTTTTTAAGGTTACTAATGTTATGTCTCTTGAAGTCGTCTTCCCATTTCTTCTCTATTAGAAGCTCTGATTTTTTTAAAAAAAAAAAATCTTAAAAGCAAATTACTGCCATTTCAAGAGGCAGCCTGCATCATCACCCTTTCCATCACTTAAAAAAAATACTCTTAGTTCTTTTAAAAGCGGGAAGGGGAAAAAAAGAAAACAACCCCAGAAAACATCTGGCGTGGAGAATACAGATGATCATTTGTTTATATCTTTCTTTCTCTGTCTAACTGCCTTTTCCAAACATAACCAGATGGAGCCTTTCAAAATCAAATTAATTTCAGATTAATTCACTCTGGACTAATGCCAGTTTCTTGAGTTGGAGCTTTCAGGCACTGTTTAAATTGATTTACAGTGATGAACTTAAAAGAGCTAAAGTCCTTAGGGATTTTATTTTATTTTATTTTATTTTGTTTTATTTTATTTTATTTGGGGGGAGGGGAGTTTATAAAATCATGCAAAAAGGAACCTGCATTTATTAACTTGCTTTTCACTAAATGCTCACCATTATATCATTTATTCTTCCTTTGCAGATGTATCCTGTTCTCAAAAATACATAAATTCCATCCCATCCTATAATTTTGTAAATTCGATTGTAGAACTTGCTTTTATTGTAAGAACTGCTACAACTCTGGAATAAAATAGCAGCGCAAATTTAATTTGTTGGGGAATATATTTCCAATCAGTGCTTAGGATACAGGTAGGCTGCAATTTATGACCACAATTACGCTCCTAATTTCTGTGAAACAATTGTTGTGAGTTTTGTCCCATTTTATGATCTTTTCTTGCTCCGGTCATTAAATGAATCCCTGCAGTTGGTAAGTTAGAAATACGGTTGTTAAGTAAATCCGGCTTCCCCAGGTTGTGACTTGTCAGAAGGTCACAAAAGGACATCACATGACCCAACCGTCATCAATATGATCATGTGATCATGGGGATGCTGCAATGGTCATAACTGTGAAAAATGGTCATAAGTCACTTTTTTCAGTGCCGTTGTGACTTTGAATGGTCCTTAAATGAACCGCTGTAAGTCAAGGAACTACCTGTAGTTTTCAGAAACCTGGTGTTTTCCTGATGGGCTGGAATGACAACTCCTAGAATTCCTAATTTTTCACACATTTCTGCAGAAAATCGAGCCAAGAAGGACACTTGGACAGGTTTTGTAAAAACCCCTTTCCATAAAAATCTCCCTGAGCCATAAATCTTTGAAGGTTGGAAATTCTTTATGGAGGAATTTCAACTCCAATTCTCAAGATACTTTGGGATTAAAATTAACCAACATTAAACATTAAAACATGAAACATTAAAATTAGCCAACATACAATTCATGCTCATATATAAAACTCTAATCAAACGGAAAAAGATTGTTATGGGGATCTTTATTTCTTCCAATGGATATTAAAATCCTCCTCCACATCCACTTCCTTCTCCTTGTTTTCTAGGTCCAGCTTCACCACCCTTCTCCTCCTCCATCACCACCATTCTTCTCCTTCTCCTCCTTTCACACCTCCTCCTCCTTTTCCTTCTCCTCTCCTACCTCCACCTCCACCTTCCTTCTTTTCTCCTCCTCCTTCACCTCCACCTCCATCTTCCTTCTCCTTCTCCTCCACCTCCTTCTTCATCTTTCTCCTCCTTCTCCTTCTCCTCCCCCACCTCCACCGTCCTTCTTCTCCACCTTCCTTCTCCTCCACTTTCCTTTTCCTTTTCCTTCTCCTCCTCCTCCCCCTCCCTCCTTCTCCTCTTCCACCTCCTCCTCCACCTTTCTCCTCCTTCTCCTTCTCCTCCCCCACCCTCTTTCTTCTCCTCCTCAAACCTCCACCGTCCTTCTTCTTCACCTTCCTTCTCCTCCACTTTCCTTTTCCTTTTCCTTCTCCTCCTCCTCCCCCTCCCTCCTTCTCCTCTTCCACCTCCTCCTCCACCTTTCTCCTCCTTCTCCTCCCCCACCCTCTTTCTTCTCCTCCTCCACCTCCACCGGCCTTCTTCTCCACCTTCCTTCTCCTCCACTTTCCTTTTCCTTCTCCTCCTCCTCCCCCTCCCTCCTTCTCCTCTTCCACCTCCTCCTCCACCTTTCTCCTCCTTCTCCTTCTCCTCCCCCACCCTCTTTCTTCTCCTCCTCAAACCTCCACCGTCCTTCTTCTTCACCTTCCTTCTCCTCCACTTTCTTTTTCCTTCTCCTTCTCCTCCACCCTCCTCCTTCTCCTCCTCCTCCCCTCTTCCTCCCCTCCTTCCTTCCCCTCCTCCTCCTCTTCCACCTCCTCCTCCACCTTTCTCCTCCTTCTCCTCCCCCACCCTCTTTCTTCTCCTCCTCCACCTCCACCGGCCTTCTTCTCCACCTTCCTTCTCCTCCACTTTCCTTTTCCTTTTCCTTCTCCTCCACCTCCCTTCTCCTTCTCCTCCTCCACCCTCCTTCTTCTCCTTCTCCTCCTCCTTCCTTCTCCTCCTCCTCCACCTTCTTCTCCACCTTTCTCCTCCTTCTCCTTCTCCTCCCCCACCCTCCTCCTCCTCCTCCTCCTTCCTTCTCCCCCACTTTTCTTTTCCTTTTCCTTCTCCTCCACCTCTCCTCATAATTCCATCCTTCAGCATGAATAATTTGTGGAGTGTTCAGATGTGTAAATGAAAGAAAGGAACCCTCAAAGCAGCACGTTCGAACTGTCTGTGAAGCCAAGAGAGAAGATCTTTATAAATCTTAGGCTGGGCTAAAATGGGATGAATAATTCATAGCTCAGTAAGAGGTAGAAAGCCAAAGCCTTGTCATAACACACGGCATCGATCAGGACATCACAACAAGCTTTCATAGGTTCATAGTCGGAAGAGAGTTCCATTCAGCCCAATTTTCTGCTGCTTTCAGGAATCCAAATTAAAGCTGTTTACGATGGATGCTTATCCAGACACCCCCTCCCCCCCCATTTGAAGTCATCCACTGGACCAATTTCATTTTCTTCACTCCCTGGTGTTCCTATTGACCTACTTTACATAAGATCTTCGATAAAATTCAACCGCAGTAACATTCCTTGTTTTGGCATGCTCTGTGAACTTAGCAATGTTCCCTTCAAAAATTTACTGGGTCTACAGCGGAATGACACGCACTTCTACCTACAGTAAGAATCCTACCACCTCTTACAACACGCAGGGATGGGTTTCACAATTTGTTATCACCGGTTTGTCGCGAGTGCGCCAGAGGTGGGTTTCAGCAGGTTCTGACCAGTTCTGGAGAACTGGTAGCGGAAATTTTGAGTAGTTCAGAGAACCGGTAGTAAAAATTCTGACTGGCCCCGCCCCCATCTATTCTCTGCCTCCCAAGTCCCAGCTGATTGGGAGGAAATGGGGATTTTGCAGTAACCTGCCCCTAGAGTGGGGTGGGAATGGAGATTTTGCAGTAACCTTCCCCTGGATTGGGGTGGAAATGGAGATTTTACAGTATCCTTCCCCTGCCACACCCACCAAGCCTCGCCACACCCACCAAGCCACGCCCACAGAACCAGTAGTAAAAAAATGTGAAACCTACCACTGGTGTGTACCCGCTCGCTTCTCATGTGTGCACCTTCCGCGCATACGCCCAACCTTCTACGCATGTGCTTTGCTCACACGTGTGCCTTCCACGCATATGCTCGGCCTCAAAAAGTGCCTAACTAGGATGGCATAGAGCCGGGGCCATGATTTCAACTACCTGTTCGGCCAAACTGATCCGAACCACCTCTGACAACACAGTATCAACCATAGAGACCTTCAGGCTTCTGGGTTCTATAATCTCCCAGGACATGAAATGGACACCCTTAACATTAAAACCGTCATTAAAAAAAGGCACAACCAACTCACTTCTTCCTGCATAAACTCACAATGCTCGGAACTGCCCAAGGATCTGCTAATGAAGTTTACAGAGTAATTCATTCATTCATTCATTCATTCATTCATTCATTCATTCATTTTTCAAATTTATATACTGACCTACTCCCAAAAGGGACTCAGGGCAGTGAACAGCCAAAATAAAATACAATAACATATAAAAGTTAAAAGTTATTTAAAATAGATTGAATAATTTGGGTTTAGAAACGAAATTTAAAACATCCAATTATATAAAACATTTTAAAACCCAATTTAAAAGGGGAGACTTAGGCCAGACCAGCCTGTTGGAATAAAAGCGTTTTTAGGGCGCGGCGGGAGGTGCGTAAGTCCTGAAGCCTCCTTATCTCAGGGGGGAGCTCGTTCCAGATGGCGGGTGCCCCCACAGAGAAGGCTCTCCCCCTGGGGACCACCAGTCAACATTGTTTGGCCGTCGGCACCCTGAGGAGCCCCTCTCTATGGGAGCAAACTGGTCGGTGAGAGGCTATTGGTGGCAGAAGGCGGTCCCGTAAGTACCCTGGTCCTAAGCCATGGAGCGCTCTGAAGGTGGTAACCAAAACCTTGAAGCGCACCCGGAAGACCACCGGGAGCCAGTGCAGCTCGCGCAGGAGGGGGGTCACATGGGAGCGCCACATCGCTCCCATCACCACCCGCGCGGCCGCATTCTGGACCAGTTGGAGCCTCCGGGTGCACCTCAAGGGGAGCCCCATGTAGAGAGCATTGCAGTAGTCCAGGCGTGAGGTGACAAGGGCGTGAGTGACCATGAGTCTGTCATTTGTACCTCGATGACTGTCTGGTTTGGCACAGCAACCAAAACAGGCCAGGTACAGACTTCAACGGATAGTTAGGACTGCAGAAAAAGACCACTGCAACCAGCCTGCCTTCCACTGAGGATCTGTATACTGTGTGGATCAGAAGGAGGGCGGGGAAAGTAAATACCCTTGACATCCTGGACATAAACAGCTTCAACTTCTGCAGCAGTGGGTTTCACATTTTGTTATCACTGGTTCGCCCTGCCTTCCGTGCATGCTCTTTGCTTGCTCGTGCACTTTCCACACATGAGCCCGGCCTCAAAAATGCCAGAGCTGCCATTTCTGCTACCGGTTTGCTCAAACCGGCTGAATAACACCTCTGAACTTCTCCCCTCCGGACGCTGCTATAGGGCATTGAACGCCAAAACAACTAGACACGAAGACAGTTTTTTCCCCCTGTGCCATCATTCTACTAAATACCCAATTCCCTCAGCTCTGTCTTATGCCTAAGGATATTTACCCATGTAGTAGGGCTGTATTGCTGTTATCCTTCTCATCTCCCCATCTTTCCTACCGGGTATCTTATGATTGATCACTTGTTGTTTGTATCTTACGATTAACGACTGTATCTTATGATTTATGATCTGTGACTTATCACTTTGTTGTTTGTATGCATATGGAGAGCTTATGCACCGGAGACAAATTCCTTGTGTGTCCAATCAAACTTGGCCAATAAATAATATTGCTAAGGAATGGAGCAAGGAAGTGATCTCTTACTGACAAGCTGTAGGGAAAGGGGAAGGGGGGGGGGGTTTAAAACTGAAGGATGCTGCAAAGAGCCGTAAATGCAGTTGCGTTGCCAAGCAACTGAAGTACAATCACATGACCAAGGGAAAACCATCGGAACCTCACATCTGGCTGGTAAATCCCATTTTTCAAGAAGTTCCAATGGTTGCTAAGTGACTGATTGTAAGCCTCGACTTATGACCACAACTGATCTCAAAATTTCTGTTGTTTCAGTCAGACGTTTGTTAAGTGAATTTTGCCCCACTTTACAACAGCCATTCTTGCTACAGTTGTTAAGAGAATACACTGATGCTGCAATGGTCATAAGTGTGAAAAATGACTGTAGGTCAGTTTTCAGCTCTGTTGTAACTTCCAATGGTGGTAAAGCAGCTGAGGACTGCCTGCATTCTCTTCTAATTATCATTCTCTCTAGGAACCAATTTTACAGGAGTGTTTAAAGATTAAAATGCATGCTGTCCCGAGCGCTTAGGATTAAAAGCAGGATCAATATATATTGCAAATAGTAAAAAATAATGGGAAAGAATAGGTTTATTATGGTCTGAAAATTGCAGGGCGGCCCGAATGATTAAAAAAAGCATATTATCTTTCCAAGATAATCATTATTTCTTTCCTATCAACCTTAGCATTTACTGCGCTGCTCCGGTCCAAGGACATGATATTTTCGAAAATATCATGTATTCTCCAATTGCGTCTCTTACTAACTGACTACACAAACAACTTTAGCCCAGCGAATGTATTTGCTCTCCAAGACACCTTTATTATCTGTCTGTTTCCAAGTGCCATTTAGTGTTTTCTACTGAGACTTAACAGCTCTGGAAAATTACAAGATAAATGTCAAAATGTGATCAAGGCCTTAATGAAGCTGTGGTGGGCAAGCCGCAATAACCTTTCTTTCAAATTCCTGTTAGAATAAACTAACTTGTCCAAGGAAAGAATTCTTGGGAGGGATAATTATAGCATTTGTAGATAGAATCAATAAAAGATAGGCTAGCTAGCTATCTATGCAAATATAGGATTGAAGGTTAGATGCTAGATTCTCCCTCTCGTTGCAAGTATAAAAAAATGAATACAGGGAATCTTCAACTTATGACCACAGTTGAGTCCAAAATTGATGTTGCTGAGCGAGACAGTGGTTAAGTGAGTTTTGCCCCATTTTACGACAGTTTTTGCCACAGTTGTTAAGCGATCTGCAGTTATTAATTTAGCAACATGGTTGTTAAATGAATCTGGCTTCCCCATTCTCTTTGCTTGTCAGAAGGTCACAAAGGGACATGACCCCGGGAAACACTACAACGGTCATATATATGAACCAGTTGCCAAGAGTCCAAATTTTGATCATGTGACTATGGGGATGCTGCAGTGAAAAATAAAAAAACGGTCAGGAGTGAGGAAAGTGCACTGCAGGTTTTTTTAAAATTATTATTATTATTATTTTGAATGAGCAAAGTTTGGGTAATTGGAGATGCGTTTTGGAAAGCTGTCTTAAAAACAAAACTCTGCTAAGATGAAATAGCATTCAAATAGAGCTTAGGGAACAGCAGATACCGAGGGGAAGTCAAAGAATTTCCAGCCTTTTCATAGGGGGAAGAAAAAAGCTTTTTAAGAGAGTCGGATAAATTATTTAGAAAAGAATGACTCACAGTAAAATAAGTGCTAAAATTCATACAGCTTCAACTGATGATTTTCAACTAGAGCGGAAGTGAATGCACGAGGGATAAATTGGATTCACAGTGAATCTGCACTTTCTTAGGGATGGCATACTTTGGGAATATACAGGGTGTTGTGGCCCGTCAGCGGTCTGTGCAGATTGTAGCTGATTCCGACAACGAGGAGGCTGGTGTGGTGCTGTGCCAGCACTGTGCAGCTGGCGCTCGAGTCGGACAGTGAGGAGGCTGGAGAAGATGTGGTGCCAGAGGCAAGGATTCAGCCAGGGCCTTCAGAACCTCCAGAAGCTCCCTTAAGTGAAGAGGAAGAAGAGGAGGAGCCTCTTCTCAATGCAAGGGCGCACAGAGCTGCCAAAAGGCAGGAGTGGCTCCTCAGGAGGAGGTCTCCTCGAGAGTAAGGCTTGGGGCTAATGGGCCACTCCCTTAGCCTATTTAAGGGGGAACGCCACTTGCAGCAAGTTGTAGGGAACAACTTTAGTTCACTCTCCTTCGCGTCTGGATTCTCTGCAAAATTGCTTCCGGGCTTTCTGCCAACTCTAGTAAGACTGTGATTACCTTATCTCAGAATTCTTATAGGCTGTTAAGATAGGTTATTAATAGTCTTTGGTTGATAAAGGCTGAGTTATTTGAGTAAAATAAGTTTTGTATAGAGTTTGTGTGTGCTGCGTTCTTTGGGGTCCGTAGCTGGGGCAGAACATAGGGTTAGAATTACAACCATTCGTTTAGTGACCGTTCGAAGTTATAACAGCATTGAAAAAAGTGACCCGTGACCAGTGGTGGGATTCAGCCAATTCGGGCGAACCGGTTGTTAAATTGCTGGCTGGACCTGCCCCTTCCTACCCCTCCCCTTCCAGGAGTCCCCTTGAGCGCAGTTTTGGCTCCCAGGTAAGTGCAGGGAGGCCTACTAGAATCAAAACGGGGTATAGCGTGGACCCCCTGAAGTCCATTTTTGCTCCCAAGGGGGTGCAGGAGGCCGAGTGCTGCCTGTCACACCCCCTGGCCACGCCCACCATGGCCACGTCCACCCAGCCAGTCATTATGGCAGAGAACCAGTTGTTAAATTATTTGAATCCCACCACTGCCCATGACCACTTTTCACACTTAAAACCGTTACAGTATTCCTGTGATCAAAAATGTGGCAACTGGTGTGCATTTATGCACTGTCCCAGGGTCATTTGTCAATATCTCAGAAGGGTTTCCAACTAGTAAAGTCAATGGGGAAAACCAGATTTGCCTAACGACCACATCATTCACTTAATAGCTGCAGTGATTTGTTTAATGACAGTGTCGGGAAAGGTCATAAAGTAAGGTGCAACTTATTTAATAACTGCCTTTGCTTAGCAACAAAAAAATTTGGGGCTCAATTGTGGTCATAAGTTGAAGATTACCTGCATGCAATATTTTCCCCCCGATGCTTACATATATTTCAATTATACACATACATATTTATGGAGTCCTTGTGGCTCTCTGAACTTGGCTGCTTTCTTGCAGAGTTTCATCTCCTCAATCGACAGCCAACACCCAGATAATAGCAATAGCATTTAGACTTATATACCGCTCGATAGTGCTTTTACAGCCTTCTCTAAGCGGTTTACAAATGTCAACCTATTGCCTCCAACAATCTGGATCCTCATTTTACTGACCTCGGCAGGACGGAAGGCTGAGTCAACCTTGAGCCGGTCAGGATTGAACTCCAGGCTGCGGGCAGAGTCAGCCTGCAATTTGGCATTCTAACCACTGCACCACCAGGGCTCAGCAGCGCAGAGATAATCAGAGCACATAAGTAAAAATTAAGACCAAGATTAATACTGGACCAAGAATCAGGCAGTAAAACAATCAAGGAACTCTCAACTCAGACAATCGGACTATAAACAACAGCCCACTCGAGACATTACCAAGAAATAAATAACAACACTAACAGGGCGAGCCACTTGTTTATAAACAAAGAGCAAACTCCATCTCATCTTACGTCGATGACGTTACCTAGTTGGATAGTGAAATGTCTCCAAGAATACAACCAAGCATAGAGAACACCAAGGACCCTACAGTTCAACCTGAGCTACAAATCAATAGAATAGAATAGAATAGAATAGAATAGAATAGAATAGAATAGAATAGAAAAGAAAATATGGGATAGGATAGGATAGGAGTAGGAGTAGGAGTAGGAGTAGGAGTAGGGTAGGGTAGAGTAGAGTAGAAGAGGAGTAGAGGAGAGTAGAGGAGAGTAGAGTAGAGGAGAGGAGAGGAGAGGAGAGGAGAGGAGTAGAGTAGAGTAGAGTAGAGTAGAAGAGAAAAGTGTAGAGTACAGTAGAGTAGAAGTAGAGTAGAGTAGAGTAGAGTAGAGTAGAGTAGAGTAGAGTAGAGTAGAGTAGAGTAGAGTAGAGGAGAGGAGAGGAGAGGAGAGGAGAGGAGAGGTGAGGAGAGGAGAGGAGAGGAGAGGAGAGGAGTGGAGTGGAGTGGAGAGGAGAGGAGAGGAGAAGAGAAGAGAAGAGAAGAGAAGAGAAGAGAAGAGAAGAGAAGAGAAGAGAAGAGAAGAGAAGAGGAGTAGAGTAGGGTAGAGCAGAGCAGAGCAGAGCAGAGCAGAGCAGAGCAGAGTAGAAGAGAAGAGGAGTAGAGTAGAGTAGATTAGAGTAGAGTAGAGTAGAAGGGAGTAGAGTAGAGTAGGAGTAGGAGTAGGAGTAGAGTAGAACAGAACAGAACAGAACAGAACAGAACAGAACAGAACAGAACAGAAAGGAAACACCACTCCCTTGTAGCACTGATGATGGTACATATATATCCAACCATCCGTGCATATTTTCATTTTTAAATGCTAAAACTCAGGATGTTTAAATCAAAGACACTGCATAACTGCAAACAAGGATATTGTACGGCAAGACATCCAACTGTTTCTACAAGAATGGAGATTTCACCATCCCCTCCCATACATTCGCCAGTGACTGACTTTGGGGATTCGGTGTAATGAGAGGCAGTATATAAATATTTATTTCCCTAGGTATTTAATGCCAATCCAATCACCGACCGACTCAAGTGGCTTATCGCGCATAAGCAAGATTAAGGAAGCAAAAATAGCCAACAGAGAGCAATACGACATAATAAAACATGGATTTATTTGTTGTCCATGTTTCTGCCCCGCCTCGATTCCCTCGATTCCCAGAGGTTGAAGAAATAAGATTATGCTGAAAAATATTAGCCTCGTATAATCGCACTACCTTCATCTATCTTTCAAAGGGCAACGTAACCAGGTTTTATCCGTTTCCATGAGTTCCGATAATATTGGGGTTACTTCGATAGGTGGAAAGGGTGTCATTCCAGAGAGAAAGGGGCACAATGAAGAAGGATAGCCCCTAAAAACTTGGTAGAAGACATCTATGGAGATTCTCAGTCATCCAGGTCACGGTTGCCCCAAAGTTGCCTTTTCAAAAGGCAACTGGACTTTGTTTTTCCTCGAAGACGTTTCGCTTCTCATCCAAGAAGCTTCTTCAGTTCTGACTGATTGGTGGAGAACAGAAGGATTTATATTCCTTGCAGTCATCTGGTTGTTAGTATTCTCTCTGAGAATCCTTGAGGCTGCTTGAGGCTTATCTGTGCCCTCAGGGTCACCTGAAAAGTGCAGTTCCAGAAGGTTCCACACCCATCCTCTTCTAAAACTCCCTGCAAACCAAGCCGTGTTAAAAAACACCCCCAATTGATCTGAAAAGCAGCTCTTCCGAATGGACCAGACTGATACCGATCTACATATCTCCAGTGAACAGGCCTTTAAATCTATAGCTATAGATTCTGGGTTGGGTTTTTTTTCTGTTTGCTTTCTGAGATCTCTATTTTGGAGGCTTACTTACACCAGATGACAAGTCTTTGTGGTCAATATCCACAGGCATAAATGTGGAAGAATCCATTTATATTTACACTTTGCTACAACATCTGATCTGTCTTAAAGACAGGAAATAGATACGGCTAATTAGACAGACTCTCATCCCTACGGAACTGCAGATCTTAAGACCTGAGGCGTCATGTTTATTGAATGGCCCATCTTTATAGGACACTGTTCCCGGTTTTCTCTAACATAGGGGTGTCAAACTCAAGGCCCGGATTCGGCCTGTGGGGTGCTTAGATCTGGCCCACTGGGCTGCCCTGGAAATAGCGAAGGACTGGTCTGCAGTGCCTCTGCGGGCAAAAACGGAGGTCACGAGGGCCGAGAGTGGCCTCCCGAGCTCCGTTTTTGCTGGCAGAGGGCTGCAGGAGGCTGTCACAGCCGAAAACAGAGCCCAGGAGCCTGTTTTCTCTGGCAGAGCACTTGGGCCACAAGAGGCACCACCCCCCCCGACACAAGTGGCATCATGTTGGCCATGGCCACTCTGGCCCCGGGGTGAAACACAACCCTGATGCAGCTCTCAATAAATTGAGTTTGACACCCCTGGTCTAACATGTTGGGTGAAAACCATAGGTGGGTTTCAGCAGGTTTCTGATCAGTTCTGGAGAACCGGTAGTAAAAATTCTGACCGGCCCCACTCCCATCTATTCTCTGCCTCCCGAGTCCCAGCTGATCGGGAGGAAGTGGGGATTTTGCAGTATCCTTCCCCTGGAGTGAGGTGGGAATGGAGATTTTACAGTACCCTTCCCCTGCCACGCCCACCAAGCCATGCCACACCCACCAAGGCACACCCACAGAACTGGTAGTAAACAATTTTGAAACCTACTACTGGTGAAAATGTCCTGCTTTTCACGGTTTGGGCCTGTCTACGCTGAGCGAACAGTTCATTTAGAGACCATTCAAAGTTGTAATGGCACTGAAAAAAGTGAGTTATGACCATTTTTCACACTTCCAACCATTGCAACATCCCCCATAGTCACGGGATCAAAATTCAGACGCTTGGCAACTGACTTGTATTTACGACGGTTGCAGTATCACGGAGTCACGTGATCCCCTTCTGTGACCTTTCGACAAAAGCAAAGTCCATGGGGAAGCCAGATTCGCTTAACAATCACATTACTAACTTAACAACGGCAAGTGATTCACTTAACAAGAGTGGCAAGAAAGGTTGCAAAATGGGTCAGAAGTCACTTAAATGTCTCACTTAGCAATGGAAATTTTTGGGCTCAATTGTGGTGGTAAGTCGAGGAGAACCTGTATACCCTGTTTCCAGGGATAGGTTCTAAAATTTTTTTACTACCGGTTCTGTGGGCGTGGCTTATTTTGTGGGCGTGGCTTGATGGTCATGTGACAATTCTTTAGGATTTAGCAGAGGTACTGATCTATCAGGCTTTTAACTGCTTGCAGAGCTATACTGGTCTACTCATTTGTTTTTGAAGGCACCGGTCTACCCATTTATTTTTGCAGGCACCGGTCTACTCATTTGTTTTTGGAGGCACTGGTCTACCACCACACTGCCTTTTAACACTGATCAGCTGTAGGGCGGCCCTTTGAAGCCCCGCGGCAAGAGTTTAAACAATTTTTTTCCTTCTAGCCGATCAGCTGGGACTCAGGAGGCAGCAATAGATTAGAGGTGGGGCCAAATAAAAGGTAAGACTAACATGGGGGTGGGAGGGGGGAGAACTGGTTCAGTGATGTCATATCGTCACCGCTATTGGCTCGGCGGAACCGGGCGGAACTGGGCGGAACCCACCACTGCCTGTTTCCCCCAAAATAAGACATCCCCTGATAATAAGCCCAATCGGGCTTTTGAGCACATGGCAATAAGGCCAAGCGCTTATTTCAGGGTTCAAAAGGGTCTTATTTTCGGGGAAACACAGTAGCTTTTATAAATTTTTAATTCCTTGCCCAGATGTGAAGGAATGGCTCCGTGGTACTTTATCACTCTCAATGCTGCTACAGGTAGTCCTCAATTTACGACCACAATTTCTCTTGCCACAGTTGTTAAGTGAATCACTGCCTTATTAAGTCAAGAGCAGGGGGTTGGTCTAGAAGACCTCCAAGGTCCCTTCCAACTCTATTAATCTAATGTCTCATTCTAATGAATTGCTACAGTTGTTAAGTTACTAACCCAGTTGTTAAGTGAATCTGGCCTCCCCTGTTGATTTTGCTTGTCAGAAGTTTGCAAAAAGCAGATCACATGACCCCGGGACACTGCAACCGTCATAAATAGGAGTCAGTTGCCAAATATCTGAATTTTGATCATGTGAAACCATGAAAATGAGGCATAAGTGTGAAAAATGGCTGTAAGTCACTTTTTTTCAGTGCCGCTCTAACTTCAAACCACCAGTAAATAAATGGTTGTAAGTCATAATACCTGCACCATTATGGACAGGGTGTCTGGCCCTTCAAAGAATTTCTCTTTCACCTGGAGAAATAGAAACCCACCTAAATTTTCTCCCCATAATCAGATTTGCCCAGGGGTAGGATTCAGCTGGTTTAGACCGGTTCGGATGAATTGGATGCTAATTTTACATCTGGTTCCCCGAACTGGTAGTTGCAAGGACTGGCTGGCCCCTCCCACCCCACCCCTCCCAGTGGTTTCCACACAGCCTGTTTTGGATGCCAGGTAAGTACAGGGCCTGCACCGAGGCTTTGGGAGTGTGAAAAACGGGCCTCCTGGAAGTGGGCCCGTTTCCAGCCTCCAGAGGGCCTCCGGAGCCCAGGAGAGGCAGTTTTTGCCCTCGCGGAGGCCTCGCCTCCCCCCACTGTGGTGCAGGAGGCCGAGTATGCCACGCCCACAATGGCCACGCCCACCCAGCAACCAGGCAGAGAATTCAGTTGTTAAAATTTTTGAATCCCAGCCCTGGATTTGCCCAATCCACTTGTGCTGTCAGTGGCTCAGATGTCTAAAGATGGAATCATTATATTTTCTTGCATCCCACTGTGATAAAAAGTGACATCCTGAATCTCTTGATATAAGATTAGAAGTCATTAGTTCTCATAACTTAGATATGATGAGGAGCAGCTGATGTACAGAGACCCTGGTGGTTCGCCAATAGATAAAACATGAAAATATATATAAGAAGGAAGAAAAAAAAACCCGCTAAGAGAACGACAAGGAATTGAAAAATTCTCAGAGATAGCGGCAAAGCTTTTAGTGATGTCATACAGAAAAATTAATCTGTTTTTGAAACTCTGGTTAAATAGTGCTCTGGTTTGTATAACTTGTAGAAACCGTAGCTCCCATGGTGGCATATCCATTATGATAGCAAGAAATGTGTCATGGTATTTGAAAAACCCAGTTTCTCAGATACTCAAGAGTTTAAAGAGGTTAATTGAGGAAAAATACTAATTTAAAGTGACAACTCCTTGGAGGAAGAAAGTGTCACCTTGCTTTTTAAATACTGGCAAGATAGCCAGTTAACAGAGTTGACTTTTCAATTTCTCTGCCATATATATCGAATGCACACAAAGGAATGAAGCTGCTAGACCTCATGAATACTGAACAGGGGACAATCTACACCATACCCTAAAGCAGCACCTTTTAAAAACACCAAGAAAGTGGGCAGGATACACACACATGAAATCCTAAACCAGATAGATTACACATTATGCCACACTCAATAAATATTAAGCCTTGATTGGTGGCTTAATTTGAAAACTTGGTTCACACAACCTACTGAACGTCGAGTCTATTCACTCCCATTTTAATTGACCCTATGTGAACCCACCCAGGTAGGTTATTTTCAACAAAACATACTAACTTAGTTCACAAATAATGCCAAACAATAATGAGTAGATAAACAAACCTTGATACCGCTTACAGAGTGAATTGCATGGATCTTTTCTCAGCTGAATAGTGGCTAAAGTAGATTAACAGACTGGGTGGAGTTTCATTAGATCAATTTAATCCAGTGTTCTTCAAATTTGGGAATGTCAACCTGTGTGGACTTCAACTCCCAGAAGGCTGGTGAATTCTGGGAGTTGAAGTCCACACAAGTTGAAGTTCCCAAATTTGAAGAATGCTGATTTAATTCATACATCAGTCCTGTGAAATATTTTGACAACTGACTTTGTTAATGCAAAATGGTTATATATGGTTATCAAGGTGAGATTTAAAAAAGGGTGATTGCTTGGATTCACGCAACAAACCTGGTTTAATGCAACACATGTTTGTATAATGTGCAATGCTCAGGGAAATAACTTTAGGATGAAGAGGGCAGTCAATTCACACAGGCTTAAACAAACAAACAAACAAAAAAGTATTTCCCCTCAAATGCTGATGCACAAACTACTCAATTTTAGGCCTCAGTTATATGCAACCCTCAAACTAAGATTGGCCTGTAGATTACGGATGAAGAAAATCATGATATTTCATTTTCAATGTATCCCCCTCAAAAGTCCTACTCTTATCATTTACATTCCAGTCCAGGCCCCAATAATGCTATTGAATACCTATGCTTAAAAAACAGAGAATAAAAAAATGAAAGCAGACATGAGGCAGCAAAGAAAATTTAAAAAAAAGTATAGCAAAGAAAGAAGCAATTGATATGGAGATTTTTTTAAAAAATTCTTTTAACCCACACTTTTCTTTTTTCAAAAAGTTTTTGACAAGTGGTCTGAACAAGATATTTTATATTCAGGGAGCCAACCCTAAGTCCTTGGTTTTAATTATATCACATTCTGAATTCATAGGCAATAGTGGAGGTTTTTTTGGAATTTAAATCAATGGTCAACCTTTTTCAGCGTAGAATAAAATACAATTCCTTATGTTTACACAGTACTTCTCAAAACATGATTTACTGCCCAAGATCATTTTTAAAAACATTGGAACTTGCCAATTAAAAAAAAAACACCTTACAAACTTGGCCCCAGAAATTCTGATTCATCTCATACAAACCAGCATGTTTTTATTCAGACAAAGCATAGGTGCATTTAGAAAACCAAATCTGGGTTTAATAAATGAAAATATGTTCTAGATTTTGTGCACGTCCAAGCATCATACAGCATCTTTGCCAATGGCTTCATGTGTATTAAAGCACAAAACACAAATTTGCAGTGAATCATATCTTCCTGTAACTGTTGGAAAATATAAATGATGGTTAATGGCTTCCAAACAAATCAGAATTCAAAAAATTAATTGAAATTTGACTTTATTTTCGGGTTTGTTTGTTATTAGCCCACATTTGACAGCCCAAAGGTCAAAAACTTTCTAACATGAATTTTCTTCATGAGAGATATTAAACGTGTAGGAAAGATATTTTGGTTTATTAAGCTGGAGTTTGATCTTCAAATGCAACCTTTCGTTACAGCGGCTAGGAAATTTACCCTTTTAAAGGTAACTCAATACTAAACTTTGGATTTCAGCTTTTATTTGAAAGGACAGCCCTTTGGAACTGAAGACCATTAATTAGGGAAAAGAGAAATCAAAGAAAAGGCAGCCAATCGGAGGGTTTTTTAAAAATTCACTTGCGTTCGTTTGTAAAAGACGCAGATCAATGCTAGTTTCTATTCATAAACGTCATCAAAAAAGCACAACAAAGAATGTTCTTTCTGTGCCAACTCAGAAAGATCAAACGGCCCAAGGAGCTGTTGATCTAGTTCTACAGAGGAATTATTGAGTCTGTCATCTGCACCTCCATAACTGTCTGGTTTGGCTCTGCAACCCAACAAGACAGTCAAAGACTTCAAAGGATCATTAGAACTGCAGAAAAAACAATGGCTACCAACCTGCCTTCCATGGAGGACCTGTATACTGCACGAGTCAAAAAGAGGAATGTGAAAATATCTACAGACCCCTCACATCCTGGACATCAACTGTTTCAACTCCTACCCTCAAAATGACGCTATAGAGCACTGCACACCAGAACAACTAGACACAAGAACAGTTTTTTCCCGAACGCCATCACTCTGCTAAACAAATAATTCCCTCAACACTGTTAAACTAGTTACTAAGTCTGCATTACTATTAATCTTCTCATCGTTCCTATCACCCATCTCTTCCCATTTATGACTGTATGACTGTAACCTTCTTCCTGGTATCCTTAAGATTTATATTGACTGTTTCCCTATGAGTATCATTAAGTGTTGTACCTTATGATTCTTGACGAATGTATCTTTTCTTTTATGTACACCGAGAGCGTATGCACCAAGACAAATTCCTTGTGTGTCCAATCACACTTGGCCAATAAAGAATTCTATCTATTCTAAACAAAGAGTCTTTCAAAGCCAAGGCAATAAAAGTTAAGCCATAATAAAATTTGTTTTGTAGGGTTGTCAGATCCCGGCTGCTAGAATGTAGAATAAGCTATTCATTATTATTATTTTTTTTTGCAATCTAGTGATCATCAGGAATTTGGCAGGCTAGATATTGTACAACAAAAATATCGCAGAAAAGCTAAAATATCAACTTCTCTGTTGTGGCAGGATTCAGAAATAAAAGAAATAAAAGAGGAATATGTTGTATACATTTAGAATTAAAAAATGAATTGAAGTAAGATTTATCAATATAATGAATTTTAGAAAATGCAACAGTTGAAATTATGATACTTGGAAAGTACTGAATTTTAATAATGAAATTAATTACAATGTTGGAAATTAAGCTGAAAACTAATTTTGTTTTAAGTAAGTATAAAGTAATGGATAATTGCATGGATTTATAAATGAATTGAAATAAGATTTAGAAATACAAGCAAGTTCAATATATGAGATTGTAATAGTTCGAATATTTTTAATTGTAATTATGGAAATTGTAATAATTGGAACATTATTAATTGCAATTTTGGAATTTAACTAAAAAAATGGAAATGATATTGTATTATGAATTAATTAGACTTGCTGTTTAATTAGAAATGATTAAGATATTGTTTGAAGAGGTATAAATATATATATTTGACAAAGCAATTGAAAATTGATTCAAGATTTAAGAATTGATAAAGAAAAATATTTGTGTTTATAATAAGGGAACTTAAGGAAATATTGGGAATTACATTATGTTGTGAGATTTTAAATTTAAGGCTTTTAATTTGGAAACAAAAAGGGAAAGATTGAATTTTATTAAGATTAGCGATCAGGATGAAGGGTAATATTGGCTTATAAAAATTAGAGAGAAAGAACATTATGGCAAAAAGTGAATATATAAATAGTATTGGAGATGACTAAAAATTGTATAAATTTGTGACCCGGCCAAAACTCTGTTCAGAAAAAATGCATTGTATGTTTGTTTGTGTGTTTGTGTAAATTTTTTTTAAAAAATTACAAAAAAAAATGTGGAATTCTATTGAACCCACTTCCCTGCTCTTTTGAAAGCCATACATCCCAGTGGTGGGTTGCCCCCCAGTTCGGACCAGCTTGCAAGAACCGGTAGTAAAACTGGCGAGAGGCTCCGCCCACCGACCCCAACGTCATCAGGAAGCTCCTGGGCATGCGGACAAGTGTGCGCCCGCACGACCCCGTTGCAAACCGGTAGTAAAGGTAAATAGAACCCACCCCTTCCGCCTTCTAATCAGTTTTTAAACCACGGTTCAGTCTTATATCTAAGCTCAGTGTTAACTGTAGTTTCCCCACCTCGTTCCGTCTTTTGCTATTTTCAAAGGCATTCCAGAGCGGGCTTTTAAATTTAGGTTAATCAATAAAGTTTGAATTATATGGGATGCGTAATTGATTCCATGGTAGGGGAAGATAAATAATAAAGGGAATATATCTCACCAAAGGAAACAGGATGGACCATTCAGGGTGAATATCATCTGCAGCTCAAGTTTAAATTTTCCTTGCTAGCTCATACGTGGTTCCTTTGTGCTTTAATTTAATGAAAACTCATGGAAATAGGAGGGGGGGGAAAAAAAAGGCCGTCTACTTATCAGGGTCTCGAATTAGTAATAAAAAGGAGATTAACATAGTGTAGCTGCTCTTTAATAATATATTTTGTTGTTACTTTAATAGATTGCTTTATTCCTCATCCGATATGGATATGTAATACTCTTTTGCTCCCTAGTACTAATTTAAAAGGACAGCCAACCTCTGCATGGGGCTGGTTAATTAATTACTTATAATGCCATCAAACACTGGAATCGAGGCGAACAGCTGGCACTAAATCAATATTCTAGAAATAATAATAAAGAAACAAATGCCTGTAGCTCAATCGGCGCTTTTTCAAATCATTTTAGACAGACACCAGCACTGCAGCGAGAGAAAGGACCGATTTTTTTTTAAAAAAAAAAAATCTAAGCAATTCTCTTTGTTATGTTTTTGGACTGTATTAACCTTTTAACTTCCTCAGTACTGGTAGACTCGACTTACGACCACAACAGAGCCCAAAATTTCTGCGGCTAAGCAAGGCAGTTGTGCAGTGAATTTTGCCCCCATTTTATGACCCTTCTGGCCACCGTTGTTAAGTGAATCACCGCCATTGTTAAGTCAGCGATACAGTTGTTAAGTGAATTTGGCTTCCACATTGACTTTTTTTTTTTTTTTTTTAAATTTGATTTATATGCCACCCTTCTCCGGAGACTCAGGGCGGCTTACAATGCGTTAAGCAATAGCCTTCATACTTTTGTATATTTATATTTATACAAAGTCAGCTTATTGCCCCCACAAACTGGGTCCTGAATTTACTTGGTTTGTCCGAAGGGTGATCGTATATGCCTTGGGGCACTGCAACCCATGATAAATATGAATCAGTTGACGAATATCTGAATTTTGATCACAGAGATGCTGCAACGGTTATAAGTGTGGAAAAAAGGTCACAAGTCTTGAAATCCCATCCAGGTTTCTCTCTGTCCCATCAAAGAGTGCAGGGAAGAGCAACCAGGATGATTAGGGGACTCGAGGCTAAAACATATGAAGAATGGTTGCAGGAACTGGGCGTGGCTAGTCTAGTGAAGAGAAGGACCAGGGGAGACATGAGAGCAGTCTTCCAATATTTGAGGGGCTGCCACAGAGAGGAGGGGGTCAATCTATTTCCAAAGCACCTGAAGGCCAGACAAGGAACAATGGATGGAAACTGATCAAGGAGAGATTCGATCTAGAAATAAGGAGAATTTTTCTGACAGTGAGAGCAATCAACCCATGGAACAGAAGTTGCCTTCAAACATTGTGGGAGCTTCATCATTGGAAGCTTTCAAGAACAGGCTGGACTGCCATCTGTCAAAAATGGTGTAGGGTCTGCTTGGGTGAGGGTTGAACTAGATGGTCAACTCTGTTAATCTATATCTGTATCTTATATTAAACCAAATCGAGAGACAGTTTTTCTGAGTTTTTTTTCCCCTCATGCTTGTTTCCATCTCTGGACTATTAAGTAATCAGTTGTGTGAATCATTCCCGAACAGCTTCTTCCTTTCCCCACTTAACAGCTCTTTCATGCGATTAGCTCTAAATTCTTTATAATAAGAAATCTGTTGAAGAAGAAACGAGAAATCACTATTCCAAGGACTGGCCCTCGGATGAGAACAAACATTGTAAAGTGGGAGCTGTTCAATGGATGGAAACAATGGATGGAAGCTAATTGAGGAGAGAAGCAACCTGGAATTAAGGAGAAACTTCCTAATAGTGGAACAGCTCGCCTCCAGAAGATGTGAGTGCTTCACCACTGGAGGTTTTTAAGAAGACATCAGACAGCTCCCTGTCTGAATTGGTATATGGTCTCCTGCTTGGTCTTTTCTGCCTAAATCAACTACTAACTAGGAATGGGCCACTGGAGCATGGCCACAAAAAGTCAACATGGCCCTAGCTGCCATCAAAAAGAAGCCCCACCCCTTTTTATTTATTTATTTTATTTTGTCGAGTACGTATTAGATAACATATATAATTCTAAGCATGAATTAAATACATAAAATGAGTACAATTAAAGGGAACATTAGGACAGGGACGGTAGGCACGCTGGTGCTCTTATGCAGGCCCTTACAGACGTCTTAGGAATGAGGTGAGGTCAAGGGTAGACAGTCTTAGGTTAAAGTTTTGGGGTTTTTGGGATGAAACCACAGAGTCAGGTAGTGCATTCCAGGCATTGACCACTCTGTTGCTGAAGTTGTATTTTCTGCAATCGAGTTTGGAGCGGTTTACCATAAATTTGTATCTATTGTGTGCTTGTGTATTGTTGTGGTTGAAGCTGAAGTAGTCATTGACAGGTAGGACATCGTAGCAGATGATTTTATGAGCTATGCTTAGGTCATACCGAAAGCAGCATAGTTCTAAATTTTCTAAACCCAGAATTTCAAGTCTAGTGGTATAAGGTATTTTGTTATGAGCAGAGGAGCGGAGGACTCTTCTTGTGAAATATTTCTGGACGCTCTCAATTGTATTAATGTCCGATATGCAGTGCGGGTTCCAGACAGATGAGCTGTATTTGAGACTTGGTCTAGCAAATGTTTTGTATGCTCTGGTTAGTAGTGTAATATTACTAGAGAAGAAGCTATGCAAGATTAGGTTTACAACCCTTAATGCCTTTTTGGTGATGTTGTTACAGTGGGCTTTGGCACTTAGATCATTTGATATGTGTATTCCAAGGTCCTTGACAGAGTGAGGGTCATCTACAAGGTATATCCACTTAGCTTGTATTTAGTGTTCTGATTCTTTTTGCCGATGTGTAAGACAGAGCATTTGTTGGTTGAGATATTTGTTTGTTTGTTTGTTTATTATTTATTTATTTATTTATTTATTTATTATTTAGACTTATATACCGCCCTTCTCCTTGTGGACTCAGGGCGGTGAACAGCCAAATAAAAACAAAGTACACAAAAGTTAAAATATTAGAAAAAGAGCAAATATAAATTTAGCTGATGATTAAAACAAAATTAATTTAAAATAGATATCAAACTCTAAAAACTCTAAAAAAAAAATTAGCAGGGATCAGGCCAAGCCGGCGAGCTGAAAAAAATATGTTTTTAAGGCCCGACGAAAAGTCCGGAGGCCGGAGATCGTTCTCAACTCTGGAGGAAGATCGTTCCAGAGGGTGGGAGCTGCCACAGAGAAGGCTCTCCCCCTGGGGGTTGCCAGCCGGCATTGTCTGGCTGATGGCACCCTGAGGAGGCCCTCTCTGTGGGAGCGAACCGGCAGGTGGGAGGCAATTGGTGGCAGAAGGCGGTCCCGTAAGTACCCTGGTCTTAAGCCATGGAGCACTTTAAAGGTGATTACCAACACCTTGAAACGCACCCGGTAGTCCACCGGCAGCCAATGCTGCCCTGTCTCCCAATGAACTCAGGGCGGCTCACAATAATAAAATGCACAAAGCCACAATACAAAGTTAAAATCTAAATAAACCCAATAAAATTTAAAACCCTTAAAACTCCATCAGTCCAGGTCGGGGAACTTGACTAACCAAGTTTTTAATTTGCGGTGGAAGGTGCGAAGGTCAGAAGCCAACCGGAGCTCCAAGGGGAGTCGATTCCAGAGGGTGGGCGCACCCACAGAGAAGGCTCTATCCCTGGGGGCCGCCAGCCGCCAGCACCCTGAGCAGGCCCTCTCTATGGGTGCAGACCGGGCGATGGGATGTCGTTGCTGGCTGCAGGTGGTCTGCCAAATATCCTGGGCCTAAGCCATGTAGGGCTTTATAGGTCATCACCAGCACCTTGAATCTCACCTGGAGGGCAACCGGTAACCAATGCAAGTCGCGCAGGAGGGGTGTAACATGGGAGTATTGGGACTTTGCATACCGTAGAAAAGAAGGCAGGGCTTCAACAGTATGGCCACAGTGGCCGTAGTTCGAAACCTAATAGATTTTTTTCCTTTCATTTTCTTTACAAATACAATAGTGTTTTTTCCTGTCTTTCTTTCCCTTTTTCCTATCCACTGGTGCCGGTAATCATTGCCGAACGTACTTTGTTTATTTTTTCTTTTCTTTTTCAACATGTACCAACAAATGTAAGTAACAATACAGCGATGACCTTCATATTAGTAATCCAAACTGAAACGTTGTGTAACAAACCCTTTCATTCAACGAACGATTTGATTCATCAACACTTGCTTGATCTGAAAAATAGCAGACTCGGCGCTTGTGAGAAAAATGCCGGGAAGGAAAAAAGAAAAAACCCCACAATTGTGGCTGAAGCAGCTAAATACTATTCTGCTTATTTACACTGACATTTTAAATCATTATTAAGATGGATAATATTTCTTTAATTAAATATTCAATAGCTTGAGCTAGTTAAGAGTGCAAATAATCTTCTTAATCACCATTCCATAAATACCACAATGCACAAGATAAGCGTTTCAACTCTAGGTAGTCCTTGACTTACTGTATGACTATGATGGGGACCAGAATTTCCAGGGCTGAGCAAGACGGTTGTTAAATGAATCACGCCAATTTTATGACCTTTTTTTTTTTGCCACACTTGTTAAGCAAAGTACTGCAGCTATTAAGTGAATCATGTGGTCATTAAATGAACTTGGTTAGACTTTGCTTGTTGAAAACCGACTCAGAAGGTTGCAAATAGGGATCGTGTGATTCCCACGACAGTGCAACCATTGTAAATACCTGCTGGTTACTAAGCGCCCAAATTCTGATCACATGTCTGTGAGGATGCTATGACAGCTATAATCGCAAAGACTGATTGTAAGTCAGTTTTTCAGGGCTGTTGCAACTTCAAATGCTTTTAATTGGAAGACCACCTGTATACTATATACTATATATTAAAAAGCAGAGACATCACTCTGTCAACAAAAGTGCGTATAATCAAGGCTATGGTTTTTCAGTTGCAATGTAGGGCTGTGAAAGTTGGACCATAAGGAAGGCTGAGCGCCAAAGAATGGAGGCCTTTGAACTCTGGTGCTGGAGAAGACTCCCGAGAGTCCCTTGGACTGCAAGGCGATCCAACCGGTCAGTCCTAGAGGAGATCAACTCTGACTGCTCTTCAGAAGGTCAGATCCTGAAGATGAAACTCAAATCCTTTGGCCACCTAATGAGAAAGAAGGACTCCCTGGAGAAGAGCCTCATGCTGGGAAAGACTGAGGGCAAAGAATGGAGGCCCTTGAACTCTGGTGCTGGAGAAGACTCCTGCAAGTCCCTTGGACTGCAAGGAGATCCAACCGGTCAGTCCTAGAGAAGATCAACCCTGACTGCTCTTTAGAAGGCCAGATCCTGAAGATGAAACTCAAATCCTTTGGCCACCTAATGAGAAAGAAGGACTCCCTGGAGAAGAGCCTCATGCTGGAAATGATAGAGGGCAAAAGAAGAAGGGGACGACAGAGAATGAGGTGGCTGGATGGAGTCACGGAAGCAGTTGACCTGAGCTTAAATGGACTCCAGAGGATGGTAGAGGACAGGAAGGCCTGGAGGAACGTTGTCCATGGGGTTGCGATGGGTCGGACATGACTTTGCAACTAACCACAACAACCTATATATAATAGAGAGTAGAGTAGAGTAGAGTAGAGTAGAGTAGAGTAGAGTAGAGTAGAGTAGAGTAGAGTAGAGTAGAGTAGAGTAGAGTAGAGTGATGGACAAACAGACAAAAGCTCACCTGAAAGCAGGACAAGAAGCAATGGATGGAAACTAACCAAGGAGAAAAGCAACCTAGAATAAGGAGAAATTTCCTGACAGTGAGAACAATTAATCCGTGGAACAACTTGCCTCCAGAAGTTGTGGGTGCACCATCATTGCAGGTTTTCAAGAAAAGATTGGACCACCATTTTTCTGAAATATTATAGGGCAGTGATGGCTAACCTTTTCCAGAGCGAGTGCCCAAACCGGAATGCATGTGCATACATGGACATGTGCATGCGCCAGAGTGCCGGAAACCCAAAAACCAGCTGGCTGGCGCATGCAAGCGTGTTTTTTGGCTGTTTTTGGCTGTTTGACAGGCCGTTTTTTGGCTGTTTGACAGGCCGTTTGGGCCGAAAAATGGCCAGAAAACAGCCCCAAAACATCCAAAAATGATTTCTGGGGTGTTTTCAGGCTGTTTTCCGGTGGTCCAGCACCCGCGAAGACCAAAAGAGCAGCTCGCAATGGTGCACGTGCCTAGAGAGAGGACTCTGAGTGCCACCTGTCATAGGTGCCATCTTGGTTATAGGGTTTCCTGCCTGAGCTGGGGGTTAGACTAGAAGACCTCCAAAGTCCCTTCCAACTCTGTTAATACAAGATAGTTGATTAGATGTTGTTTTTGCTGACCCACATATCTGGGCCTCCTAGCTAACATATTTTGACAGTGCGAGGCCAGGTGCAATGAGGACATTCAGCATTTTCTGGGTCCCATTTGGCTGTTAAGTGGTTTGCAAAGAGATTAAATCCAAAATTTGAGCTACTGAAAAGGAGAACTAAATTTCATTGGATTTACATTTCATCAACATTAAAACAGTTAAAAATTAAACTTCAATGGACTCCTTCAAAGGACGCACATCTAATGTAATTCCTTGCCAGTTATATATTTAATAATTTCCCCCCTTAGATCCTATTACAGATTGCAATTCGGTTAATTAATATTTTTGGATGTCTCTGGGGGCTTTGCCCAAAAAAAAATTTGAAGAGCAATGTTGAATTCTGATGATGTCACGTTCAAATGTCCACAAAGACGCATCAAGTGGAAAAACTAAAGCTGGTTGGATTAGCAGAAATCCTGTGACTTTTAAGGCAGATTACTGCAATTAAAAAACAGAGCTGTTAATTACACCCAGATCTACCAAGCAATAAAAAAAAGTAGGAAAAGCATTAGGAAAGCAAAACCATCACTACAAGTCCCTCTGGTCTTTTGAAGTTCTTCCAGAGCTTCCACTTCTAAACAAACTTAACTTCTCAACCCATTTTATCTACCAACCCTTTACCCTGATTTCAACCAACCAACCAACCAACCAACCAACCAACCAACCAACCAACCAACCAACCAACCAATGAATCAATCAAAAGAGCTGGAAGGGATCTGTCCTTGAGGATATTCTATTCCCACCTCCTGCTCCAGCAGGTGACCATATACCAGGATTGTCAAACTCGCGGCCCGTAGCAAAGAGGGGGGAAGTCCTGATACGTCACTTGATGCCTCTATGATGACGTAAGTTTGATACCCCTGCCCTATACCATTTCAGACAAGTGACTGTCCAGCCTCTTCTTAAAACCCTCCAGTGATGGAGCACCACAACTTCTGGAGGCAAGCTGTTCTACTGGGCAATTGTTTTCACTGTTAGGAAGTTTCTCCTTAATCCCAGGTTGTTCCTCTCCTTGATGAGTTTCCATCCATTGTTTCTTGCCCTGCCCTGCCCTGCCCTCTGGTGCTTTGGAAAATGAGTTGACCCCCTCTTCTTTGGGGCAACCTCTCAAATACTAGACTACTGCTATCGTATCCCCCCAAAGGGGAGGAGTCTAAAGTAGTGGTGAAATCCATTTTTTTTACTATTGGTTCTGTGGGCGTGGCTTGATGGGCATGGCTCAGTGGACGTGGCAGGGAAGGATACTGCAAAATCTCCATTCCCACCCCACTCTGGGGCCTGCCAGAGGTGGTATTTGCCGGTTCTCCAAACTGCTCAAAATGTTTGCTGCCGGTTCTCCAGAACCTGCTGGATTTCACCCCTGGTCCAAAGTACCTGAGAGCAGGACAAGAAGCAATGAATGGAAACTAATCAAGGAGAGAACCAACCTGATAGTTAGAAAAATTAACCAGTGTAACAACTTGCCTCCAGACATTGTGGATGCTCCACCACTGGAAGTTTTTTAGAAGAGATTGGACAACAATTTGTCTGAAATGAGCAGAGGGTCAGTGTAGAAGACCTTCAAGGTCCCTACCAACTCTCTTATTCTACTCTAGGCAAACCCAAATCCTGCAACCGTTCTTCATATGTTTCATATTTCCTCATCTGTTCCATCATCACGTGCTTGGGCTGTCAATCAACCTTCTGTTCCCATATGTGTAACATCTCCCTTGCCTGTGGATTTGTGCTTTTATGACTTTTTAAGACACCGAAACCTCAACCTAGCTTCTCTTAAGCTTCCCACAATTAGCCGCAACATGAGATGGGATTCAGAGAGAAAAAACATAGGCTCAAGCCAAACACATCAAAGGGTGCTCTAGGCAACCCGTCTGCAGGAGATACGTAACTCTTGTGAGAGCACTGAGGCAGACAAATCCTTGGGAGCGCATGAAGGATTCCCACCGTTCCCGGCACATAAATGCTCTGGAAGCTACACCAGGGATTTTTCTATGCACAGACTAAGCTTCTACGGGGAAGCAATGGCTACGTAGATCCATGGCCTGCAGAGACAACCCTGCAAATCCGTTGTTCTAAGCCTGCTGTGGCTGCCTCGATGCTCCAGAGAGGCTCATTTCACAAGTGTCAACGCACTGAGCAAAGTGCCTCTTTGGATGCTCAGCGCAGCCCTGAAAATACCCCATGTAGTTGGAAGCAATTAGCTACGTCCCCCATTGCAAACCGTTCACAGATTTATCCCATTATGAGCCTCGTAAAACATCTGTTAGGGCCCTCTGGAACAACAGCCCTACCTTGCCTGCTAGAGTTCTCACTGGGAAAGGGAGTTGGGGGCCTGTGCGGGATAGCAATGAGTTTTCATTTGTTTTAATGACGCAGAGTTGGATTCAAAGGGAAGGAGTATTTTTTATGGGGGTTGCTTGTCAGCCCTTGCCCAGGTGGTCTAGATAAGAAGCACAAACCATGAGAACTAGTGCTACCTTTGTTGTAAGGTTATAGGGACTGAATTTTGCAAGTCTGAAAGTATATTTTTCTCCCTTTGATTTTACGGTTGATCCCTTCTGAGAATCTGTTTATGCATTTATTTATATCCCGCCTCCATTATTTTTTATAAATAACTCAAGACGGTGAACATGCCTAATGCTCCTTCCTCCTCCTATTTTCCCTACAACAACATTCCTGTGGAATGAATTGGGCTAAAAGAGAGAGTGGCCCAAGATCACGCAGCTGGCTTTCATGCCTATAGTGGGACTAGAACTTGTAGTCTCCTGGTTTCTACGTCAGCACCTCCACCACTAGGCCAACTGGCCAGGGGTGGGCTGCTGGGGGTTTGCAGAAGTTTGGGAGAACCTCTAGCAAAGATTCTGTGCAGTTTGGAGAACCCCAAAATCCCACTCCTGGATGGCCCCACCCACCCCACCCCACCACTCCCAGAAGTTCTGACATGACCTGTTTTGAATGCAGGTAAGTGCAGGGTGCGTGCTTGTAATATTCTTGTACTTAGTTAGAAAGTAAGGCACTAACGAACATATGTAAATGGTCCCTCTTTTCTTATACTCTCCTCTTTCCAGTAGTTTCCAGCCATCCTGGTTTCCCTACGTCCAGCCAGCTTTGTAAATCTTGAACTTAAAAAGAAAAAAAAAATTGGAGGCTCTTTTCCTGCTAGCTCACACATCACACGGTATCTCCACCCATTATAAACCTGAGTTTTCCAATCTTTGAATCATCGGACTCATCAAACTTATTGACTGCATTTTGTTAAAGTTATTTCCCCCCCCCCCCTCTCACCAGGCTTCTGGTTCAGGCAGGGCACTGTTTTATATGACACAGAATAAAATTAGAAAAGAAACATCACCAATGAATGCCTCTAGGTTACAAAAGAAAGGTTTTATTTCTATTCTAAAAACTCTCAAAATGCTGCTCTTAACTGGATCATCTTCCGATCCAGCCTGGTGTTACAGAACTATTTTCTGGAGTCTTTTGAATTCATTTGGTACCCGTCGGACGTGCTGCTAGTCATGTTCTCCCTTCCAGCGTGCCCTTACAGTATTTAACACCACTTTTCATTTATACCTGCTCATTTTGGAAGGTGGAACAAATTTACTGCCGTCAGGGTGCATTAAGTATGTTAACCCATGCGTGAACTGTAACTCGGTATTTGAAAAAGGAAGATTATTTCATTAGATGGGTGATAAATATCCCAGGCTTTTGGTTTGCTTAAGGATACAGCTGTTTTTGCAAGCTGCTCCGTGATTTTCTTATATATGTCCTGTCAAAAGTTCTGTGTCTAGCATTTCCAACTACCAAGGTATCACATACAACAGTGATGGGCCATATCTCTTGCTGAAGGTGAGATGACAAATCTGCGTAAACAACGGTGGACTCTGAAGGTCTTGTGTATTTGTTGTTTTGACTCTGATGATGAGATTATGTCTCTTTCCACGCTGGAGCCCGTGGTCTTACCACCCAGCAAAAGATCTACTTCACTGTGGGGTCTTTAGTGCTCTCTGGGCTTGGTGGTTTTCCTGCAGATGTGTCATTACTAAACTAGATAACTCCATCAGTGAGTACTGATGAAGTTACCTAGTTGGGTAATGAAACATCTACAACTAAACAACCAAGCTAAGAGAGCACCTAGGACCCCACATTTAAACCTTGAGATACAAAGAGTAGAGTAGAGTAGAGAAGAGTAGAGTAGAGCAGAGTAGAATTAGAGTAGAGTAGAGTAGAGTAGAGTAGAGTAGAGTAGAGTAGAGTAGAGTAGAGTAGAATAGAATTAGAGTCGAGTCGAGTCGAGTCGAGTTGAGTCGAATAGAATAGAAGTAGAGTAGAGTAGAGTAGAGTAGAGTAGAGTAGAGTAGAGTAGAGTAGAGTAGAGTAGAGTAGAGTAGAGTAGAATAGAAGTAGAGTAGAGTAGAGTAGAGTAGAGTAGAGTAGAGTAGAGTAGAGTAGAGTAGAATAGAATAGAATAGAATAGAATAGAATAGAATAGAATAGAATAGAATAGAATAGAATAGAACAGAACAGAACAGAACAGAACAGAATAGAATAGAAATCTCCTTCTAGCACTGATAATGTTGCCTAGTTAGGTAATGAAATGTCTGCAGGAAAAGAACCGAGCTCAGAGAGCAAGAACCCCACAGTTCTACCTTGAGCTATAAATATTCTCTTCTATTAGTACCAACTGCACTCACTAGGTTCCCATTAACAGATTTGTATCTAAAACAGTCATTTGTCCAAAAGAGTGTAGGGTTTCCTGCTTGGGCAGGGGGTTGGATTAGAAGATCTCAATGTCCCTTCCAACTCTGTTATTCTGTATTATCTGTGTAAATCTGAAGGGCTAATCCAATCACTAGACCAACTTCTGGGACACTCCTGTAGACCAACCAACTTCTGGGATACATCTGATTGCTTAAAAGTTTAGGGTAAATGATGGAGTAAGTGAACTTCTGAGACGACCCATGTGAGGTATTCTTTTATTATCACTCAAGAACTGGATACAGGTAGTCCTTGACTTACAACCCTTCATTTAGTGACTGTTGAAAGTTACAATGGCACTGAAAAAAGTGACTTATGACCGTTTTCAATTATGACCTTTGCAGCATTCCCCACAGTCACATGATCAAAATTGGCAACTGATTCACATTTATGACGGTTGGAGCGTCACGGGGGTCACGCCCTTCCCTTTTGCGACCTCCTGACGCGCAATGTCAATGGGGAAGCCAGACTCACATAACGACTGTGTCACTAACTCAACCACGGCAGCGATTTCGCACAACGACGATGGCAAAGAAAGGCCGTACGCCGCTGGGGCAAAACTCACTTAACGAGCGTCTCGCTTAGTAACAGAAATTCGGGGCCCGATTGTGGCCGCAAGTCGAGGAGGACTCGGTCTGCTAGAAAGAAAGAGCATTGCGTGAAGGGTAAAATGGCGACGCCTGCCCTCCTGCTCACAGGAATGATTTAAGCTAAGCAATATAGGATTCGTGGGATCAAATAACCACAATGTGATCTTGCTGCATGGAACAGAAAAGCTATAAATAGAATAGCTTTGGGAACTGTTTCCATTTGGATCCTTGTTTTTTTTTTTTTTCCATTTGTCCGACAAAGGCTACGATTGTAAATACAGGCAGTGGGTACCCTCGTTAACCTCTCCAGTTCCGTCTTGTTTGACCCAGTTACTGCCAATTATCTTTCATCCATTTCCCATCACAAGGACAGGACATAAGAGCACTTGTAAAAACAACATCGGCATTGACAGTTGCTGAGCAAAAGCGACGGGAACTTTATTTATATATACACAAAAACGCATCAAAGGACCACAAAAACCGTGGAAGGCTAGGACTGAAAAATTTATTGTTCAGTCGCTAAGTCGTGTCTGACTCTTCCTGGCCCAATGGACCAAAGTCCGTCAGGCCCATGCTGTCCTCCTGGAGTTTGCACGAATTCATATTTTTTTATTTTATTTATTTATCTCGTCAAGCATGTAGATAACAGATATAAGTATAAACATGATTCTGAGTACAGGAAATGGGTACGAATAAAATGGGACATTAGGACAGGGATTGTAGGCACACTGGTGCTATTATTATTATTATTATTATTATTATTATTATTATTATTATTATTATTATTATTATTTAATCTGTAGTGAGATTCACAGCCTTTGAGGCTGGTTAATAACTCAGCAGCTTGAGTCCTAACCAAGGACCTAGGAACTGTTAAGGTATCGCCTGAGGATGTAGGCTGTTCCGAGTAAGGTGGTTTTTTTGTAGAATCAAAATGTTCAAGTCCGGTAAATTTAGAATTTCTAAATAGCGGGGTAGCCCTTTGGGTATTGCTCCCAGGGCTCCAATTACAATCAATACAACACACGATTTCTTTTTCCACAGTCGCTCAACTTCAATTTGCAAGTCCCGGTACTTTGTGATTTTTTTCTTGCTGCTTATCTTCAATCCGTGCATCACCAGGTATTGCAATGTCAATGAACCATACTTTTTTTTTCTTTTCAACTATTGTTATGTCAGGTGTGTTGTGGACCAAGTGCCTGTCAGTCTGAATCCTAAAGTCCCACAAGATCTTGAGTTTCTCATTCTCTAAAACTTTTTCAACCTGATGTTCCCAGTGGTTTTTGCTGTACTCAAATCCAAACTTCTGGCACAATTTCCAGTGAATGAACTTAGCAACGTGGTCATGGCGTTGTAGGTGGTCGGTTTGTGAAATTTTGCTGCACCCACTGATCAGGTGTTCGACTGTCCACCTGATGATGATGATGATGATTTATTGACAGTATACACAGCAAACAAGATGACCATGCTGGATTTCGTATCCCAAATCACTAGTCGAACACTTCCCAAGCGTTTAGGACTGCGTGATGTATCGGCGGATTATGCGAGCAGATCCCAGTAAGGTGGCCTTCTGCAGCGGATCAATGGTGATCTTGTCAGCGCCAATTGTTTTTAAGTGCTTGCCTAGGTCCTTAGGCACAGCACTGAGTACCACTGGAATTATCTGCATTGGTTTATGCCAGAGTCTCTGCAGTTCGATTCTCAGGTCCTGATATCTGGTGACTTTTTCAAGTTGTTTCTCGTTAATAATAATAATAATAATTATAATTATAATAATAATAATAATAGTAATAATAATAATTCTGTCATTGTACATGTATACACAGTATACCTATACAATGAAATTCACTTAACACCCAAAGACCAGGCCCAACACACATAACAATCCCCAAACACACTCCCACCCACCACAAAATCTCCACTCCTAAACCACCCAAACATCCACACAACAGACCAAGTAATGCTGTCTAACACCTCACTGATGGTGGCCCTTTAGTTCATTGTTGAGTGCAATTATAGCTCTGGGATAAAAACTATTCAGAAAACGTGTGGTCCGAGTTTGAATTGTTCTGTAGCTTCTGCCAGAAGACAACAGTCCAAAACGATTGTAAGCAGGATGGGAAGAGTCTCGGAGAATGTTATGCAACTTTCTCAAACAGCGAGATTCTAAGATGTTGTCCAGGGCTGGTAGCTGGAGTCCGATGATATTCTGGACAGTTTTAATGATTCTCTGTAGAGCTTTTTTGTCTGCTACAGAGCTGCTCCCATACCATGCAAGAATGATGTATATCAGGACACTCTCAATGGTGCTGCGATAGTAGGACAGAAGTTGATGCTGAGATAGATTTATCTATCTAAGCATGCCCACTTACAGACCCCTTTGGAATGGGGTGAGGTCAACAGAAGACAGTCTTAGGTTAAAGTTATGGGGGTTTGGGGAAGAAAACAGAGTTAGGTAGTGCATTCCAGGCACTGACCACTCTGTTGCTGAAGTTGTATTTTCTGCAATCGAGTTTGGAGCGGTTTACCATAAGTTTGTATCTTTTGTGTATTCGTGTATTGGTGTGGTTGAGGCTGAAGTAGTCATTGACAGGTAGGACATTGTAGCAGATAATTTTATGTACTATGCTTAGGTCGGACCGAAGACGGCGAAGTTCTAAGTTGTCTAAGCCCAAAATTTCAAGTCTGGTGGCATAAGGTATTCTGTTGCAAGCAGAGGAGTAGAGGACTCTTCTTGTGAAATATCTCTGGACTCGTTCGATTGTATTAATGTCCGATATGTAGTGCAGGTTCCAGGCAGATGAACTGTATTCAAGAATTGGTCTAGCAAAAGTTTTGTTTGCCCTACTTTGCAGTTCAATATTCTTTGTGTTGATGACACTAACCATCTCAGCCTCTGCTGTCCTCTTTCTCCTTTGGCCTTCCATCTTTCCCAACATCAGGGCCTTTTCCAAGGAGTCCTCTTTTCTCATTTGGTGGCCAAAGTATTTGAGCTTCAACTTCAGGATCTGTCCTTCCAAAGAACAGTCAGGGTTGATTTTCTTTAGGATCAGTGGATTGGATCTCCTTGTGGTCCAAGGGACACTCAAGAGTGTTTTCCAACACCACAATTCAAAAACTTTGGAAAAATTGGAAGTCAGTAAGGACTAAAAAGGATCATCTGGTCCAAACTTTTGTGATATGCAAGAAATCCAATTAAAACCGTTTATTTACCGCTAGTTCATTTTATCCTTTTTTCATGTTCATTTTGTACTTGTGTAATCTCTTCAAAGTGTCCAGTTTAAAACAAAGGGAATGGGAAAATGTAGGTTAGAGATAATTAAAAAGAGAAAAATGTGTAATGTCATAGGAAATGCAAATTGCGGCAGGTCCAAATTTTTAAACAATTTGAATATACCCAAGTGGATGCAAAAATCGGGTGGAAGGAACTCGTGAACGTATCTGAATATGCAAGAAAATTGAAACAAAAAAGTTAATTTTTGTCCCTGATCTTTGCCACTGAATATTTGTTACTACTTGATATGCGAACGGCATGACCCAAAGCTCAGTGGGAACTGCATGTAGATTGACTGGAGGGCATTTCAGGTTCATTTTTAGCATCTTTAATCAGAAGATTTTTAAGTCGAGAAATGATCCCTTCCTGAGATATTCAGCACATTACAAAATTTACATTGTCCATGCACATAATCAATATACAGGTAGTCCTTGATTTACGGAGATAGAATAGATAGATTGGTATATGATAGATGATGATAGATAGATGATAGCCAGAGAGATAGATACGATTGATAGATGATAGATAGATGAGATAGAGAGTGAGATACAGTAGATAGATAGATAGATAGATAGATAGATAGATAGATAGATAGATAGATAGATAGATAGATAGATGATAATAGATAGATGAGAGAGATTCAGTAGATAGAGAGATTGAAAGATGATAGATAGATGGATACAGTAGGTAGGTAGATAGGTAGGTAGATGATAGCCAGAGAGATAGATACGATAGATAGATGAGATAGAGTGAAATATGGGAGAGAGAGAGAGAGAGAGAGAGAGAGAGAGAGAGAGAGAGAGATGATAGACAGATGATAATAAATAGATGATAGAGATACAATAGATAGATGATAAATAGATGAGAGAGTTTCAGTAGATAGCGAGATTGATAGATGATAGAGAGAAATAGGCAGATAGATATAGTAAGATAGATAGGTAGGTAGGTAGGTAGATAAGTAGATGACAGATGAGAGATGAGAGAGATTGATAAATGATAGATAGATAAAGATAGGTAGGTAGGTAGGTAGGTAGATGATAGTCAGAGAGATAGATATGATAGATAGATGATAGATGATAGTGAGATACAGTAGATAGGTAGATAGATAGATAGATAGATAGATAGATAGATAGATAGATAGATAGATGATAATAGATGATAGAGAGATACAATAGATCAATGATAAATAGATGAGAGAACGAGAGATTCAGTAGATAGCGAGATTGATAGGTGAGATAGAGATAAGTAGATAAATAGATAGAGTAAGGTACGGTAGGTAGGTAGATAGATAGAAAGGTAGATAGATTTGTCTTTCTTTAAACTTCTGGCGCTACACAATCCTCCAAGCTTTCTCAAGGTTACAGGAAGAGGCAGATATTTGTCAGCTCCCGCTAGCCTCCTGGCTGTAATCAGCCTGCTCCTTGAATCTAACATTTGTTCATGATAGATAAGTGCTTCCTAACCACCCCTTCAGTTATCTTCGCTTGTCACTCACTTCTTCTGGCAATTGTTCTGCTTAGGCCCATTTGTACCACACTTTGGGGAGAACACCGAAGCAAAACGGGAGCTGAGGAATGCCACCTCCACCCCTCCCCCCACCCCCATTGAACCCTGTTCAAATCCTACAGCTTCTCTTAGCAGTGGTCTCACTCATTCCCTTTTCTTTCTGCTAGAAGAATATACCTGTAAAATACAGGTAATTGCCGAGGACCCAAAATGCAGCTTGCCCTGCTAATGTTGGTGACCATGGAATAGGACCCCAGCCACCACAACTTTGAATCTGGGGGTGTTTGGGGGGAGACTCACACCAGATTTCGGGTGCACAGGTAAAGTCCTTGACTTACGACTACAACTGAGCCCCAAATTTCTGTTGCTAAGAAAGACAGTTGGTATTGACAGTGGATTGGCCCACGATCAGTTGCTGACATGCCGTGGACTGCTGCCGGTCCACTGACTGGGGGTTGGGGACAGTGGTGAAATCCAAATATTTTTACTACTGGTTCTGTGGGCGTGACTTGGTGGGTGTGGTGTGGCTTGGTGGGCATGGCTTGGTAGGCATGGCAGAGGAAGGATACTGCAAAATCCCATTCCCTCCCCACTCCTGCGGGAAGGATATTGCAAAATCTCCATTCCCACCCCACTCGGGGGCCAGCCACAGGTGGTATTTGCCAGTTCTCCTAACTACTCAAAATTTCCGCTACCGGTTCTCTGAACTACTCAAAATTTCCGCTACCAGTTCTCCAGAACCTGTCAGAATCTGCTGGATTTCACCCCAGTTGGAGACCCCTGTTATATGTCATAACCATGTTCAGCACTTGCGATGAAAGGCCGAAGGCAGTTCAGCCGATTTGCACTGGTTTGGGTAAACTGGTTGTTAAATCTCACACACACACAATATCAAGATGGATCCTGGGCGCTGCACTGCGCTACAATGGCGAAACGGGCAATAGAGAGGCCTGCGTGAGGGAAGGAGGAGGCCGTTTTTCCTCTTTCTTCTCCTTGCCCCTCCCCCTTCCCACATGCCGGCCTCTCTGTTGCCGATTTCTCCATTGCAGCGCAGCGTCCATTTTGATATCAGGGGGTAATTTAAGAATTGGGTTGCCAAGGGTCACGTTGGCCATCATGGGAGGCTCATCCCACATGTGTGGTGGAACTGGAGGACAGGGATGGGCCACACTTCCCATGACAGCCAGTTTGACTCTGGGCGAGTAAGGTAAAAGTAAAGGTTCCCCTTGCAGATATGTGCTAGTTGTTCCCAACTCTAGAGGGCGATGCTCATCTCCGTTGCAAAGCCGAAGAGCCAGCGTTGTCAGAAGAGGTCTCCGTGGTCATGTGGCCGGCATGACTAAATGCCAAAGGTGCACAGAACGCTGTTCCCTTCCCATCAAAGGTGGTCCCTATTTTTCTACTTGCATTTTTTACACGCTTTCGAACTGCTAGGTTGTCAGAAGCTGGGACAAGTAACGGGAGCTTATCTCGTTACGCGGCACTAGGGATTTGAACCGCTGAACTGCCGACCTTTCGATCGACAAGCTCAGCATCTTAGCCACTGAGCCACCGCGTCCCCACTGATATCCTGCTGATACCCTGGGCGAACCGGTTGCCAAATTATTTGAATCCCGCCACTGGCCCGAAGGCCCAACCTGGTTAATGGCAAAAGAGTTTTTAAAATCTTTAATTTATAGTCTTTAATTTATAGAGTCTTTAATTTATATTTGTTTTTAGTATGATTTTAACTTTTTTGTATCGGTTTTTAGCTGGCTGTTCACCGCCCTGAGTCCGTCAGGAGAAGGGCGGTATATAAATCTAATAAATAAATAAAATAAAATAAAATAAAATAAAATAAAATAAAATAAAATAAAATAAAATAAAATAAAATAAAATAAAATAAAATAAGAAATGGGCTTTTCTTTTGTTTGATGTGTGCCGCTCTCTGCCGGAGTAATTACATTTGATCTGATTCCTGGGATAACTTCAATTTTGAGTTGTTTGCTCCCATTGGGACAGCCGAGTAAAATGCCTCTGGAAGTAATGGCACCACGTGGCACCAATTATTCTCTCTTTATTGCAAACGGTGGCCACCGCATATTCCCTTTCGAAAAGTAAAGTTGGAGGAGAGTGGTCTGATGGGGGAGGGATTTTAATAAAATCTGTATGATGTTTCCGCTGTTATTCCCCTCCTTTGTTTCGGCAAATTACTACCTTATTGTATTTTATTTTCTTTTATATTGCCAGGTTGATTAACATTGTTGAGGTCACAGTGCAAACTACCCCCTGAGTTAATAACATACAATTTTTTGTAATATGCTGTTCACATTATGTACAGAAAGAAACCCCAATAGGGCTGAACCTGATCCCCTGTTTCACATACTGTCTCTAACCTAATTTGGTCTTGGTTAAGATATTTGTAGAAGTAGCCAAAATGCCCATCAATTTATCCTGTTAGAATATCTAGGTAGGATATAGAATAGAATAACAGAGTTGTTATCCAGGAGATTGAGGTGGTTAGTTAGTGTTCCTTCCGATTTATCTTCACAAAAACAAGCCTGTGTAGCAGTTTTGGGTCATGATGTAATATAATAACAGATTTGGAAGGGACCTTGGAGGTCTTCTAGTCCAACCCCTGCTTAGGCAGGAAACCCTACACCACTTCAGACAAATGGTTATCCAACATCTGCTTAAACACTTCCAGTGTTGGAGCATTCACAACTTCTGGAGGCAAGTTGTTCCACTGATGAATTGTTCTAACTGTGTAGGAAATTTCTTCTTAGTTCTTGGTTGCTTCTCTCCTTGATTAGTTTCCACCCTTTGCTTCTTGTCCTGCCCTCAGGTGCTTTGGAGAATAGTTCACACCCTCTTCTTTGGGGCAGCCTCTGAGATATTGGAATTCTGCTATCATGTCTCCCCTAGTCCTTCTCTTCATTAAACTGGACATACCCAGCTCCTGCAACTGTTCTTCATATGTTTTAGTCTCCAGTCCCCTCATCATCTTTGTTGTTCTTCTCTGCACTCTTTCTAGAGTCTCAACATCTTTTTTACATCGTGGCGACCAAATCAGGATGCAGTATTTCAAGTATGACCTTACCAGGGCATTATAAAGTGGTATTGACACTTCACATGATCTTGATTCTATCAAGATCATAGCTATCATATCATATCTATCGGAATGGTGTATATAGGTAGTCCTTGACTTAGAACAGTTCATCTGGCGACAGAAATGTTGGGCTCAGTTGTGGCCGTAAATCGAGACCTACCTATATCCGTGTTTCTCAACATTAGCACAACTTGTTAAGAGGTGAGGACTTCAACTCCCAGAATTCCATATCTAGTCATAGAATAAGATCTGTTTATATATATATATATATATATCTGATGATTCCCAATGGGAATGAAACCCATCATGGATTGCTTTCTGGTAGTTAATGCAACTTGTCAGGTTATATGGTTAGGATGCTTCATGCTTCTGCATTTGGAAATTTTTGGAGAATCTCCAGAGGTTTACTCTTGCTGGGCCAAGATGCCATTTAACAGATGTGTGCATGAGTTATTTCCAAATAAATTGCAAAAGAATGTATTTGGATTGAGAGTTGTTGATTTCCTCCTAGTTTAGCTCAGCCTAGCCCAGCCCATGATTTTCTCTGTCTGATTTAACTATGTTCAATCTCAGACTTCATTCTGTCCTCAGTTTCATTGTTGCTTCATTTCAAGCAGGCTGCTAAATGCAATATTTAGCAGGGAGCCAAATTCTGATCCACATTAGCTCTTGTATCGCATCAACTTACAGCAGAGTTTACAAAGATCAAATCCACGCATGTCCCTAAGGAGACATGATTTAGCCGGTGTCAATTTTTGCTAAACATCGAACTGATTACAGGATGCTTTTTCATTCACCTCTGCTTTATACAGACTTTCTCTCCCCCCCACCAAATTGCAAACATTTCTATTATCGTTACATCTAAAATGTGATTTTGTACTTGCTTTTTGTCAGCGTGTGTACTTTTCGCAAGTAACGTTCGATAAGAAAATGTGTTTACATGTGAGCGGCGCGCTAGGATTTGCATCTTACATATTTTTTCACTGTGTTCTTTTTTTTTTAAATGATATCACACCGTACAGAAAAACATCAATTTGCCAACTCAAATTTAGAAAGGCAATTTAACGTAGAGATTCAAACTGTTCGCATGGAATAATATAACTGCAGTTCTTGTGCGAGAGGCAGAGAAAAAAGGGGGGAAAAGAGTTGGAGGAAGCAGAAATGCATATGCTCTTTTACATTAAAACCGTCCTCGACCTATGACCAAAATTCAGCCAAAAGTCCAGCCCAAAATTGTGTCCTGCCCCATTTTAAGACTTTTGTTGTCACAGTTGTTAAGCGAATGACGGCAGTTGTTAAGTTAGTAACCCAGTTGTTAAGTGAATCTGGCTTCCATGCTGTCTTTGCTTGTCAGAAGCTCGCAAAAGGTGACCGTGTGACCTGGGGACACTGTAACAGTCCTAAATATGAGCAGTGGTGGGATCTGGCCAGTTTGGGCGAACTGGTAGTTAAATCGCTGGGTGGCTCCACCCCTTCCTGCCCCGCCCATTCCAGGAGTCTCCACGCGCCCCATTTTGTCTCCTAGATAAGTGCAGGGAGGCCTACTTGGCCTAAAATGCGGCTCGGAGGAGTGGCACGTCCCCTCCATGGCCTGTTTCTGCTCCCAGGGGTATGTGCAGGAGACGGAGTGCTGCCTGTCACACCTCCTGGCCACACCCACCATGGCCACGCCCACCAGGCCAGTCATTAGGGCGGAGAACGGGTTGTTAAATTATTTGAATCCCACCACCGAATATGAGCCAGTTGCTAAGCATTTGAATTTTTGACCATGTGACCATGGGGATACTGCAAAAGTCTCAAGCGTGACAAAGAGACATAAGTTACTTTTTTTCCCAGTGCTGTTGTAACTTTGAATGGTCATTAAATGAAGTGTTGTAAGAAAGCAAATCTGAAAAATAACATTGAACACAGCACAATACTTTTTTTTTTTTTAATTTGATTTACATGCCGCCCTTCTCCGAAAACTCAGGGTGGCTTACAATGCGTTAAGCAATAGCCTTCATACTTTTGTATATTTTATACAAAGTCAGCTTATTGCCCTCACAAACTGGGTCCTCAATTTACCTACCTTAGAAAGGATGGAAGGCTGAGTCAGCCTTGAGCCTGGTGAGATTCGAACTTACAGTCATTGCAGACAGCTGGTGTTAATCACAATGCTTTTAGTCTGCTGAGCTACCAGGCTCCAGCACAATACTTGAGCAAAATGGTTCGTTCGGCTGAGCATCAGCATCAGGGACTGATTAGGTAGATTGCAGGGGTGATACCGAAATGTAATTTTATCGTATTTTATTTATCTCAATATTAAATTATTGTATTTCATGCCAATTTTATTTTAAACTGTATTTTATTCCAATTTCATTTTAAATCGTGTTTTATTCCAATTCCATTTTAAATTGTATCAGATTTTAGTAATAATTTGTGTCTGCACTTTGATATGGCTCAAGGGCTAATCGATAAAGTAAATTAACTAACTAACAAGGGCTATCTGTACAGATACTACAAGCATACCCTTGTTGTATGACCCTGGAACACGGCAACTGTTATAAATGTGAATCAGTTGCCAAGCGTCTGAATTTGTATTATTGATAAGCAAATATCAAGAAACTACCAAGAAAATCACAGCCCCACCAACATTAGCAGGGCAAGCTGCTGTATATAAACAGGAATCAAACCCCGCTCCCCTTTACCACTGATGATATTACCTAGTTGGGCAATGAAACGTCTTTTTAAAAAAAAAAAAAACCAACCAAGCGAATAGAGCATCAAGGATTCCACAATTCAACTCTTCTCTTCTGCAGATTGTAGACCAAAACACAGGGTGGAGACCAAATAACAATTCTTGGATGTGAGTTCCTTAATTAAGAAGTCCCTATTCCACTGCACTGTAAGCCAATACAGGGGGGCCTTGACTTACAAACATTCATTTAGCGACTGTTTGGAGTTACAATGGCACTGGAAAATGTGACTGATGAACGTTTTTCACACTTATTTATTTATTTTATTTATTTATTAAATTTATATACCGCCCTTCTCCCGAAAGACTCAGGACAGTGGACAGCCAAAATTAAAATACATACAATATAAAAGTTAAAATAGCTAAAATAAATTAAACCAATCGGCCTCCCAATTTAAAACCCCACATCTATACAATTTAAAAGAACTAACCCATAAAACCTTTTAGGCTAGGCCGGCTTGGTGGAATAAAAAAGTCTTCAGGGCCTTACGGAAAGTACGGAGGTCCGGGATCAGTCGTATTCCGGGAGGTAGCTCATTCCAGCTACCGTTGCTGCATTCCTATGGTTTACGTCATCAGAATTAAGATTCTTCGCAACTGGCATGTATTTTTTGATGGCTACACTGTCCTGGGGTTGGGATCTCTTTTTGCGATCTCCTGACAAGCCAAGTCAATGGGGAAGCCAGATTCACTTAACAATGCTGTGACTAACTTAACAACTGCAGTGATTCACTTAACAACTGTGGCAAGAAAGGTCGTAAGAGCCGCGGTGGCGCAAGGGTTAGAGTGCAGTGCTGCAGGCTACTTCTGCTGACTGCCTGCAATTTGGCAGTTTGAATCTCACCAGGCTCATGGTTGACTCAGCCTTCCATCCTTCCGAGGTCAGTAAAATGAGGGCCCAGATTGTAAACCTCTTAGAGAGGGCTGGAAAGCACTGTGAAGCGATATACAAGTCTAAGTGCTATTGCTAAAATGAGGCTAAACTCATTTAACAACTGTCTCATTTAGCAACAGAAACGTTGAGCTCAGTTGTGGCCGTAAGTCGAGGACCACCTGTATCCTGGTGGCCCTGGAGAAGACCCTTTCTTCATTTGTTGAGCCTTGGGCCATTTATAGAGCTTTGTAAGTCATCTAATCAAGGACCACAGTACGAAATTAAGCGGTTCATCATTATGACACAACTGTAAAGCCCAATCTCATTGGTTAGAATAGGTCAGGTGATGTTCTCTGACCCTCCCGCCCCCTATTTAAAGGGATTCAGAAAAAAAAAAAGCTTGGTTACTGCTCTGATAGACCCTCCATCCCAAACTTGGAATTTCATTTGCAGCGATCCGGGAAAAAAAGAAACCTCAAAGCTTAATGACAATAGCACAAAGACCAAAACAGAAAGCAGAATTCGGACGTCGCAGAGAACGACCACGAATCGCATAAAACTGAGGGATTCTACTCTGTTTCCCCGAAAATAAGACCCAACCCGAAAATAAGCTCTAGCGTGATTTTTCAGGATGCTCGTCATATAAGCCCTACCCCCAAAATAAGACCCAGTTAAGATTGTCAGCCAGATGGCTGCATTTAGTACCGTATTTCCCCCCAAATCCAGAGCCTGGATAGCTCAGCAGACTAAGCATTGTAATTAAAACCCAGCTGTCTGCAATTACTGCTAGTTCGAATCTCACCAGGCTCAAGGTTGACTCAGCCTTCCATCCTTTCTAAGGTAGGTAAATTGAGGACCCAGTTTGTGGGGGCAATAAGCTGATTTTGTATAAATATACAAAAGTATGAAGGCTATTGCTTAACGCATTGTAAGCCGCCCTGAGTCTCCGGAGAAGAGCGGCATATAAATCAAATTAAAAAAAATAAAAGACCTAACCAGAAAATGCATCTTTTGGAGTAAAAATTAATATAAGGCCCGGTCTTATTTTGGGGGAAACACGATACGGAGGGGGAAAAAATCCTCTTCTGGCTGCAGAGGGTTATCTTTCTTTCCTGGCTGAATGGCAGCAAATTATAATTGCTCACAGCAATATAAAACAAGATGCAATCAAAGCAAAGGAAGAAGGGAGGGAGGGAGGGAGGGAGGGCAAGAAACAGGAAGGGAGGGGAAGGAGGGAGATTTAACTCTTTAAAGGTTTCTCCACGCTGGCTGTGGAGGAAAAAAGAAAAAAAAAACCCCAAACACACTGAGAAGCTCTAAAGCAAAAATAGCATTATCTAAGTGTGCACACAAAACAGAACACCCCCTAACATTATTGTCCTTCCTGGACAAGTGACAAGAGAGATCAATAGCGAAAGAGCAGTGCCAGCCTGTTTTTCATAGACTAAACTGCTCCTATCCAAGCCTCACACGCTTCACCGAGTGAAAATACAGACATCGATCTTGGTGTCAGTGCTTAAATTCTTCATACATCAACTCGCCTTTTTATTCTTTTTTTGGAACTGCCTTTCTCCCAGATTTACATGCGTTCGTACATTACGTTTTTTTTGAGGGAGGCCTTTCTTGACAGTGGACTCTGAGGCTGCAACCTGCTAAATCGTCTTTCTTTTAACAACCCCGTCATCCCTTGAAGCTGAGCAACTTAATGGAGCTGAGTGTTTACTCACTCTATCTATCCCTTTTTTTTTTGGTGTGATGTGGCTATTGCAGATTTGAAATATTTAAGCTGTTGTTTGTTTTCAGTTTATTGTGTAATCTTACAGATGATACATTGTGGGTTTAACTCACTTAGATGTCCATATCTTCATTGAACGAGCCCATAATCCCTTGCAAGGTAGAGTCTGGGCAACTGAATGGAGCTAGCAGAGTGTTTTAATGGCCAGATGCCCTCCCTGTTGCCAATGCGGAGTTTTGTTCAGATATATTCTCAGTGTGCCCCGAGAGAGAAATATCAGCCTCTACCTAGGATCGAACTCACAGCCTCCTGGTTGTAAGGTGAGAGCTATGCCTCTAGGGCACCGCACCACTCCACTCAGATGTCCTTATGACAGGGCAATATTTTAGTAAAAGAGGCAATCGTTGATGTGTGATGTAATCCTGCCCAACACTGCATCGGTACATTAAAAAAAAAAATCTTTCCTTACCACTTACTGAACTAAAAAGACACACCATATCAATCTGACCTGGAAATGTCATACTTAATTTAGAGCAGCGATTGGTTCAGCCTGCAGATGAGTGCAGATCAGCCATCCTTGAGCACTTTTGTAATAGCCTGTTTTAAAGATAGGAACCCGGTCCACCGACTCGTAGAACTTCACACAAAGCCAAGTTGCCTCCTCCGATTTCACGTCCAAAGCATCCGAGTGAATCACATCTTACTAAGCAAAACAGAGATCACTAGCTACTTATAAACCGCCAGACTTAATGGACGGCTCTCCATTTTTGCAATCTCAGAGAAGTTAACAGAACAGAATAACAGACGAGTCAAAAGGGACCTCGGAGGTCTTCTAGAAGAGCTCTTGGAGCCTGGTGGAGCAGTGGACTAAAGCGCTGTTAAATAGCACTTAGCTGCCAGCTGCCTGCAAGTTCGAATCTTACCAGGCTCAAGGTTGACTCAGCCTTCCATCTTTCCGAGGTAGGTAAAATGAGGACCCAGATTGTAGGCGCAGTAAACTTGGTGGGGGAGGGGCAAAAGCCCTACTAAGCAGGTATATACAAGCAGGTATATGAAGGCTATTGCTTAACACATTGTAAACTGCCCTGAGTCTCCGGAGAAGGGCGGCATATAAATCGAACCAATAAATAAATAAATAAATAAATAAATAAGAGGGGATCAAACTATCTTCCAAAGGACTGAAAAGCAAGACCAGAAACAATGGATGGATACAAACCGAGGAGAGAAGCAACCTGGAACTAAGGACAAATTTCCTAATGGGTAGAGCAATCAACCAATGGAATAGCTTGCCTTCAGAAGTTGCAGGGGCTCCATCACTCTTCAAAAAGAGACTGGGCAAGCATTTGTCTGAAATGGTTTAAGGTCTTCTGCTTGAGCAAGGGTTTGGATTAGAAGACTTCCAAGGTCCCTTCCAATTCTACGTTCTATGTTCTACATATCTTGTGTACGCTAAAGAATAGGTCCACTCCTTCTTTGTGTGAAAATAGATCCTTCCTAGCTCCTTTTCTCCAAATTATAGCTTTCTAGATCAAGCTTGGCCATGATCTGAGCAAGTTCTCTTGTTAGCTACAGCTGTTTCAGCCTCCCTCCACCTTCAAATGCTTATGACCCAGTTCTTGTAGATGCTGTTTCTCATAAATGCTGAATTAACAAGCCTCTCAAAACTAAGGTTTTATTGGCCATTCCTAAAAAGGTAACTATAGCAACCGCACCAAGAGTTGTGTTAATTAGAGCAAATCATCAGCTACCCAACTGTAGGACAGCTATTACGGGTGTGTGTGTGTGTGAAAAATAACAACAACAACAGCCAAACAATATGATAACTATTAAGGAATTTACTACCTTTAGACAATACATTTCTGCTCAAGAAGCAGATCGCGCCCCTCAGGAAATTGCTTTAAAACAAGATGTAAATGGCAATTATTGAGTTTTTCCATCATTATCCTAAATTGTCAACAAAGGCGACAATCCTTATAAAGCCCCCTAACATAGTAATAATTATGAGTCCCAAAGGATCATATCAAAACAAATAAATTCCTGGAAGAAGAAAAATAGGGAGATTTCCTCCAAATATTGCAAGGAGGAGCATCTGACTATGAGACAGAGGAACAAAAGAGAAACTGGGGAGATATTAGCTCTCTAAACCATTGCTGCCCATGTCAAGTTTTAGTACAAAAATCTGCACTTGCAAACTATGGATGAAATAAAGTAATTTCAATGCCATCATGAGTTTGAAGGTCCAGGAGATTCACATTGTTCTCAGATTTGCTGCCACTCACAGCAACAGTGAGTGGGCGGGATTCAGCCGGTTCAACAGGGGCGGGATTCAGCCGGTTCGGACTGCTTCGGGAAAACCAGATGCTAATTTTACATCTGGTCCGCCGAACTGATAGTTGCAAGGACTGGCTGGCCTCCCCCATCCTGCCCCTCCCCTCCCACGTGGCCCATTTTGGATGCCAGGTAAATGAAGCGCCTGCACGGAGGCTCTGGAAGGGTGAAAAACAGGCCTCCCAGAAGTTCCAGAAATCTGGAAATGGTGCCCCGTTTTGGGCCAATGAGGCCTCCCTGAACTTACCTGGGAGTCAAAATGGGGCATGTGGGGACACCTGGAAGGGGCAGGGACAGCCAGAAATGTAACTACCGGTTCATTCAAACCATCCCGAACCGGCTGAATCCCACCATCCAGGACCCTATTAAGCATCTTATATCTAACTTTGGAGAGCTCTAACGCGAAGCTGGGGGAGGAGATGATTTTGGAGGCCAGCAGGTGCTGTCGCTTGGTGGAATCATCCCTTGGCCTTACAGTCATGTAGACCAGGAAAAGAAGGGCTTCATCGTATAAGATCATGCTATAGCCCGCTGGGCAAACATTTGGGTTGGTGGGCACATTAGTAATTTTGAGAGCAGGTTACCAACATCTTCACAAAACAACTATCATTAGAGGGTTTCATGTGGATGAGTTTTGCAGGATATCCATCTACCCTCTTAAGTGTGTCAGTATCATTTTATAATGCCTTGGTGAGACCAAACTTGGAACACTGCATCCAGTTTTGGTCGCCATGATATAGAAAATATGTGGAGACTCTAGAAAGAGTGCAGAGAAGAGCAACAAAGATGATTAGGGGACTGGAGGCTAAAACATGAAGAACAGTTGCTGGAATTACGTGTGTCAAATCTGAGGGAAAAAAGGATTAGGGGAGACATGATAGCAGTCTTCCAATATTTGTGGGGCTGTCACAAAGAAGAGGGAGTGAAGCTATTTTCCAAAGCAGAACAAGAAGCAATGGATGGAAACTAATCAAGGAGAGATCCGACTTAGAACTAAGGAGGAATTTCCTGACAGTGAGAACAATTAATCAGTGGATCAACTTGCCTCCAGAGGTTGTGAATGCTCCAACACTGGAAGTTTTTAAGATGTTGGATAACCATTTGTCTGAAATGGTGTAGGGTTTCCTGCCTAAGCAGGGGGTTGGACTAGAAGACCTCCAAGGTCCCTTCCAACTCTGTTAGTCTGTTAACCAAAGCCAAAGTGAGGAGAAGGCTTCTCTTAGTGGTTGAATAAACCATTTGGCATGTTTGAAGTTCAAACATGCCAAAGCCAAACAAGTTGCATTATGGATTTCCCGCAAAATATAAACCATGGCAAGAGATGAGAATAATGGAAAGCTGGCAATTTCTCCCATGCTGTAACCCAGTCTCTGAAGAATATACCGGACCTCGCTTTTTTCTTACTGAAAAAAAAAACAAAACCCATCGCTGTGGAAATAAAACAGCAAGGAGAAGGCTTTGTGATGCAACTTCAAGCCCTTATATACCTAATTTACAAAAATAACATTTTGAGTTTGTGTAATCTGCCCTTCTTTGTTTCTTCCCCCAACTCCTGGGCCATCACCCTCAAGCTGTATTGCTCAACCTTGGCAAGTTTAAGATGTGTGAACTTCAGCTGGAATTCTGGGAACTGAGGTCCCCACGTCTTAAAGTTGCCAAGGTTGAGAAATACTGGCCTCCAGCAAGCTTAATATCTCAGTGCAATGAAGGGTCAGGATTCTAAAATTAGATAAGACCCAGAAGGTAAAGACAATGGCCTCTCATCAGTTCTCGCTCTCCTTGAAACAGGCAGATGATGGCTTCATTTGCATGTACTCTTGACGGTTAGGACTCGTGAACACGTGTGAGTCACAGTTTCAGCCTCATTACCCTGAGAGACGGCTTCCTCAACTTCTTTGCTGGGCTTTAATGATGGGACACAACTCTAGGAATGTGTCTATTCCGGAGCGAAACATGCCTCTTTCCCCCATCACTTCCATACAATTATGAGGCTTCCTTCTTTTGCTAAAGCACTGCTGAAGTCAGGAAGAAGGAAGGCAGGAAAGAGGAGAGGAGAGGAGGGGAAGAAGGAAGGAAGGAGGGAAGGAAGAAGAAGAGGAAGGGAGGGGAAGGAAAAGGGAGGGAAGGGAGGGAGAGTGGGAGGGAGGGAGGGAAGGAGGGAAGGAAAGAAGGAAGGAAGAGATAAAGGGAGGGGAAGGGAGGGAGGGAAGGAAGAATGGAGTGGAGGGAGGGAGGAAGAAGGAAGGCAAGAAGGAGGAGAGGAGGGGAGGAGAAGGGAAGAAGGAAAGAAGGAAGGAGGAAAGGAAGAGAGGGTAAGGGAAAGGAAAGGGAGGAGGGAAGGAAGGAAGGAGGAGAGGAAGGGAGGGAGGGAAGAATGGAGCAAAGGGAGGAAGGGAGGGAGGGAGGAAGGAAGAATGGAGTGGAATGGAGTGGAGGGAGGGAGAGAAGGAAGAAGGGAGGGAGGGGGAAAGGAGGAGAGGGAGGGAGGATGGAGGAGAGGGAGGGAGGGGAAAGGAAGGGAAAGGAAGGGAGGGATGGAGGGAGAAGGAAGGAAGGAAGAGGAGGAAAGCGAAGGAGAAGGGAGAAAAAAGGGGAGAGGAAGAGAAAGGCAAAATAATATTAAGGGGAAGCAAGAAAAGAAATAAATGGGAAGGCATAATTATCACTTCCACGTGCCTCTAATTCTCCCTGCAAATGCCCTCCTCAATTAATTTTTAATCATCTCTCTTCCCCAACTAGACTTCCAAATGCAAAGAAACGGAAAATGACTGTGAGCAGATGCCTGTTCCTGATGCATAGGGGGGAGGGGAGGGGAAATGGGTGGCAGATCAAAAAAACATTTCCTCCAGTCTTCATTTCCTCAAATCTCACCCCCACACCCCACCCCCATCCAGAATCACTGAATACGAACCTGCCTCCCTTTCCTTCCTTCCTTCCTTCCTTCCTTCCTTCCTTCCTTCCTTCCTTCCTTCCTTCCTTCCTTCCTTCCTTCCCTCCCTCCCTCCCTCTCTCTCTCTCTTTCTTTCATTCTTTTTTAAAATGTCACTTCCTCTCTTCTTTCTTTGTCCTTCCACTAAGGGAGACTAACTCCAGCCATGATTTCGCAAGGAAAAGAAGAAGAAGCTAAAAGTGACAACTTAGGAGAACATTATACAGTGTTTACCGAAAAGAAGACAGTTTGCCTTGCCAGAATTAGGGCTGCAAAATTGGCATAATTTTGGGGTGCTGGCTCTGGCAAGGTTCAGAAGACTCCCTCATCGTGAAGAAGCAAAAGGATTTGAAATTGGTAGGTGTGGGAGAGATTGAATTAAGGAGCGGCTTTGATTGGAAAATTGAGCTGTAGAGCTGAAAAGAAGAGGGGTGGGTGGGTGGGAAATGGCAGGGGCTCGTTTGGGGAGGAGAAAGGTTTCGGAATTAATGGAAAACATGTCATAAGAAAGGTCAGCCCTAGATGACAGCTAAGGAGGAAAGGGGGGCTACGGGGGACGAGCGTGACAGGACCACCGGGGGTAAATACGGATCACGGATGATTAAGGAAGTGATAATGTAGTATTATTTTCCTCTAGCGGGAAATATAATCACGCCCTTGTCCCACGTAATTATTTGCCATCTTTCGGTATTAATTGACGTTACATATCCGGTGTAGCAAGAAGCGAGACTCCGGTGTATTTATTAAACTCAAATCGGAGAACAGCCTCTTTGTACATATTAAACCAACGTGGGAAGAGGGGTTATTCCCAGAGATGGGCCTCACATAATTGAACAACCGGTTCGAATAGGCGAATAGAATCGAATAGGCGAATGCACACGCGCACGCTAGCTTTCCTGTGTGCGCGCCTTGCACACAGGCACACTGCGTCAAAAACACGGCAACTGTATAGGTCGGGATAGCTTCGTGCGCGTGCCTTGAGCACATGCGTGCTGCATCAAAAACATGGTGATTGTATAAGACGGGATAGTGCCGCGGCAGGTAGGCGGGTCCAGCTGCTGGCCGTAACTACTGGTTCGCCCGAATTGGTCCGAACCGGCTGAATCCCACCCCTGGTTATTCCTTAGATCAGTGTTTCTCAACCTTGGTGACTTGAAGAGGTGTGGACTTCAACTCCCAGAATTCCCCAGCCAGCCATGCAGCACGCATGTGCTCAAGGCACGCGCACGAATTCTGGGAGTTGAAGTCCACACCTCTTCAAGTCACCAAGGTTGAGAAACACTGCCTTAGAATAGAATGAGCTGGAAGAGACTTTGGAAGTCTTCTTTGACTAAGGTTTTTTCAAATTTATTTAATTTATTTATTAAATGTTTCTGCCGCTCGCTGATCTCACTACAGATACTCCTGCACGTAAGTCCAAAAATTCCATTGCTGAGCAAGAAGTTGTTAAGTGAGTTTTGCAGCCTTTTCATGACCTTTCTTGCCACAGCTGTTAAGGGAATCACAGCCGTTGTTAAGCTAGCAATATGGTTATTAAGTGAATCTGGCTGCCCCATTGACTTGTCAGGAGGTTTCAAAAGGGGATCACGTGGTCCCACGGACATTGCTACCGTCCTAAAGCTGAGACAGCTGCCAAGTGTCCAGATTTTTGATGACGTGACCGTGGGGATGCTACAACGGTTGTAAGTGTGGAAAAACAGAATACGGTCATAAATTCCTTTTTTGGGTTCCGTTGTAACTTTGTGTGGTCATTATAAATGAACTGCTGTTAAGTCAAATTAATGTTGTAAATGTGTAGGTAGAGAACAGGACATGCTTCTTAGAAAAGAAACGACAGACGGAAACTAATCAAGGAGAGAAACATACGCTACTCAGAGCCTGAGTAGTGTAGGGAGTTAATGCCTCCTACTAAAGGCAGCAATTAAGATCCAGCTACCTGCAATTTCTGCGAGTTCAATCCTAGCCAGGCTCAAGGTCGACTCAGCCTTCCATCCTTTCTAAGGTGGGTAAATTGAGGACCCAGTTTGTGGGGGCAATAAACTGACTTTGTATAATATACAAAAGTATGAAGGCTATTGCTTAACGCACTGTAAGCCGCCCTGAGTCTCCGGAGAAGGACGGCATATAAATCAAATTAAAAAATAAAAAAAAAATTAAAAACCCTGTAATTAAGGAGCAACTTCCTAATAGTGAGAACAATTAACCAGTGGAACAGCTTGCCACCAGAAATAGTGAGTTGCTTCATCACTGGAGGTTTTTAAGAATAGACTGGACGGTCACTTGTCTGAAATGGTATAGGACCGTGATGGCAAACCTATGGCGCGCGTGCCACAGGTGGCACACGGAACTATCTCTGCAGCACGCGAGCCGTTGCCCTAGCTCAGCTCCACCACGCATGCACGCGCGCCTCCTGGCGGCCAGCTGATTTTTGGGTCTCTGCCACGCATGCGGGAGACATGTGTGCATGCATGGGGGGAGTCATGCATGCATGTGCAGCGGGTGAGGGGGTCACATGTGTGGGGAGTGGGGGTCGTAGCCCGTTTTTGGCCCCAGGAGGCTTCAGGGAGGTCTCCTAGGCCCAAAACAGGCCGTGGGCGGGTGATGCATGCATGCGCGGCTGGCAGGGGAGAACGTGGGGGTTGTGCGAACATGTGCATGGGGCAGGGCACACGGGGGTGCATTGCACACACACGCTTTCGGCACCCGACGAAAAAAAGGTTAGCCATCACTGGTATAGGATCTCCTGCTTAAACAGGGGGCTGGACTAGAGGATCTCCAAGGTCCCCCCCAGCTCTGTTCTGATTCTGATTCTTGGCTGTAACAGCCACCTAAAAGATAATCACCTTAATCTCTTTATTTTTCCAAGGACTGTTTGAATGGGAAGTTTGCTACCAGTCTACCTGCTCAGAGAGACCTCATACCAGCCTCCAAACCTATAAATTGGCTATTAATGCTTTCTATCTATCTATCCATGCTTGTGATTTTATTTCTTCCTCCCCATTGAGAGGGGGAAAAATGTCATTTTTGGCTACAATGCCAATTTATATTGCTGGTGGTGTGTCCCCCCTGCCTCTCCCCCCCCCCCCCCAAAAATGCCCTGTCAAGACGGGAGCAAAATTTGTGGCAAACTAATCTGCCGTACAGTCATGTTTTATACCCAGAACTACAAATTGAGTTTTACACTTCATGAAAAAAAAAACAAAAACAAATTTCTCTTTCTTTTAAGGGGCAACCTGAGATGCAAAATTAGATTGCTTTCCCAGGCATCATAAGGACGAGGCATCATTTCTGACATGCAAATAATATTCTAAATCTCGGGAAATGAACCAGTGAGAATATTTATAGCGATGATAACTTGCTTGTCTGCTTGACGCCAAATTTATTTCTCTCTCTCTCTGTGTCTCTCTCTGTTTGTGTGTGTGTGTGATGGGAGAAGGGAGCAATGGAATTACTATGGAATCACAGAGCTTGGATAAACTCCATCTTCCCCCGTCTACCTTTCTGATTTTACTGAAAACAGGTTGTTTTTTTTGTTAAAAAAAGAAAACGCTTCTTCAGTTGGATATCCAAAATTAAACATTTCTTGGTCATCCCAAGACAGCTGTAACAGAGCTTGAATGATAACATCAAGAGGCAGTGTACAGCATACTAAACTCCTATAATAACCTATTTTGAATTCAGCCTTGATTTAGGATTAAGGTTTATTAAAAGTAAATTGAATCTTAAAAACACACAAATAAATGAGTTGCTGGATTTGACAAGTAAACGTATTTCTGGGTTCCCCCCCCACCCTAGCTTGCGTAACATGAAGAATTCGGGGTGGGAGTGGGGGGTGGGAAATCAAATAGTCCCAGCTGGACATAGTCACTTGAGAATAGAGTGATTAGTTGATATTCAATTTTCATTGCCTAAGAGTGGCATTCAATAGAACAATTTTATACAGGTAAATAGGAGCATGCATGAAATATATAGAGAATACAGATATAGTTATACAGTAAATACGGAGGATATACAATTTTGCATGGATGGACACTCCTTTCAAAAAAAAAAAAAGGCTATGATGCAAATTCAATTCATTTTGCTTGGCATAGTCTCTACTTTGCATAATTCATTTTCTGTTCTATGATATTATGGGATATATTAGGGAGAACCAAGCCGAAGACACCAGCCTGAAGATGATAAGTGAGACCTCGTTGAAACACCGCCAAGATACTCTCAATCTTATACGGGAAAAAACCCGAATATGCCAAGACTTGCATATCTGTACCTGTGAAAATCTACGAAATATATATATATATATAAAATTTATATTTTGCTGATAAAGAAATAAAGGGAGACTAGTATAGATCTATTTCAAGCTTTTTAGCTTTCATCAGCTAGCCATACCCTTACTCGGATTCGAACTTGGCCTTCCTGCATGTTAGGCAGTTGATGAAAGCTAAAAAGCTTGAAATAAGATCTATACTAGTGTCCCTTTATTTCTTTATCAGCAAAATATAAATTTGGTATAAAATGGTTTGTCGTGAATGCGGCTGCTTGAGGGCTCCTGGATTGGAGCTGAAAGGCGAAAGGGAGCAGAATGCCCCCTCTCACATGTTGGGGTAGACGAGGTGTCTCGATAGAAAAACACTTTATATATTTTTGGCTTTTGGAAAAGTCGATTGGTGTTGCCACTTCACGGAGCTGAGAACTAGTAACTCGATCAAAAATGAAGGACTTAGGACTACATCATAAGTTGATGATATTTGAGCATAATTGAGCCAAAAAAATTCACTTTTTTTCAATGCTGTTATAACTTAAAATGGTCACTAAATAAATGGTTGTAAGTCGAGGACTTTCTGTAGAATCTTTCAGTTCTAGGCAAAAGAATAACTGAATTGTTTTTTTTAAGAAAGTGTTACATATTCTTGTTTTCCAAATTGGTACAAGCACTAACCTTAAGGAGAACTTTTAACTTTTAACTTTCTTTCTTTCCTTCTTTTTTTCTCCCATCCTTCTCCTCCCTCCCTCCACTCACTCGCCCACCCATCCTTCTCTCTCTCTTTCTCTCCCCCTCCCTCCCTCCCTCCCTCCCTCCTTCCTTTTTTTTGGGGGGGGGGAAATGTGATACAAAAAGCAGGGAAAGCTGTAACACCAGACTGACACCAAAACCACCGAAAATGGTACAATTGCAACCAAGTAGGCACTACAGTCTAATTTTTTAGTGGATTAGGAAATTGTCACCAGGGAGTAATCATTGAGTAGGGTACAAATAGACTCAGTGGCAGGGTGGGGAATAATGAATAGCACATGCTGAATAATGCATGACACAAATTGATAAGAGAAAATTGTGAATTTACTGCTTGCAGTATTGCTAGTTAGGAGGAATTACCCTTGAATGCAAGTGGACAATGACTTCCTTCCTTCCTTCCTTCCTTCCTTCCTTCCTTCCTTCCTTCCTTCCTTCCTTCCTTCCTTCCTTCTCTTATCTTGCTTCCTTCTCTCATTTTCTTTTTTCTTTCTTTCTTTCTTTCTTTCTTTCTTTCTTTCTTTCTTTCTTTCTCTTTCGTTCTTTCTCTTTCCTTTTTCTTTCTTTCCTTCCTTTTTTCTTCCTTCCTTCTCTCATCTCGTTTCTTTCTTTCTTTCTTTCTTTCTTTCTTTCTTTCTTTCTTTCTTTCTTTCTTTTTCCTTCCTTCCTTCCTTCCTTCCTTCCTTCCTTCCTTCCTTCCTTCCTTCCTTCCTTCCTTCCTTCTTTCTCCCATCCATCTCCTCCCTCCTTCCCTCCACCCATCCACTCACGAACCCATCCATCTTAAGAGCCTTTGGTGGCGCAGTGGACTAAACTGCTACTGTTAAAGTAGTATTTAGCAGCCAGCTGCCTGCAATTACTGTGAGTTCAATTCTCACCAGGCTCAAGGTTGACTCAGCCTTCCATCCTTCTGAGGTAGGTAAAATGAGGACCCGGTTTGTGGGGGCAATAAGCTGACTTTGTATAAAATAGAACACCGCTCAAGTGGGGCCAAAAAGCCCTACTAAGCAGGTATATACCAAAGTATGAAGGCTATTGCTTAATGCATTGTAAGCTGCCCTGAGTCTTCGGAGAAGGACGGCATATATAAATTGAACTAATGAATGAATGAATGAATGAATGAATAAATAATATACGTGACTCGATCTTATTTCTGGCCTTCCAGATGGCATTTATCTAGGTCTTTGGAAAATGTCTGTGTTGCCTACCTCCTATTCACCTCTGTAGAGCTTACAGGCTACAATGAAAGCATTAACAGCCATTAAAAAGAAAGTAATGTTTTAGAAACAGGAAAAAAAATGGCATTTTAAGGCCTGTTTCCTCGTAAAAATACTACAGAGCAAGGGGTGCTTCAGCCTCAGAGTCAATTTATTCAGTTATATACAGCAGGTCTTGCCACAAAGAAAGCTATATTGGTCTCCGATGCCAAATATTTTTCTCATGGAACCCACAAATTGCTTCATTGATCACTTATGTGCAGGCAGTCATATTTGCGGCTCACAGCTACACTGTATAAAATGTGTGTTTTATACACAACACAGATATTTTGGAATTGGGCTGTGAAGAGCACTGGAGCACAGTGGGGTTGTTATAGTCTGAGAGTGATGTAGGACCCCAACAAGATCTCACACAACATTTGTGTGGCTCATTTTGGGACCACTGTTAATTTCCAGGCTTTTGCGAAGACCCGTTCTAAGATCCAAATTAGTTATTGACACAGACCTTACTAAAGTCAGGACATTATCTGCCAGAAACACACACAGATAACTGATTCAGCAGGATCCATTTAAATAAAAAGCTTCCTTATTTATAAGAATATATATACAATACCAGCAGCAGAGGACAGTTTCATTTGAACCTGGTAACAAGTAGGGAGATCAGTTACAAGCAAAACACACAGGCAGCAGTACAGCAGAGATGCAAGTCCAAACTGGCTTTAGTTTCGTTTCTCAGCACAGACTCAGAAGCTGCAGACTGACTAAGACATGCTCTGGCTCCAGTCTGTCTCAGCTCCCATTGGCTGACTTAGTTGCTATGCCTATTCATCGGCTGATCTTGTTACCATGTCTCTGCCAGTTCATGAGTAATCTGACATTATTCCACATGAAAGGATGGTTTAGTGTTATCAACCAAAGTGGATAAAAAGTCCCTCTTGACCATTGATGTTAAGCAGTGGCCAATAACACTAGTGGACTCAGAAGGACCCTCAGTTAGCAAAGCTTCTTCTCAATGAAGCGGAACACCACTCCATCCATAACTGAAATCATCTGGATTTTTTTTTTATTGAAAAGTTTTAAACAATTTTTTTATAAACAATTTCCCCAGCCCTCCTCCCCCCTCCCAGTCCAGCCCTCCTCTCCCCCCCTCCCCCCGGACTTCCCAGAGCAAAATACAGGGTATAGCATTTAACAAATATAAGCTAATATATACAAACTATCTATAGCCTCCTATCTCCCTCTTGCACTTTAACTCCCCCTTACGTGACTAAATATAAAAATTTATCCTTAAGTATCTTTATTCGTTCATAAGCTATTTGAAACTTTTTGGTCCCATATTTATTTTGAATATAATCAATCCATCTTCTCCATTCCAATATATATCTTTCATTTGAGTGATCCTTCAAGTGTGCTGAAATTTTAACCATCTCCGCCAGATCCACTACTTTTAGTGTCCATTCTTCAACAGTAGGTAAATCTTCCTTCTTCCAGTACTGCACCACCAAAAGTCTAGCTGCAGTTATTGAATTTAAAATCAATTTAGTCTCTATAACCGTACAATCTGTAATTCTACCCAACAAAAACAACTGTGGAGTAAACCTTATCTTATTTTTAAGAATATTTTGAATAATCCACCATATTTTTATCCAAAATGCTGGCCCACAAAATCAGCCCTGCCCTATTTGGATTCAGTTTTAGCTTATTTTCCAAAATCCACTCTTTTATAGCCGTGAGATGCACAGATGTTCAATCCTGACTCTGCAGAAGTAGAGCTGATCCATGGAATTATAACAGCGACTTAGCATTAAATATCATGGGAGGCAAGATGGCACCCCAGAGGGCAATAGAAGACTCCTATGTCATGTCCCAAAGATGCTTTTTTTCAAGAGGCAACTAGACTTTCTGGTTTTTCTTCGAAGACGTTTCACTTCTCAACCAAGAAGCTTCTCCAGCTCTGACTGGATGGTTTCCTCAGTTCTTCTCCTCAGAGCTGGAGAAGCTTGTTGGGAGAACCATGACCTGGATGACTGAGAATCTCCATAAACATTCCTATTGCAGGTTTTGGTTGCATCTGATAAAGAGAAATAAGTCCAAACTTCTGCAAACGAGCCATTAAAACACCATCATCAACTATATAGATTGTCCTCAATCTACAACCATTTATTTAGGGAGCACTGGAAAAAGTGACTCATCAGAGTTTTTCACACTTTGCAGCATTTCCATGGTCACATGATCAAAATTCATATTTATGACAGTTGCAATGTCCCGAGGTCACATGATCATCTTTTGACAATCAAAATCAATGGGGAAGTCAAATTCAGTCAACATCCATGTTACTAACTTAACAACGGCAATGATTCACTCATCAACTGGTTGTAAGATTAGACGTACTCCATTCCTGCAACCGTTCTTCATACGTTTTAGCCTCCAGCCCCCTAATCATCTTTGTTGCTCTTCTCTGCACTCTTTCCAGACTGTCAACATCTTTTTTTATATATTGTAGTAGTAATTGGGGTCATGGCAAGCAAAGATTCCTTAGTCTGCTTGATAAAGGTTCCCCTCGCACGTATCTGCTAGTCCTTCCCGACTCTAGGGGGCGGTGCTCATCTCTGTTTCTAAGCCTAAGAGCCAGCGCTGTCCGAAGACGTCTCCGTGGTCATGTGGCCGGCATGACTAAACGCCAAAGGCGCACGGAACACTGTTCTCTTCCCACCAAAGGTGGTCCCTATTTTTCTACTTGCATTTTTTACGTGCTTTCGAACTGCTAGGTTGGCAGAAGCTGGGACGAGTAACGGGAGCTCACCCTGTTACACGGCGCTAGGGATTCAAACCGCTGAAATGCCGACCTTTCGATCGACAAGCTCAGCATCTTAGCCACTGAGCCACCGCATCATCTAACCTGCTTGATAAAGCAAAAAAAAAAAAAAAACCCAAACAAAAACAAAACAAAACTCAAATGAACCAATTTCTTTGTCAAAATGGACTTTCTTTAAAGCCAAAAGAAAGCTAATTAGAACGAGAAACCTTCTCTCTGAAGTTGTCAATTCGGCGCAAAGGAGTTTTTTTTTTAAAGTATATTTCTCTTCCAAAAATGGAAGCCGTTCACTCTCCCTTTATGTGTATGTCTAGCTTTCATCTCGCAGCTGTCAAGGTACGCATCTTTTAAAAACCTTCCTCCGTGCTAGAATCACCGTACAGGAAGCTGAGCTGTTGCTTGCAATGCATGGCTATCTAGAACCCTCTCTCTCTCTTTACATATACACATATTAACTTTATGTGAATGATTGGGAATAATGGATGATTTGTGACATTAACTATTATGAGAAATAATCAAGATTAATGAGCCCTACGGCAGTTGCTGAGTGCCTCCAGAGATTTATTACACGGGCTGTTCGTTTCCCTTCCTGCACTGGTGCTGTCAGGAGGCCTGTCAGAAACGTGGATTAATTGCAAATATGGAAGCAGGAAAGCTGCCATTTTAATCCATCTCCACCAAATGCTCAATCTGCATTTTTTTCCCTCCGAAAATGAAAGTGCAAGTTTTATTTTGCAGCCTCTGGAGAGACCGGAGGAGGCCAGCGGACTGAAAAATTGCTGATTGGCATTATCTCTGCTTTCATGCAAAAAAATAAAAATAAAATAAAAATAAAACGCCTGCTTCCAGGTCAGACAATGCCAGTTGTGATTGTTGCAGCCTTTGGTAATCTCTTTGATAATGGAAGGTTGTGCTTAAAAAAATCTTTAAAAAAATTTTTTTTCCCCCAAGCATCTTAGAGCCCCAGGTGGTAAAGTGTTGATGTTGTCCTCTTATAGAAGAAGACACATTTTTCAAAAGAGGGTACTAAAATAGATGTGTTAGGTACAGAATGTTAATTTTCACACCTTAGGAAAAAAAATTTCAGGGAATGATTTCATTGCTCTATTTTTTGATGGCTGTGGAAAGAATTTCATGCAGTTCGGGGGAGATCCAGGAGCAATTAAAAAGGAGCTGGAGGGGGCATCTGACTCACCAACTTCTAACTTTTGCTGATGGAAAAATCATAGAGATAGTATACTTTTTCCCACAATTTTTTTTCCTTCTAAGTTCATGGGTGTGTGTGTGTGTGTGTGTGTGTGTGTGTGTGTGTGTGTGTGTCAGGAGTCTTCCACATTCTTAGAGGCTAAATTCAGAGTCCTCTTGTTCCTTCTCTTACAGAAATTTTCCTCTAGTATAAAACAGATGTTCAGACTCTGTAAAGAGTGCAGAGAAGATTAACAAAGATAGAACAGAACAGAACAGACTGGGAAGGGACCTTGGAGGTCTTCTAGTCCAACCCCCTGCCCAGGCAGGCAACCTTACACCACTTCAGACAAATGGTTATCCAACATCTTAAAAATTTCCAGTGTTGGAGCATTCTCAACCTCTGGAGGCAAGTTGTTCCACAGATTAATTGTTCCAACTGTCAGGAAATTTCTCCTTAGTTCTAAGTTGCTTCTCTCCTTGATTAGTTTCCATCTATTGCTTCTTGTCCTGCCCTCAGGTGCTTTGGAGAATAGCTTGACTCCCTCTTCTTTATGGCAGCCTCTGAGATATTGGAAGGCTGCTATCATGTCTCCCCTAGATCTTCTCTTCATCAAACTAGACATACCCAGTTCCTGCAACTGTTCTTCATATGTTTTAGCCTCCTGTCCCCTAATCCTCTTTATTGCTTTTCTCTGCACTCTTTCTAGAGTCTCATCAACATCTTTTTTACATTGTGGTGACCAAAACTGGATGTAGTATTCCAAGTGTGGCCTTACCAAGGCATTATAAAGTGGCATTAACACTTCATGTGATCTTGATTCTATCCCTCTGTTTATGCAGCCTAGAACTGTGTTGGCTTTTTTGGCAGGCTGGCTCCTATTTAAATGGTTGTCCACTAGGACTCCAAGATCCCTCTCACAGTTACTACTATTGAGCAAGGTACCACATGATTAGGGGACTTCATAAAACATATGAAGAATGGTTGCAGGAATTGGGTATGTCTAGCTTAATGGAAAGAAGGACATGATAGCAGAATTCCAATATCTCAGGGATGGCCCCAAAGAAGAGGGAGTCAAGCTATTCTCCAAAGCACCTGAAGGCAGGACAAGAAGCAATGGATGGAAACTCGTCAAGGAGAGAAGCAACCTAGAACTGAGGAGAAAATTCCTGACAGTGAGAACAATTGACCAGTGGAATGACTTGCCTCCAGAAGTTATGGGCGCTCCATCACTGGAGGCTTTTAAAAAGAAACTGCACAGCTATTTGTCTGAAATGCTATAGGACAGTGATGGCTAACCTTTTTGCCGTTGCGTGCCAAAAGCGGGGGGAGCGCGGGGAGGTTACCCACATGTGTGCCAACAACCATAATTCAATGCATCCTGCCCCTGTGCATGTGCCCGCGTCCGCCCCCCACTTTTAGCATGTGAGGGCCCGGTAGGCCTGTTTTTGCATCCTAGAAAGCCTCTGGAGCCTGGGGAGGGCGAAAATGGCCTTCCCCATCCCCATGGAGGCCCTCTGGAGGCCGGAATCAGCCCATTTCCCAACTTCTGGTGGGACCGAAAGGCCCAAAAATCAGTTGGCTGGCACACAGATACGTGCTGGAGCTGAGCTACAGCAACGCTCGCGTGCCCACTGATACGGCTCCGTGTGCCACCTGTGGCACCGGTGCCATAGGTTCGCCATCACGGCTATAAGATTTCCTGCTTGAGGAGGGGGTTGAACTAGAAGACCTCCAAGGTCCCTTCCAACTATGTTAATTCTGTTCTGTACTGTGCGAATCTAGTATAGGTCTGTCTCATATAGCATAATAAATCTCAGTTTAAATAAATGGTGGCTTTGTGTGCCATGTAAATCAACCCAGTGAGTTCCTAATGTAGCATCCTGGTAGATAAAAAAGATACAGAAATGATTAATGCACGCTGCCTACACAATTTCCCAAATGGAGGCAACATTCTGGTTGAAAAATATCATATACCGAAGAGATTAATACTTGGGGCTGGTTCCTTGTGTCAGCAAGTTGTCAGTTTGACCAATGGATTATTCCGTGCTCTTCACTTAAAATGTTTCCATAGGAGTGGATTCCTAAGCCAACTTTTCCCCACTGATCCCGAACTGTAATTTTTGTAAGAGCTCAGATACTGAAATGGCATCAGGAATGAGTCTTGGAAAAACAACTCAGCTATCATTTAAAACTACAAGGTAAAATTGCTAGGGCATGTTTGCAAGATCAAGCAATGAATGCACGCATCATATTGTACTGTAGCTTTGCGCTATTGTAGAAAAGGTTCTGCATCAGTGGTGAGTTGCTCCTGGTTCAGTCCGGTTCTATAGAACCGGTAGTAAAACTGGCGGGAGGCTCCGCCCACCCACCACGATGTCATCATGGGTGATCTGCACATGCGCAGAAGCTCCCGTTGCGAACCGTTAGTAAAGGTAAGTAGAACCCACTCCTGTTCTGGACAGGTGCTTTTTCAAAAGGCAAAGGGACTGTATCAGTTTGTTTTTGAGGAAGATGTTTCTCTTCTCATCCACGAAGCTTCATCAGTTGTGAAGGTGGGGAAATGGAAGGATAGGATCTGACCTTCCATCTCCCCACTATCCAGTCTCAACTGTAAGTACCAGGGGTGGGTTCTAAAACTTTTTACTACTGGTTCTGTGGGTGTGGCTTATTTTGTGGATGTGGTTTAATGATCATGTGACAATTCTTTAGGATTTATTTATTTATTTATTATTTATTTATTAAATTTATATACCACCCTACTCCCAGATGGGACTCGGGGCGGTGAACAGCCAGAATAAGATACAATAAATACAAAAGTTAAAAAATCATATTAAAATAAATTAAATAATTTGGCTCAACAGTTTAAAAATCCAATTGTAAAAAATTTAAAACCCCAATATAAAGGAGGTTAAGATTTAGCAGAGGTACTGGTCTACCAGGCCTTTAACTGCTTGCAGAGCCATACAAGTCTACCCATTTGTTTTTGAAGAGGATCAGTCTACCCATTTGTTTTTGGAGTGCACTGGTCTACCACCACACTACCTTTTACCGCTGTATTTATACCGCCTATCGCTGCCTTCTCGCTTATAATGTTTGCATTATGCCCTTACTGGATGATTCAGATGAACTGTTCATTAATGAATTAATACTTTGGTCAGCACTGAGTTTGCGGTTAAAGCTTTTTTTACACAGCACTTATCAACAGCAACAGGAAGGAGCTAACTCATGCCATTTCACTTTCCCCAAGAAATTCTGATACTTACGCAACTTCTTTTTAAAAGCCTAGTTCTTATGCAACATCATGCTTTTAAAAAAAGAACAGAAAATAGGAACTGTACTCTGTGTCTCTGAGATAGAGGAGAAATGTACACAGATGTGGATAGGAAGGAAGGAAGGAAGGAAGGAAGGAAGGAAGGAAGGAAGGAAGGAAGGAAGGAAGGGAGAGAGGAAGGAAGGAAGGAAGAAAAGAGAGAGAGGGAGGAAGGAAAGTAGCAAAACAGGAGGAAGGAATTAAAGGAAGGAAAGAAAGAAAAAAGAGGGAAGAATGAACAATGAAGAAGGCGGAGGGAGGGAGGGGAGAAGGAAGGAAGGAAGGAAAGCAAGTAAGAAAGAAAAAGAAAGAGGAAGAAAGGAAGAAAGAAAGGGAGAGAGGAAGGAAGGAAGAAAAGAGAGAGAGGAAGGAATAGCAAAACAGAAGGAGGAAGGGATTGAAGGAAGAAAAGAAAAAAGAGGAAAGAATGAAGAAAGACGGAGGAAGGAAGGAAGGAAGGAAGGAAGGAAGGAAGGAAGGAAGGAAGGAAGAGCTAAGGGAAATTGAACAGAGAAAGAGAGGTGAAAGATGGCTAAATGGATAAGAGTTAGAAATACAGATATACATACAGATATACAGATAAACAGGTGAATGGATACGTAAAAATATACATATTTTCTTTGGAATTCACTTGTAAAATCAATCTCCTTTTAGATAGATAACACCTTCATATGTGTTCACATTCTTACCACCCAATCTTACATTAGAAAAAAAATGACAAAATTTGCAATCGTATCAGAGTTTCTGGTTTCTTAGGATGCTTCCGGGACTCTCCCAAAGTAAAACCGAGACCCAGAAGGAAATCAGGTTGTAGAAGGAATCTTGCTGACAAATTTGTACTAACTTACAAATTCACTACGCTGCTTAGAATGCCATCCACTGATGGGCCATCTGAAGGCTCCCGTATTTCTGGAATTTATTTGTTTTGAAACCCAGATATATTAAGCCTATTCTCATTAAAATTATGCGCTGTATGATAGTTCAGCGGGGAGATAGGCAAGAAACAAATGTAAGATGCAATCTTTATTAGGACTGTAAAATTATTCCCATTTCATTCCAAAAAAGATTCTTCTGGGCATGTACCTGTTTGCAACTCTTTAAAGCAGGCAGAAGTGGGGTGCTGTGGGTTCGCAGGGGTGCAGTTCGGAGAACCCCCAAATCCCACTCCTGGCTGGCCCCGCTCAACCCTCCCCTCCCCTCCCCAGAGTCCCCACACAGCCCATTTTGGATGCAGATAAGTGCAGGGCATGCGTGGAGACTCCGAGAAGGAGAAAAATGGGCCTACCGGAAGTTCGGATGGCCAGAGGGGCCCTGGAGCCTGGGGAGGCCATTTGCACCCTCCTGGAGGCTCGAGGAAAGCCTCCAGAGCCCGGGGAGGGCAAAAATGCCTCCCGTCATGGTGTAGGAGGCCGACTAGGCCACGCCCACCATGGCCACACCGACCTAGCAACTGGGCAGAGAGCCCCTTGCTAAATTTTTTGAAGCCCACCCCTGATTTAAAGCAACAGTGTCTTTTTTGCGGGGGGGGGGGGGGTTGTATGGAAATTTTGACATCATCTACTTCACCAGAAAAAAAAATACAGCTATTTAAAAAGATGCAGATAGGGGCTATATTCGAGCTTCTATGCAGTCTGAAGGACTTTTTCGGGTTATTTCTGTATCGCTGTACAGCTCTATTCTATTAGAAGTTATTATTTGACAGAACAACATGAGAAACAGGAACAGCAAATCCATTCTGCTAGAGAGAGTGTCTTGTTTTTCTATTTTTCCTTGTTTTATTGAACTTGTTGTCTAAAAGAAACGTCCTAAATGGAGGGGGGGGGGGGAAATGCCTAATTTAAATACTAAAGGCATAGGATTTAGGCTGGGTTTGCAAATCACAATAAGCCATGGTTACAGCAGAATTTGCTGAAAATAGCTAGGTTTCTACAACATGGTCTGTTAAAACCAAACAACCCACATCATACAGGCCGTCCTCAGCTTACGGCAGTTCGTTTAGTGACTGTTCAAAGTTACAACAACACTGAAGAAAAGTGTTCTTCTGAAGAAAACTTATGACTGTTTTTCACACTTACGACCAGTGCCATATCACCCTTAATCACATGATCAAAATTCAAACGCTTAGCAACTGACTCATATTTATGACAGTTGCAGTGTCCCGTAGTTACATGATTCCCTTCTGCAACCTTCTGACAAGCGAAGTCAACAGGGAAGCCTGTTAGTAACACCCGTGTTACTAACTTAACAACTGCAGTGATTCGCTTAACAACTGTGGCAAGAAAGGTCATAAAATGGGGCACTTAACAAAGGTCTCACTTAAGAACATAAATTTTGGGCTCCATTGTGGCCATAAGTCAAGGACTACCTCTACTTGCATATGATTTGAGAACTTGTTGTTATTGAAGTTAGAAGTCTTCAGAGACAGTAAAGTTATTGTGCTTAGTATCTTTGGAGTACGAGTAAGTGAAATTGTACAATGTTCGTAGACCCTGTGGAGTATCTGGAGAATATGACTGGGGGAGGAACTGAGTTTGCATTTAATGGAAAACAGCTTAATTATTCTTGCTGAATAAAGAGGAGAAACCTGAACACAATTTGCAGTTTTCTAAATTTTATGCTGTTATTCCCCAGTGCCAAAGAAAAACCTCCCAGGAGGAAGATTTGAGAAAGTTGTAGTTGGATGGAGCTGATGAAATCCTGGAAAAAAGAAATATGAAAAGTTCCATTTGTCTATTTTATGTCTCCCACTATTTCACATTGTTGGATGAGCTTTTTTGTAAAAAAAAAAAAAAAAAAAAGCAAAATAAAAATAAAAAATAAAAACAAAGTAAAGCTTTTCTGCTCTGGAGCATCTCCAAATGTGTGGTTTGCACTTCCTAGAACTCACTACAATGCCCATACCGGATGGGGAATTTTGGATGTTGAAATCCTCACAGATGGAGAATGCTTGGACTGGGAATTGCTGCTCTAATGTTAGGAAAGACAGAGGAAATGTAAACATATCTTGGACTTGTGAAATCTTCAGATGTTGATGTTATTCTTTTTCCTCCACACCATAACTTGCTGTGTAAATAATAGATGAAGATAGAAGAGAATATTTGTAGCTCAGGGTTGAACGGTGGTCCTGAGCTGGGTGGCTTTCTTGCAGATGTTTCATTATATGACCTTGTTACCTAGTTGGGAAAGAAAACATCTGCAAGAAAGTCACCAAATTCGGAAAGCACCAAGGACCCCCACAATACAGGAACATGGATAAAGAGAGAGGAACTATAACCACCATCATCAAAAGCTCCACATGCAAACAAGAAGCAAACTCCATCTTTCCGTATATATTCCAAGCTTTTGTCCTGCACATTTCTGTCCCTGTATGGATAACCAAACAGCAATATATATCACTTACAGAATAACAGAGTCGGAAAGGACCCTGGAGGTCATCTAATCCAGGGGTGTCAAATTCAAGGCCTGCAGGCTGGATCTACTGCAAGTTTGCAGATGACACAACAGTGATCGGTTTCATTCGAGTTAATGATGAATCCGCATACAGACGGGAAGTTGAACGATTAGCCTGGTGGTGCAACCGGAACAATCTGGAATTGAACACACTCAAAACCACAGAAATAGTGGTAGACTTTAGAAGAAACCCTCCCATACTACCACCTCTTACAATACTAAACAACATAATATCAACAGTAGAGACCTTTAAATGTCTAGGTTCTACCATATCTCCAGATCTAACATGGACAGCTAACATCAAAAACATCATCAAAAAAGCACAACAATGAATGTTCTTTCTGCGCCAACTCAGGAAGCTCAACCTGCCCAAGGAGTTGCTAATTCAGTTCTACAGAGGAATTATTGAGTCTGTCATCTGCACCTCTATAACCGTCTGGTTGGGTTCTGCAACCCAACAAGACAGACACAGACTTCAGAGGATTATTAGAACTGCAGAAAAAAACAATGGCTACCAACTTGCCTTCCATTGAGACCTGTATACTGCACGAGTCAAAAAGAGGGCTGGGAAAATATTTACAGACCCCTCGCATCCTGGACATAAACTGTTTCAACTCCTATCCTCAAAACGACACTATAGAGCACTGCACACCAGAACAACTAGACACAAGGACAGTTTTTTCCCCAATGCCATCACTCTGCTAAACAACTAATTCCCTCAATACTGTCAAACTATTTACTAAGTCTGCACTACTATTAATCTTCTCATCGTTCCTATCACCCATCTCCTCCCACTTATGACCGCATGACTGTAACCTTGTTGCTAGTATCCTTAAGATTTATATTGACTGTTTCCAAATATGATTCGATTGCTTATTTGTACCCTATGACTATCATTGAGTGTTGTACCTTATGACTCTTGACGAATGCATCTTGTCTTTCTACATACACTGAGAGAAATGCACCAAAGACAAATTCCTTGTGTGTCCAATCACACTTGGCCAATAAAGAATAAAGAATTCTATTGTGCATGTGTCAATGCACTTTCTCCCCAAGGTCTTATCAGACAAAGTGCACAAATGCTGTGTGTGTGTGTGTTTATCTAATCAGGGTGGGGCCTGTTTTGTGTCTCAGCATGAGGATCTAATTAAAACATGATCATGTTTGTGTCTCAGTTTATGCTCTCCTGTTACGTTTGCATGGTTTGTTTGTCCCTGTGTTAGGAAGTCCAGGGTGGATTCGAAAGACCCTCCTCCACAACCAGGATGGAAGGAAGATGCATAAATTGTTTTTACGAATTTTGCTTTTCTTCCTAGCCCCCACCAGATCTGGCTCATTTTCAGACCCCATTTTTCTTCGGCTGGTTTCTCCTGCAGCATTACATATACATTGCAGTTCTGTTGGGTTCTTGGGAGATTTATCCTACTAATGGACAAGCCGAGTCTCTGGCCTCTTTGTGAGATTTCTTCTTTTCCAACCTTCAGTTGGGTTGAAAAAAATAAAAAGGGCATTTTTAAAAAAAAATTATTTTTGAAGCGGGGAGGAAGGGGTTGAAGGCTGCAGGACCACAATAAGCAGCTGTCAGGGCTGATAATGGGCCCTTTTAGCAAGCCATATTTTTCTTCTCTGACAGTGGTGTCAGCTGTCAAGAGATGAAATGCTAACAACGGAGGGGTCACGGTGACCCCCTTCAACGGGCAGATTAGAATAAAGTAATACGCTATGCCTTGGGAGGAGTGGGGGGGGGGTGTTGAACCTCTAAGAAAAGTCTTCTTGAAGATGGTAATTCTTAAATCCTCCCCCGCCTCCCCTTCATCAAACACAAACGGCTTCACTTTGCAGAATATTTGCAGTGCAGGCATTTATCTGCAAAACCATTCTCTTAAAGCCACAGCACTGCTCAAAGGGGGAAATGCCCTTTTCTGTGCTATTTATATCAATCAGTGTTTCTTAATATCAGCGACTTTATGAGGTGTGGACTTCAACTCCCAGAATTCCCCAGCCATCTGGCTGGGGAATTCTGGGAGTTGAAGTCCACACCTCATAAAGTTGCTGACGTTGAGAAATGTTGCTACAGACAATTGTGAGTTGGAGACATTCAAAGAATCTCCCCTCAATTGCTTTATGTAAAGCAGGGGTCCTCAAACTTGGCAGCTTTAAGACTTGTGGACTTCAACTCCCAGAATTCTCCAGCCGGCTGGAGAATTCTGGGAGTTGAAGTCCACAAGTCTTAAAGCTGCCAAGTTTGAAGAACTCTGATCTAAAGGTATCACTTTTTGTTTTTTTTAAAGGTATCTCAGAATTGAAAAAAGGACCAAAAAGGAAAATCAGGGGATGCAATGTCTTCTCAGCAAGCAGCAGTTGAGAAATCTAGGGATTTTTATTTTATATTTATTTTAGCTTTTTTAAAGTCCCACCTTTATTATTTTTGTAGCTACGTACAGGTGGTAAAGATACCTAAGACTCCTTTCTTGTCTTAATTTTCCCATAACAACAACCTTGTCAGGTAGGCTGGGTTGGACTGGGAGAGAGTGACTGGTGTAACGTCACCCAACTGCCTTTCATGATTAAGGTGGGACTAGAACTCACAGTCTCCTAGCGATTGGCCCAAAATCTCCCAGCTGGTTTTTTCATACCTAAGGCAGGACTAGAACTCACAGTCCCCTGGGTGATATTGTCCCAAATTGCAAATAATTTTTAATTTTTGAAGTAGCCCAAATGATCTTTTTTCCTCCCGCTAGTTTAGAGGTATTTGAGCATCGCTTGGTTAACTCCATGTTTTGAAGGACACGTGTTCAAAGCATGTCAGATGTATTTTAAAAAAATGCGGTAGTCTAAGTGTTGATTTAAAAATATATGATACTGCACTTAAAGCAAGAGATTCAGGATAAAATCATGGAAGCAAGTGAGAGATAAAATCATGGACGCAAGTAAGAGAGGCCTCTCTGTACCTTTCGCCGGGCCCTTAAGACTCTGCTATTTCAACAGGCTGCCCTGGCTGAATAAGAATCTGGATGGGGTATTTTAAATTTGTGGGTTTTTAACTGGCAGGGCCGAATTTATTTAATTTGTTTTAAATTGGTTTTTTAAATTTTGTATCGTATATTGTTTTTAGCATGGCTGTGCACCGTCCTGAGTCCTTCGGGAGAAGGGCAGTATAAAAATCTAATTAATAGATAGATAGATAGATAGATAGATAGATAGATAGATAGATAGATAGATAGATAGATAGATAGATAGAAGAAGAAGAAGAAGAAGGAGAAGAAGGAGAAGAAGCAGCATACAGAAATGCTCTCTCTCCCTCTCTCTCCCTCCCTCTCCCTAATATCTTTTCTTTTAAAAAAATGGAGATTGATGGAGAAAGGAGGGAAACCTACAAATGATTCCATGCAAAATGGACACAGACAGACTGGTCACAGACCGACCCACTCATCAATAAGAGAAACTCGGGCCTTGCAAGAATACAGCCTTTCGAAAATAATGGTGCTTTCTTGTAATAAAACCACAATCTAAAAAATGAAGAGCGAAAAAGGTTTCTCAACCCCCAGGTCATCTTGCAAATGTTCTCTGCTCTAAAGAGTTGTCTCAAGTAATTGCATGGCATGACTTCCGAGGCCACCACCATCGTCTGCAACTAGATATAAAAGGAAATAATTGCTAAATGTCAAAGCCCCTTTTTAACAAGTGATGCTCCTGCAAGAAACAGCAGGGTTTTTTAAAGTGCTTGGACTAAAGGAGGATGAACTGTGCAAAGGGCAGGTTATGTTTCACCAGGAGAAGACTGGAGGTTACCGATGTCTTCGAATACATCACATAGAAATGGAATTATTTTTCTGTAATGCTCCAGAGAGTCAGTTGGGTATAGTGGTTAAGGCAACGGGAGAGAAACCAAACTCAGTTCTAGTCCCACCCTTAGTCATGAAAGCTGGTGGGGTGACTTTGGGCCAATCACAGGAGTCTGAGAGTTCTAGTTCTGCCCTTAGGCATAAAAACTGACTGGGTGACTTTGGGCCAATCACCAAGAGAAGGCAAATTCTAGTCCCACCCTTAGACAGGAGAACCAATTGGGTGACTTTAGGCCATTGGGCCAATCACCAGGAGTCTGAGAGTTCTAGTTCTGCCCTTAGGCACAAAAACTGACTGGGTGATTTGGGCCAATCACCAAGAGATGGCAAATTCTAGTCCCACCCTTAGGCAGGAGAACCAATTGGGTGACTTTAGGCCATTGGGCCAGGAGTCTGAGAGTTCTAGTCCTGCCTTAGGCATGAAAACTGACTGGGTGACTTTGGGGCCAATCGCCAAGAGATGGCAAGTTCTAGTCCCACCCTCAGGCAGGAGAACCAATTGGGTTTGGATCAATCACCCAGGAGATTATGAGTTCCACTCTGTCTTTTGGCATGAAAACCAGCTAGGTGATTTTGAGTCAAACACCAGGAGACTGTGAGTTCAAGTACTGTTTTAGGCTTTGGGCCAGGCCCTCTTTCTCAGCCCTAGGAAGGAGTCAATGGAAAAGCACTTGTGGAAACCTGTCAAAAAGGACTTATCCTTGAAGGCAGAAGAAGAAGGAGAAGGAGAAGGAGAAGGAGAGGAAGAGGAGGAGGAGGAGGGGCACCAGGATTCTCAGCACAAAACATATCATGGAGCCGTGCAATCTGATCTTTGACATCAGAAAGATGGGATTCCTCCATGACACCAAATGTTGCTATTTGCAAAGGGAGAATCCCATTACTACGGAATGTGAGCATGTAAGCAAAATTCAAGTCACAACAACATGATCCCCATTTCATTTTTGAAGTGGGCTGGCAAGAATTAAACACGCCACTTGAAGCTGATTTATCTCCTGATCCTGAAGTTTTGCCCTTAGTGCCAAGACGGTGAAACTCAAGACTGTTTTTTAACCTGTGTAAAGCACAGCCGTGAAAATAAAGCCATGTGCTAGATTTTAAAAATAAATAAATTGCACCAAGTTATAAAATATAGGTCAGAAGCGGCCCCAGAGTGGAGCAACAGTAGGATTATGCGGGATTTAGCTGTACTGTTGTCTTTCGTTGAAAGGGTTTTGGAGAAAGCTGAGATAGCATTTTTTTAAAATACACCTGATATCAGCAAAGCAACACAATTCTACGATTTTCGTATTTGTGAGAAAGTATTACAGCCTACCGCAGGACTATTTACTCATTGGTCTCATTCTGTCTTGTTCTTGTCTTCCACGAAGTCAGAATCCAAGACACGTTTTTACATTTAATTTTTTTAAAAAAAATCCTGTCTCTATTATTTTTATAAATCATTCAAGACAGTGTACGTGCTTCATATTCTTTTTTAAAAAAATTGTTTTTATTGAACATTTCCAAGTTTAAAAACCACAAGTAAAAAAGGAAAAAAGGAAAAAGAAAAAGTACAAATACAAATGAATAAAAACACAAACAACATAACAGTGTAATATAATTTTACAGCTTCCCAAATCTGCATGTATATTCTCTTTTGTAATTCACTATTCAATATTTGCCTTCTCATAGATTTTAACAAATCTAATTAAATATTCTTTCTTCCTCTTATTATCCCTACAACAACAACCCTGTGAGGTGGGTTGGGATGAGAGGAGTGACTGGCCCAAAGTCAACCAGCTGAAGACTTTCATGCCTAAAGTGGGACTAGAATTCAGTCTCCTGGGGATTGGCTTTAACTCACGCAATCAACTTTTATGCCTAAAGTGAAACTAGAACTCACTATCTCCTAGTTTCATCACTAACTCAAACTGGTACATTGTGCCACAGTCAGAGAGCAAGCTGGGGGTTTTCTGTTGGCCATCAAATATGATTGTTTTGGGAGGAATGGGGCTTTATTGTAATTCCTGTTATGCACAAACAAGACATTTTAAGTTTTAGAAAAGATTCATTGGGTTGCATTATTTGGCTGGATCCTGATAGACAAATGTGACTTGGCATTGTCCCAATTTTAAGAAAATACAAACCACTGAGCCGTAATGTAGAAACTGCTTATAGTGTTTTATTTTTGACAATGTGGTTTAGACTGAAGTGAAATTTAAGAATATTGTTAATAGTCTGAGTTTTGGCCCCTCCCTCCCTTCCTTCCTCATCCTCATCCTCCTTATTTCCACTTTCCCTCTCCTTCCTTCCTTCCTCCCTTCCTCTGTCCCTCCTCCCTCTCTCTATCCTTCCCTCCCTTCCTCATCCTCCTTATTTCCTCTTTCCCTCTCCTTCCTTCCCCCCTCCCTCCTCCCATCCAGCTCACTCCTTCTTCTTTCCTCCTTCCCTCCTTCTCTCCGTCCCTCCTCCCATCCAGCTCACTCCTTCTTCTTTCCTCCTTCCCTCCGTCCCTCCTCCCATCCAGCTCCTTCCTTCCTTCCTTCCTTCCTTCCTTCCTTCCTTCCTTCCTTCCTTCCTTCCTTCCTTCCTCCCTTCCCTTCCCTTCCCTTCCCTTCCCTTCCCTTCCCTTCCACATTATACATGTTTTCTCAGGGGATCTGAAAGAAATGAAAAAGAAACGAAAAGCATCTTGAAAAATGATGCTTTTTCAAGAGGCAACTGGACTTTGTTTTACCTTAGGACATTTTGCTTCTCATCCAAGAAGTTTCCTCAGTTCTTCTCCTTTCAGAATTGAAGAAGCTTCTTGGATGAGAAGAGAAAAGTCTTCAAGGAAAAACAAAGAAAGTCCAGTTGCCTCTTGAAAAAGCACCATTGGGACAATGGTGACCTGGATGACTGAGAATTTCCGTAGACCTTTGGTATAGTAGTTAAAGCATTAGGCTAAATACATGGAGACCCTGAATTCTAGTCCCACCTTCAGCGTGAAGCCACCTGGGTGACTTTCTCTCAGTCCATTCCTCTTAGCCCTAGGAAGGAGGCAGTGCCAAAAGAGCCTGAATAGCTCAACAGACTAAAAGCCTGTTATTAACATTCAGCTGTCTGCAATTATTGCAAGTTCGAATCTCACCAGGCTCAAGGTTGACTCAGCCTTCCATCCTTTCTAAGGTAGGTAAATTGAGGACCCAGTTTGTGGGGGCAATAAGTTGACTTTGTATAAAATACACAAAAATATGAAGGCTATTGTTTAACGCATTGTAAGCTACCCTGAGTCTCCGGAGAAGGGCGGAATATAAATCTAATTTAAAAAAAAAAAACTTCTAAAATCTTGCCAAGAAGGATGTGCCAAGGTAGTGACCAAGGATGAAAAATGAAAGACATACACACATAAGAGAGAGAAGGGAGAGGGAGGGAGAAAGAGGAAGAGAGGGAGAGGGAGAAGGAGAGAGGGAGAGGGAGGGAGAGAGACTGAGAGGGGGAGAAAGAGGGAGGGAGAGGGAGAAAGAGGGAGAGAGGGAGAGGGAGGGAGAGAGGGAGGGAGAGGGAGAGAGAGAGAGAGAAGCAAAGACTGCCTTAAGGGAGGCAGGACACTAATTAGAAGTGGAAGATTTCACCCTGTTTTCTAGAGAATACTCTCATCTAATTTCTGGATAATGTAACCCAAGGTAGGCCGACCTTGGCAATCATTACTTTAATCTGCTTTTATCTGCATGTGCTGTTCACTACATTTTCTCTCTTTCTCCTTAAAATTTAAATTTAGACAGCTAACTTCCACATGTTGCTTTATTGCCGCAGACATTAATAAATTTGCTGCTGCGGCTGTAGTAGCAGGCAGTAGTAGGTATTGCTATGGCTACTACTACGAGCATCATTTTAATAAGGCCATTCTTTATCAGACCAGTTTTTCTTTCAGATATGTCAGATATTTTGCTAACACACCTCTAACAGCCATTAATAAAACCCTTAATGGTATTATACCGGTCAGATTTTATTTTATCGAACAGGGACAAAAGCCATATATATTATTTTAGTCTTCTAAGAGTCCTCTATTGTCTTCTGTGGCTTTAGGTTAGATGGCCAACTGGAGAACTTGATATTTACAGCCACATGATAGAAGAATTCAATTTGCTAATCATTATGTCAAAATGTCTTTGGAGATTCTCAGTTATCCAGATCATGGCAACTGGAAGTTATTTCCTTGATAACTATAATCCTTGAAGTTATTTCGCTTCTCATCCATGAAGCATCTTCAGAAGTGAAGATGCTTCTTGGATGAGAAGCAAAACGTCTTCAGGGAAAAACAAAGAAAAGTCCGATTGCCTTTTGGAAAAAAACACCTTTGGGATATTATGTCAAAAATAACTTGAATGCAAAAAATACCCTCCACCCCAAACAAAACCCAATTGCAATGTTGCGCGCTAAAAAGGAGCAGCTTGGGTGTGTGACTGTCTGGCTCCTTCCATGTTTTGGCAAGCCTCAAAAGTCATCCATGAGGTCATACAGATGCTCTAGCTTGGGTGGGGAAGCAATATAAGTTATTAGATGCAAGTTGATAGCCCAAACTTGAGACAACCATACCAAAATAGATGCTGCGGGGTGCTGAATTCTTAAAAGTGAGACAGACTGCGAGCTGAACCATTTCGCAGTCAATCTCTCTGTAGCTGTCTTATCGGAACATGTCTTCTGAGAAAAAAAGAAAGAAAGAAAGAAAGAAAGAAAGAAAGAAAGAAAGAAAGAAAGAAAGAAAGAAAGAAAGAAAGAAAGAAAGAAAGAAAGAAGGAGGGAGGGGGGGAGAGAGAGGGGGAGGGAGGGAAGGATTGAGACAGCGAGAAAGAGAAAGAAAAGAAAGAGCGGGAAAGGAAGAAAGAATAAAGGAAGGAAGGAAATAAATTGAGACAGAGGGAGGGAGAGAGAAAGAAAAAAGAAAAAGAAAGGAAAATGGAAAAATGAAAGGAAGGAAGGAAGGAAGGAAGGAAGGAAGGAAGGAAGGAAGGAAGGAAGGGATTGAAACAGAGAGAGTAAGAGGAAGAAAGAGAGAGAGAAAGAGTAAAGGAAAGGAAGGAAGGAAAGAAATAGATTGAGACAGAGGGAGAGAGAGAAAAAAAAGAAGAAAAGAAGAAGAAAGAAAGGAAGGAAGGAAGGAAAGAAGAGATTAAGACAGACAGAGAGAAAGAAAGAAAAGAAAGAAAGGAAAGGAAGGAAGAAGAAGGAAGGAAAGAAGGATGGAAGGAAGGAAGAGAGGGAGGGAGGGAGGGAGGGAGAGAGGGAGAGAGAGAGAGAGAGATATGCTGGTGCACACATCAGACAGCCACTCACACGGACTGATTGCAAATAGGCCGTGGGCCCAGTAGTGGGCAGTGGCTCACAGGTTGGGGAACCCTGTCTGTGTAGGTGGAACTGATCTTAAGAGATTCTTTGGTTGACCTGAGTATCGCAAGCTTGCTTGGCCTTGATTTGTATCCTAAACCCTTGATTGGGTTTAGGATACAACTTCAAACACCGTATTCCATCCTAAACTAGAGAGGAATTTCCCAGATTCCCTAAATCACACCATTGTAAGAAATCTATAGACAAAACCCAGTTGCCAACCTCACTGGAACAGAGATGCAGAACAAGCCCGATTGAAAGGCAACAAGTTGGAGGTGCTTATTTGCAACAATCATTACTTACGCCAAATGCAGATGCAGATATATAGCAGCATGCATTTAAAAAGTCAGACTTTGCACAAAAGGCAGCAGAGGAACACTGATGCAACTTGCCAAGATGTTATTTCTTTGAGTCTCCTTTTTAAAATTAAAAATTCTCCTGAAAGAGAACTCTTTTTAACGCTGGCGTTATTTTGTTTGGTGACGTTTCTATAGTGCCTTTGCAGGGGAAGCGATTTTCAAAAACATGCATTGGACTTATCGTAATCAGACCCGTTTTGGAGAGCACGCTCCAAGGATGCAAAATTCCCTAGGAAGATGCAGAGTTTTCCGCTTATTTTTAAGCAAAAAAATAAGTCTCCCTTTTACGACTCCCGCTTCACCATTGTCTTGGCAGAGAGAAAACACAAGGGGAGTTTCTCCTAGTAGTGTGTGGCGGCAGTCAAAAAAGCTAATACAATCCTTGATTGCAGTGGTGGAATTCAACACTGTTTTTACTACCGGTTCTGTGGGTGTGGCTTGGTGGGCGTGGTGTGGCTCGGTGGGCGTGGCAGGGGAAGGACACTGCAAAATCCCCATTCCTACCCAACTCCAGGGGAAGGATATTGCAAAATCCCCATTCTCTCCCCACTCCAGGGGAAGGATACTGCAAAACCTCCATTCCCTCCCCATTTCTGGCGAAGGATTTTGCAAAATCTCCATTCCTTCTGCACTCCAGGGGAAGGATACAGCAAAATCCCCATTCCCTCCCCACTCCAGGGGAAGGGTACTGCAAAATCCCTATTCCCTCCCTGGAGGCCAGCCAGAGGTGGCATTTGCTGGTTCTCCGAACTACTGTATTTTCCTGCGTATAAGACTACTTTCTAACACACAAAAATCTTCTCAAAAGTCGGGGGTCGTCTTATACGCCGGGTCTCATTCTCCTGTAACCAGGCAGACCAGCCCATAAGGCTCTGACGAGCCTTAAATGGCTCTGAGGAGGGTCGTCTTATACGCCCAGTCGTCTTATACGCCGGAAAATACGGTACTCAAAATTTCCACTACCGGTTCTCCAGACCCTTTCAGAACCTATGTATATGTAAACATAGGTTACATATACAACCCTGGGACGCTGCAACCATGGTTGCTAGGCACCCGAATTTTGATCACATAACTGGGGATGCTATTTATAAGTGCAAGGACTAGTTGTAAATTCATTCATTTGGTGGTTGTTCGAAGTTAGAATGGCCCCGAAAAATATGACTTACAAGCTGGTCCTCATGCTTATGACCATTGCAGAATCCCCACGGTCCCGTGATTAAGAAAACAAAATTTTAAAAAATCAAAAACCAAAGGTAAGAGTACAGCTTAGGTGAAACCAGGCTTAAAAACAATAACTGTGAGAGGGACCTTGGAGTCTTAGTGGACAGTCACTCAAAGATGAGCCAGCAGAGTTGGCAGCAGCAGAAAAAAAAAGTAATACAATTCTTGGTTGTATAAACAGAGGCATAGAATCAAAACTACATAACGTAATAGTATCGCTTTCTAAAGCCTTAGGAAGGCCACACCTGGAATACTAAATGCAGTTTTGGTCACCACATTACAAAACAGGTCTTGAAATATGGAAAAGCTTCAGAGAAGAGAAACTAAGATGATCCAAGCCCTGGAGACTAAAAGCGTATGAAGAATGGTTGCGGGATTTCGGTACAGCCAGTCTAGAGAAAAGAAGGACCAGAGGTGACATAATAACAGCATTCCAATATTTGAGGGGCTTTTTCCAAAGCACCGGAAGATAAGACAAGAAACAATGTATGAAAACTCATCAAGGAGAGAAACAACCTGGAATTAAGGAGCAACTTCAAAACACTGAGGATAATTAACCAGGTGTTGTTAAAATATCAATAAAGGAGGATATTTGTTGCTCAGGGTCGAAATGAGGGGTCCTTGGTGGTCTCTGAGCTTGTCTGTTTTCTTACAGACATTTCATTACCCAAAGTAGGTAACATTATCAGTTGAGCTGTTGGGCTGAGTTCCGAGCTTGGCAATTTGATTGCAAACATTTCATCACCATTCGAGAAGACATCGTCAGCGCGCTTTGAATTGTGCTCGTCTGTCCAAACACAGTGCTGTTATAATGTTGAATGGTCACTAAATCATCATCATTTAACAACCCCATAATCCCTTGCAGGATGGAGTCTGCACTGAATGGTGCTAGCAGAGTATTTATTGGCCGGATGCCCTTCCTGTTGCCAATCCGGAGATTTGTTCAGCAGATATATTCTCATTGTGCCCAGAGAGAGAAACATCTGCCTTTACCTAGGATCAAACTCACAGTGTCCTGATTGTGAGGTGAGAGCACCACCTCTAGGCCACCAAACCACTCTTTTGAATGGTCACTAAATGAACTGTTGTAAGTTGAGGACTATCTGTAGATAAGGTGCAGTTTAGTAGTCTCAGAGCACTGAAGGAAAGTCTCTTGCCTGAGGTGTTTTCTTTTTTTCTTTTTAATTTTAATTTTTTATTTTCAATTTACATAACAATAAATATTTTTTAACAGTACTGTGTCATGTGTTTCTTACAGGTTTTTACATTTATTCCTATACATTTTTGATTCTCTGTTCTAACCAGTTACACTACACCTCATAAAATTCTGCTTCTTCCTTGCCTTTCATTTCTAACGTGAGCCTATGCATCTCAGCACATTCTAGTATCTTGTATATAATCATCTCATTGGCTGGTATATTTTCTAGTTTCCAACATTGAGCATAGACAATTCTTGCTGCTGTTACTATGTGTAAAATAATGCATTGGAGTTGCTTCTTGATCTTTTGGTTAATCATTCCTAATAAAAATAGTTCAGCTTTGAATTCAATTTGTTCTCCTGTTATCTCCTGCAGCTATCTCCATATCTGTTCCCAATATTTTTTTGTTTTGGGGCATTGCCACCACATGTGATAAAATGTTCCATCCTTATGCTTGCACTTCCAGCACTCTGGTTTCATATCTGTATACATTTTAGCCAATCTTGCCGGTGTTAAATGCCACCTATAAAACACCTGAGATGTTTTCTAAAGCAGTTGGCCTTAAGAGAGAAGCTCTTTTTTCTAATGTTCTTTGAGGAGGTAGATTAACTCTCCTGAGAGACAGAAACTAAACAGCAGTTAGTTGGGACCTGAAATTCAGAATCTCCTCTTTATGGTTACGGAAAGAGGGAACAGTAGCCCCATCCCTTCAGATGATTCATATTAAGTTCTTAGAGCAGTGGTTTCACATAACACGAAATAACCCTAGAAGCTCAAAATGTATCAGCGGGAAAACCAGCAGAAGGCAAAAGAGGAAGAAGAGACGAGGGGAGGTGCATAAAAGTGAAAGATAGATAAAACGCAACATGGCTGCTAATCGACTGACGACACTCCTGTGAAGAGTTTTTCCAGATGAAAAAAACGATAATAGAATTCCTTGGGAAGGACTCAATAGGTGGGCCAAAGAGCCGAGCCAAGTCTCAACATCTGGCTGACCATACAACAAACCGTGATCATCGCCTCCAATCCCACATACACTCTCGTTTAGTTTTCAAAATGGGCGCGAGAGTAACATTTCCACAACACTATATAATAAATAAGTTACAAGATAGTTACTTAATTATTCCAGCGGTAGGATCGTGTTTTCTTGAGGAAAGCAAATTCAGAAGCTCTGGAACACTCGCAGGGCTAATGAACAATTTTTGTTTAAAAAAATAATAATAATTGGAAATACGACCTCTCTCCAAGAACAAACAAACAGGAACTCTGACATGTTAATTTTGTTTTTTTTTTCAACTCGTGAAAACCATTTGAACAAATCTCTCCACCTCATGAACAAGGGCTAGGCTACCTTTCATGAAAAGAACTCCTTCCTTTTTTTCAACCCAGGAATAGAAGAGGAACAAGAGTTGGAAGCGACCTTGGAGGTCTTCTAGGCAAGCAGGACAGCATTTCGAACAAAAGGTTGTCCAGTATCTTAAAAAAACCCCATCTTGAAACACCCACAATATCTGGAGGCAAGTCGTTCCGCTGATTAATTGGTCTGACTTTCAATTCATCAATTATTCTAACACTTGCCGAACTGAGTCATCAAGATGTTGCTGCTCAACATCTTAGCACCCTTCAGATCTCGTAGGAGAAACTTCTCTCAAATGAAAATAGAAGACACATTAAGGGGTGGGGGGAGGGAGGCAAAATGACACGGTACCTCATGTCTTGGTGCAGATCTCAGAATTATGGCCAGTTCCTTGCACTTCTTTTGGCTGCGTCGCAACAGTTTGGGTAGTTCTGAGTGTGAGTCTTTGCAACACAGGGTTTCACGCTGGCCCTCTCCGTTTCCTTTGTGGTTTCGTCACAGGCTACAGCTTCCGTTCCTGATGAGACTCCCTTTTGCACTAAGTCAATACCAACCGTTTTATCAGTGGGTTTAAGGGGAAAAAAAAAATAATAGAGGTTCTCCTACTTCATTAGGAAGCCTCTCAAGCTGTTTTTTAAAGATCTACAATTCCTACTTTCATGTCCGTCTTGAAAGAAGCGTGAAGAAACGTGTTGAAGCTCCTAGTACTCAGTGATGAAAACCCAGTTTCGTTCTTAGACTTTGATGGAGGCCGGAGGTTAAATGTGCAGCAAGTCACTTTTCTAGCCTCTGTTAAATGAGCCTTCTCAAATGAAAATGATCCTGTCTGAAGATATGCCCTTTGGTTCTTTCAATGAACGGTCAATACTTTATATTGAAAACTAATTCCTCCAAGCATGTACAAAGGGCCTTCCTTTCTTACGCAGAGACTTGAATTTTGAGAGCGCTTAGAGAGGCACCCCAAAAGTGCTTTTTCCAAGAGGCAATTGGACTCCGCTTCTTCTCCAAGAAGCTTCTTCAGCTCTGACTGGATGGTGGGGAATGGAAGGATTTATACAAGGAAGTCCAGGTGCCTTCTGAAAAAGCCACTTTGAAACAACCATCACCTGGATGACTGAGAATCTCTCTACAGGAATGGCCAAAATTGTGCAAAGCTTTTGGGAAAAGTGTATTTTTGAGATTTGATGGCTAATAACACCAAATTTTTTTTTTTGGCGTTTCAAGATCATCCTATTCCACTGCTGGAATGGCCTGGGAATAGCCCAGATCTTAACCCAATTGAAAATCTATGGAGCCGACTAAAGAAACTTCTTAGTCAGAAGCGACCCAGCAATAAAACCCAGTGAATAGAAGCCATCATTCAATCTTGGTTTCACATTAGAACAGCTGCAGAACTAAAAGACTTGGTTCACTCCAAGGGAAGACATTGTAAGGCCGTCATTCATGCTAAAGGTTACCCAACTATGTATTAACTGACACGGTGATCATTTTTGTATAGCTTGTTTTTTTCTATGGTGATAATTTTCATATAGCTTGTTTTTTCTACGTGTTTCACTTTTCTTCTTTATACTGTCACTGCTATTCTAATAGCAAATCCTTCATCAAGAGTTATTGCATTACATCTTGATTAAGTTATCTTTCCATTGATATATAATTTTATGGTACTACTCCAAAAAAAGAGGGTGTTATTAGCTAGTTTTGGAAAATACACTTTTCCCAAAAGGTTTCCACAATTTTGGCCGCTACTGTACACTCTTAGAGAGGGGAAGAGACCGAGAAGAATAGTTTTTGAGATTCCTATAAGCCAAGGCAATGGGAGATTTTTGACGAGGACCTTCATGTTTGGAAAAAACAAAGGCAAATAGAAAAAGTGACTGGTAGAGGATAAGAAGACCAAATAATACCAATGATAGCATGAACAGGACTCTACAAGAACTCAAAAGAACTCAATATTAATGCAATATCAGGGATTTTAATTCAATTGTATAGAATGTGAAAGGTGTTTGTTTTTGTTTTATGCTTATTTTTATAGTTTTCTTATGTATAATGTACACTAGAAGATGGGATTTAATTTTGTTGTATGAGGTGCAATGGCAGTACGGTAAGGTAAGGTATGGTAAAATAAAAATAAAAGTAAAAGTAAAAGTAAAAGATGTAAAAGTAAAAAGGTAGATATGGACAGGAGATCCCAGGAAACTGTTCATCCATTGGGTTACAAGGAGTGAAACTGGTTGGATCATTGAGTGCCTTCTCTATCAAGGGGATATTTCTCACGTTACTTTCTAAAACTATGCCCCACAAAGACTTGAAGAAATGTTATGATTTAAATCTTGAGTCAAGTCTTGGGAGTCCGTGACCATGGTCCATGGACACAAAAGGTATTTAAAGGGGGTCCATGGTGAAGAAAAAGTTGAGAATCATAAACTAGATCAGTGACAGCTAACCTTTTTGCCATTGTGTGCCAAAAGCGGGGAGAGTGTGAGGGGGTCGTGTGCACATGTACCCACAACCCATAATTAAATGCCCCCTGCCCCCCCTGCCCCAATCCCTCTGGGTTCCCCCGCTTTTGGCACGTGATGGCATGGTGGGCCCAGTAGGCCCATTTTTTGCCCTCCCTAGGAGCCTGGGGAGGGTGAAAACAACCTCCCCCCCCTCTGAAGGCCAGCTTCCAGTGGGACCGGAAGGCCCGTTTTTCACTCTCCCCAGGCGCCAGAGCCTTTCTAGGAGCCTGGGGAGGGTGAAAACAGCCTTCCCCACCCCCCCGAGGCCAAAAATGGCCCGTTAGCCAACTTCCGGTGGGACCGGAAGGCCCAAAAATCAGCTGGCGGAGCTGAGCTTGGGTGCCCGCTGATATGGCTCCATGTGCCACCTGTGGCACGCGTGCGATAGGTTTGCCAATCACGCCCCTAGGCCATAGAGGGGTGGGGGTGGGGGAAATCAAGCTATTCTCTGACGCACCTGAAAACAGGACAGGAAGCAACGGATGGAAGAAGCCACCTAGAACTAAGGAGAAATTTCCTGACACTCAGAACAATTAAATCAGTGGAACGGCTTGCCTCCAGAAGTTGTGAATGCTCCAACACTGGAAGTTTTTAAGAAGAGATAGGACAACCATTTGTCTGGAACGGTATAGGGTCTCCTGCTTAAGTAGGGGAGTGGACTTGAAGACCTCCAAGGTCTCTTTCAACTCTGTTCTTCTGTTATCTTATGCTCCCAAGAAAACCACGTCAACTCAAATCGTAGCTTACGGTGGAGTTCCTGTATTCCATTTTTCATGAGTTCCTCTCCCGGGCACCAGTCCTGATGGCAAACCTCAATAATAAACACTTAATTGCTTGTTTCACTCGTCACCTAAGTGCCTTGCGCCCTGAAGCATAACGGTGGAAGCTAATGTGACACATTATTATGCTTATCTCCGAAAAGAAATATTACTGCAAAAGGAACTTAAGTGCTCCAACGTTTTCCTGCATGGCAGAGTCTAATTTTAGAACCGTTCCTTCGTCCGCCAGAAAATCCACGGCATGCATGGCCAGGCCCATTTCTAACAGTTCTTTTTCTTTTTGTTTTAAATTGCTACAGTTGTAAGTTAGATGCGCTCATGAATGCATGGTTATGTAGGTCGGCTAATCGGATAAGAAGTCCTCTCCTAACTGAAGGGATGTTTCAGCAATGGCAGGATCAAAATTGATAAAAGAATAAATAAAATTGATAAAAGGACATTAAAAAGAGTGGCTCCTAAAGGAGAGGAGATGGAGCAAGAAAGGCTTCCAAAAACACTGCAATTTTAATAAAAAAGCTGACTCCAATACAGGTAGTCCTCAACTTGCAACGGTTCATTTAGTGACTGTCCAAAATTACAAGGCCACTGAAAAAAAACCTGATTTATGTGTTCTGATCCAGTTCCCCAAACTTGACAAACTCTCTGTATTTAAATTAATGATTCCTTTATTAGGAGCGCCAACATCCCCGGCAAAAAAATTTCTCTCACCACAGGCTAACAAGTCTGTCTGGCAGGGAGATGAATAGTTGTCTGCCACATTAATTCATCTCTACCCCCTGCCTTTTATCCCCAGAGCTAGGGTGGGGCTTCGCTAGCAGCAGTGGCTCTTCTGTCCCAAAGGACCGGCCCATAGATTTCCACTGCTCTCCTTTCCTCTGCCTTCTGCATAGCCACGTGTCAGGCACTGGACCCAGCTGCTCCTCCTCTTCCTCATCAGCCACCTCCAGACCTGGGAGCTGTTGGCTCTCCATCTGCCTCTCTCTCTCTCTGCCCTCATCCCCCTCGGAGGTCTCAGGTTGTCTTGAGGCCAACCATGCTTGTTCCTCATCTAATTTGGCTGCTGGGGGGTTGTAAAATGTGGCCAAATACACTTAACTCAGGTCTCACTTAGCAACAAAAAAAAGTTTGGGCTCGATTATGGTCGAAGGGCGAGGACTACTTGTATTTTAGCCAGGGAGAAGCTTCTGTCCTACAAATCATGCATAAAAAACTTGTTGCACACCACATCAGAGTAAACGTGAATCTTACTGCAAGACTGATTGAATCTTAATTCAAGTGGGCTTTGACCTGTTTAATTTGGCTTTTCATTCATTTTAAAGGACATGGCAATACCAACAATAAAGCAAATCTGCAGGTGCAGATATGTAGGTCTGCGGGGATCCTTAAATGCTCTCTGAACTTGGGTTATTTTTTTTTTTGGCAGACATTTCATTACCCAACAAGGTAACATCATCAGTGCCAGAAGGGAGTGGCATCTCTGTTGATATGCAAGGCTTGCTTTGTCAATGTTGGCTCTTGGAAGCAACATTACTCTTTCTCCCACCAACACTGACAGGGCATGACCCTTGTATACTATAGAAAACAAAACCCTTTCCAAGCTCAGAGCGCACCAAGGACCCCCATGGTTCAACCTTGAGCTACAAATATTCTTTTCTACTCGTACATCTATACTACAATCACAATTCACAATCTTCACCCACCCGGAAGCTTTTTTTTTTTTTTTTTAATCATTCATGGATGTTGTGTGAATCTAAGCTGCAAATCAAGTATTGTTTCAGCTGAAATCATTCCTAGCAAGGAAGCACAGGGTGCGCTTGGCTAACCCTAAATCTGATAGCAGACATTTTGGGAGGAAATTGACACCCAACTCAACAAGGTACGAAGCCACAAGAAGGAGAAGCTTCTGAAAAGACAGGAGGAGGAAGAGGTTTCTTTGCAAGTGTGTTTCTGCAGAATCTGCATTTCGGCCCCACTTTCCAGCACGGAAGCCTTCCAGGCCTTCGTTCAATCTCATGGTACACTTGTTATGCATTGACAATAAAGATTTGATTTTGCTGGGATGAGAAAGTGGCTGTAATCTCAGAACATCTGGAACAGTACCTGTTTGAGAAAAGGCTGCTTTACTTAACTATGTTAAGAGAAAATGAGAAGGGTTGTGGTCAGAGGTGGGTTTCAGCAGGTTCTGACCAGTTCTGGAGAACCGGTAGCAGAAATTTTGAGTAGTTCAGAGAACTGGTACTAAAAATTCTGACAGGCCCCGCTCCCATCTATTCTCTGCCTTCCAAGTCCCAGTTGATCGGGAGGAAATGGGGATTTTGCAGTAACCTTCCCCTGGAGTGGGGAGGGAATGGAGATTTTACAGTATTTTACAGATTTTACAGTGCTTCCATTGCTCCTGGAAGCACAAAGCCGAGAACACCAGCCTGAAGATGACGAATGAGACTTCGTCGAAACGTCGCCAAGACACTTCCAATTTTACGCGGGAGAAGACCTGAATAACCAAAGACCTACATACAAACACCCGCGAAAACCTCAGAAAACAGATATATATATATATATAGTATTTATATATAAATATTATATTTATATAATATTTTTTTTAAAAAATAAAACAAATATAGTGCAGTCTTTTGTCGATCAAGAAATGCAAGCAGGAAAAAAGTTTATTGCAAACTCAGTCGCTGCCTGGGCCAAAGCTGAGAGCCATTCTTCTTTTCAGTTCAATAAATAAAAATGAGACACTGATGGGCCTTAAGGGAACATGACTGCAAATCTTTTCCAATGAAGTGAACACCCCAGCAGGTGCCTTCCAAGCCAATTGCTCAAGTTGATTCAAGCAAGGTCAGTTGTGCACTGCCAAAATATTTGCAAAATATATTTCTGCACAGTTAAGTATAATTTATTCAACTCTCTCTCCCTCTCCCTCTTTCTCCTTCTCTGTCTCCCTCTCCCTCCCCCCCCTCTCTCCCTCTCTCTCTCTCTCTCTCTCTGTAAGATTACATAACACCCTGAATCATCAATAATCACACAGGCTATATTTCCACAATGCAATTCATTAAAATGTGATTGGGGATAGTCTGTTTCTCAATTGGTTGTGAAATCTGCTTCTGTGGACACAATCGACGATGGGAGAGTGAAAATTACATTTAGGCGAGCAAGAGAAAGATGACTTACATAATTATTTGCATTTATTTCCAAGCTATACAGGTGGTCCTCGACTTATGACCACAAAGGGGTCCCAGGATTTGAGAGGCTGCCACAAAGAAGAGGAGGTCAACCTATTCTCCAAAACATCAGAGAAGGCAAGACAAGAAGCAAGGGATGGAAACGAATGAAGGAGAGAAGCAACCTAGAATTAAGGAGAAACTTCCTACCGGTGAGGACAATTAACCAGTGGAACAGAAGTTGCCTCCGGAAGTTGTGGATGCTTCATCACTGGAGGTTTTTAACAAAAGATTGGACAGCCATCTGAAATGGTCAAGGGCAGGAGTGTCAAACTCACGTCGTCAAGGCGTCGTCACATGACGTATCGGGACTGTTCCCCCCTTCGCTAAACTGGATGTGGCCAGTGCGTGACGCATCCGGGCCGCGAGTTTGCCAGCCTTGGTCTAGGGGTCTCCTACTTGAGCAGGGGGTTGGACTAGAAGGCCTCCACAAAATCCCTTCCAGCTCTATTCTGATTGATTGATTGATTGATTGATTGAAAATTCAGGTGCTTGGCAACTGGCATGTATTTACAAAGTTTGCACCGTAACTGCTGTTTGCAATCTTCCCAGCTAGAGTCCGACAATCAAAGTTAAGGAGAGGAGCCCGATTCGCCCAAGAACTGCATGGCCAAAACGGTGGCAAAACAGGTCGTAAAATGAGACGTAACAACTACCCTTACTTAAAAACTGAAATGGGGGGGGGCTCAATTGTGGTCGTACGTCGAGGACTACCCCTACAGTCCTGCAGGCTGTATGTATGATTCAAATATCTGTTCATTATAAAGCTTTTTTTCCCCTCCCGTCATAAGCCTTTCTCTTCACTCTCCTGAGTTTAGTTCTGACAGTTCCAGATGTTCCATAGGCAAAAAATGTAGGACAAAAGGGGGGAGGGGGGAATCATGAAAAGTTGGGTGGGGATGGGAGGGAAGAGAAAAATATACGCCGTGACTCTTTTGGGTGCCAAATTATGGAGTTCTTGCATCTGATCATGGTGTCATTGCCAAACCATCAAATATTTGAAGCAATTAAAGCCCAATATATATTTGTTACCAAGAGTGTATCAAGGACTCCTGTAGTACTGTATGCCTGGACTACTGTAAAGCTCTCTACATGGGGCTCCCCTTGAGGAGCACCCAGAGGCTCCAACTGGTGCAGAGTGCGGCTGCGCGGGTAGTTACAGGAGCGACGTGGTGCTCCCATGTAACACCTCTCCTGCGTGAGCTGCACTGGCTCCCGGTGGTCTTCTGGGTGCGCTTCAAGGTTTGGTTACCACCTTTAGAGCGCTCCATGGCTTAGGGCCTGGTTATTTACGGGACCGCCTGCTGCCACAAATGGCCTCCCACCGGCCGGTACGCTCTCACAGAGAGGGACTCCTCCGGGTGCCATCGGCCAAACAATGTCGGCTGGTGGCCCCCAGGGGGAGAGCCTTCTTTGTGGGGGCACCTACTATCTGGAATGAGCTCCCCCCGGAGATACGGAGGATCCCGGATCTACGCACTTTCCGCCATGCTCTCAAGATCTTTTTATTCTACTAGGCTGGTCTGGCCTAACCTCTCCCTTTCTCTTTTTAAAGTAAATTTTAATTTGTTCTTAACTTGGGGTTTTAAAATTTGTCTTGGGCTAAATTGATTTAATTCGATTTTACTTCTGCTCTTAAATTTTTGTATTTTATGTGTTTTATCTTGTGCCTGTTCACCGCCCTGAGTACTTCGGGAGTAGGGCGGTATATAAATCAAATCAAATGAAAATGAAATAAAATAAAGGGATATCCAACCATTTCTTCTTCCTATTTTTACTTCTTCCTATTTCAACTTTAACCTCGCAGTGTTTGGCAGCTGCTTTGGAATTCAAACCACTCAAGTTAAAAACACTTTGCTCGGAGCAAAGTTCTCTACGGCTCTGAACTTTCCTCTCTCTTGTGACCACCTTGTGTTTTCTAGACAGCGGTTATCTTGAAGTGTGTGGCAACATCTGCAACGGTATCCCAAAGATGCTTTTCCAAAAAGCAAATGGGTTTTCTTGGGAGTAGAGAGAGAGGAAGGGAGAAGAGAGGAGAAGAGAGAAGAGGAGAAAGAAAAAAAGGGAAAATGAGAGGAAGAAAAGGGAGGAGAAAGAGGAGGAGAGGAGAAGATTAGAAGGGGGGAAGAAAAGAGGAGTGGGGGAAGGGAAGGGGAAGTAGGAAAGAGAAGGAGAGGAAGAACGAAGAAAGTAGGAGGAGCAACAGGAAGGAAGAGAAGGGGAGGAGAAGAAAGGTTGGAGTAAAGGTAAAGAGTAAAAGAGCGGTCCCGAAAAAGTAAAAATTAAAAATGAAAGTTAAAAGATGAATGAAAAATGATGGAAATGACTGTGCATGTAAATGTGTTTATGAGAAATAAAAATAAAAACTTTATTGATTTAAAAAAAAGAAAGAAAATGTTTCCCTTCTCATCCAAGAAGCTTCTTCCCTTCTGACTGAATGCTAACAACCAGATGACTGCAAAGGACATAAATCCTTCCATTCCACAGAACTGAAGAAGCTTCTTGGATGAGAAGCAAAACATTTGCAAGGAAAAACAAACAAACAACCAAGAAAGTCCAGTTGTCTTTTGGAAAAGCAGCTTTGGGAATAATCACCCGGATGATTAAGAATCACGTCCAATGCAGTGGTGGTATTCAGCTGTTTCTATCTGGTTCAGGCGAATCGGTAGCGGAAGCTGCAGAAGGCTCCGCCCACCCATCCGGACGTCATCACGTCCCATTTACCCACGTTTTTGACACTCGGCATGCGCGCTCCCATTTGCAAACCGGTAGCAAAGGTAAGTGAATACCACCCCTAGTCCAATGGTGAAGGATTTCCCAGAGTTTGGTTTACAGGCAGTCCTCAACTTACCGTATTTTTCGGAGTATAAGACATACCTTTCTCCCCCTAAAAGGGAGTGAAAATTTAGGTGCGTCTTATACACCGAATGTAGCCCCGCCCACCTACTGGTCCCCATCCTTTCGCCTCTGCCTCCCAGCAGTTTACCTCCTTGCAGCAAACAGCAAGAGAAAACAGCCCCTTTCACCCTAATTAGCACAAGTTGATTGGATCGGCCTCCCGACTCGCAGCTGTTTTGCTCTCAGCTGTTTTGCGCAGGGCTCTGCTGCTTGCTGCAAGGAGGTAAATTGCTGGGGGCAGATTTTTTTTTTCTTGTGCTAATCAAGCTATGCTGAAAATGAAAATGAAAGTAAAGCAGGCTGTTGGCTGTTTGCTGCAACGCCGCAAAATTGCTCAGAGGCAGAGGCAGATTTCTTTTTCTTCTTTTCCTCACCAAAAAAGGTAGGTGCGTCTTATAGTCATGTGCGTCTTATACTCCGAAAAATACAGTACAATTGTTTGTTTAGTGACCGTTCGAAGTAACAATGGCAGTGAAAAAAGTTACCCATTCCTGTTTTTCACACGTAACAACGGTTGCAGTATCCTCATGCTCACATAATCAGAATTCCGATGCTTGGCAACTGACAGGTATTTATGACGGTTGCAATGCCCCATTTGCAACCTTAACAGAGTATAACAGAATAACAGAGTTGGAAGGGACCTTGGAGGTCTTCTAGTCCAACCCCCTGCTTAGGCAGGAAACCCTACACCGCTTCAGACAAATGGCTATCCAACTTCTTCTTAAAAACTTCCAGTGTTGGAGCATTCACAACTTCTGGAGACAGGTTGTTTCAACTTCTGACAAGCAAAGCCAATCCAATGGGGATGCCAGATTCACTTAACAACCGTGTGACTAACTTAAACAACTTCACAGATTCACTTAACAACTGTGGCAAGAAAGATTGTAAAATGGGGCAAAATGAGGGGTGAAATGCTCCCGATTCGGACCAGATTGCCCGATCTGGTAGCGAGGCAGCGGGTGGTTCAGAGAACCGGTAATAAAAACTGCTACAACCCCCCGTCCCCCCCTTCCATGCTCAGCTGAGCCGCACGATCATCAGAGGCTGGGTTTTTTTTTTTACTTTTAAAAGTATTTTTTTCTACAACCTCTTCGGATGAAAAAATGCTTTTAAATGTAAAAAAAAAAAAAGCCTCTGATGATCAGGCAACTCAGCTGGGATCGTCAGAGGCTTTTAAAAGAGTTTTTTCTACAACCTCTTCGGCCAAAGAGATTGGAGAAAAAATGCTTTTAAAAGTTAAAAAAAAAAAAAAGTTGGCCACGCCCACTCAGTCACATTACCCACCCACCCCCACCAAGCCATGCCCACAGAACCGGTAGTAACAAATTTTACATTTCGCCACTGGACAAAACTCACTTAACAAATGCCTCACTTAACAACAGAAATTTTGGGGTGGGGTGGGGGGGTCAATTGTGGTCGTAAGTCAAGGACTACCTGTACTTCTTTCTCATAAATCCATGCAATTTAGGAAAGAGGATGAAACAGAACAAGGTATAAATAGTGTTTTCATGCCTTGGTCTGCATGCACAATATTTGCACAGGATATTTTTTTTTAAAATTATGACTTCCCTATCTCAGATTGCGTTTCTTTCTTCGAGAAAAGCAAGACAAGAAATAGTCACATTTGCACACAAGGAAGATACACCTTTGCTTCTAAAACAAGGTCATTCATAGTCTGTATTTTCAGCTTGTTTCGCAATAACAATGAATGCAACAATTGTTTTGTGGCGTCATTGCTCCATCCTCCAATGAGGCTCAAAAGCATCCACGTTCATTGCTTAAGTAAGGCAATTAAGCCAAAAAAAAAAAAGAGGAATTTTCGAGCATCAAACTTGATGGGTTAAATAACAAGATGGACCGGTAAGAGGTTAGTTCAGGGCTCAGGAATAATTAGGCCCCCGGAATAGTTCATCGCAACAACCCTAGAAAAGACACCAAAAAATGCAAAACATAACCCCAATACTATATAGGCAAAACTACGAGAACGTTACTGCACTTAGTTGCTATTCCACAACTCAAAAGCTTTCAGAGTGGCCTTATTAACTTTCCAGGGAAATATATGTATAAAAATAGCCGTTATTGCTGAATAAATTACAGACAAAAGGGGCCAATTTGCAGAAAACAGAACATTAATGTATTTTTAATGGCTGAGCTAAGAGTACAATGGCATTGAGTGTTGTAATTCTGGTGCATTAGCAATGTTTGTATACATTAGGCACTAATGCTATGATGTCCGGAAGCCAAAAAGAGAGAAAGAGAAAGAGAAAGAGAAAGAGAGAGAGAGAGAGAGAGAGAGAGAGAGAGAGAGAGAGAGAGAGAGAGGGACTTAAATTTTAGTAATATTTTTTTTAGGTTCAGAAACACAAGGAAATCCTTTTCTCCCAACTGCTCTGTGAGATTTTGAAACTGTGTTCTCCTTAACATGTCAAATAAAATAGATACAAAAGGAAAATAATGGGACAGTGTTTTCCTTTAATGTCGGCATTTCAATTCTTAACAACAGCAAAAACACAACCATGTTCAGTCCAGGGATAAAATGCTTCCGGTTCAGATTGGATCACCCGATCCGGTAGTGATGGCGGCGGGTGGTTCGGAGAACCAGTAGCAAAAATCCCTGCAGCCTCACCCACCATGCCCAGCTGCGCGTGAGATCATCAGAGGCTTTTTTTAAAAAAAACTTTTAAAGGCATTTTTTTCTATAACCTCTTTGGCCGAAAAAAATGCTTTTAAAAGGTAAAAAAAAAAAAAAGCCTCTGATGATCACGCGGCTCAGCTGGGATCGTCAGAGGCTTTTAAAATGCTTTTAAACATAAAAAAAGCCTCTGACGATCAGGCAACTCAGCCTGAGGCTTTTAAAAGCATTTCAGCCGAAGAGGTTGTAGAAAAAATGCTTTTAAAAGTAAAAAAAAAAAAAAAAGTTGGCCACGCCCACCCAGTCACATTACACACCCCCACCAAGCCATGCCCATACTACCGGTAGTAACAAATTTTACATTTCACCCTCGGTTCAGTCTTTCCGGCCTACCCTCTTCAGGCTGTTTCAGTACAAGTTCTTCTGAAGTTGATTTAGCTTTACCAATGCCAGTTCAGTGTTTGTTTGTTTTTTTTTTAAAAAAATATTTATTTTGCATTTCAACTAAATAAATACCAGAACTGGGAAACACCACCCATACTTCCATTGGTTGACTTCCAGTTTTCCACATCAATCGATTAAAACTTTAGTTGATTGAGGGCATAATAAAGGAACCAAGAAGTTTATTTCTTTTGTTTGGTTATTTCATCCTAGAAAGAGCAATGTACATTCCCTCAACAGTGTCAAACTATTTACTAAGTCTGCACTACTATTAATCTTCTCATCGTTCCCACCACCCATCTCCTTTCACTTATGACTGTAGGACTGTAACTTTGTTACTTGTATCCTTACGATGTATATCAATATTGTTTCCTGATTGCTTATTTGTAGCCTATGACTATCCTTAAGTGTTGTACCTTATAATTCTTGATGAACGTATCTTGTCTTTTATGTACACTGAGAGCATATGCACCAAGACAAATTCCTTGTGTGTCCAATCACACTTGGCCAATAAAAAAAAATCTATTCTATTCTACAAGGTAAACCAATGTCCCCAAAGTTTTTTTATTACTTTTTATCAACATATTCAAATGTACAGTCTTTTGTTCATCCTTGATCATTGAGGAGAGGAAGTAGAAAAGGAAGGAGAGGAGGAATGAGGAAAGTAGAAAGGGATGGAAGAGGAGAGAGGAGGGGAGAAGAAAAGGAAAGGTTATATTAAAATAAAAGAAGGAGATGGTAGAAGAGCAGACCCGAACAATTAATTAGCAAATGGAAGCTGAAGAATAAGATGAAGGTAAACCAATGTCACTGTCAAACTATTTACTAAGTCTGCCCTATTAATCTTCTCATTGTTCCTATCACCCATCACCTCCCACTTATGACTATTTGACTGTAACCTTGTTGCTGGTATTCTTATGATTTATATTGACTGTTTTCTAATATGATTTGATTGCTTATTTGTTCTCTGTGACTACCATTAATGGTGATCATAGATGAACATATCTTGTCTTTTATGGACACTGAGAACCTATGCACCAAGACAAATTCTATTCTATTCTATTCTATCTACATGAGACAGGGTCATAATTGTCCTTCCTTCTGCTCTCTCCATGCCTTCTTAGCCGGAGGGAGTGCTGCTTAGCTCATGTGGGACCCTGAGAAGCACATTGGTCCCTTTGAAGATTCTTGTAAAAGTTCCTAAAGTTTAGAGACTAAGAATGATAGTTACGTGGAACCCAGAGATGGGTTTCAGCAGGTTCTGACCAGTTCTGGAGAACCAGAAGTGGAAATTTTGAGTAGTTCAGAGAACCGGTAGTAAAAATTCTGACTGGCCCTGCCCCCATCTACTCTTTGCCTCCCAAGTGCCAGCTGATCGGGATGAAATGGAGATTTTACAGTACCCTTCCCCTAGAGTGAGGAGGGAATGGAGATTTTACAGTATCCTTCCCCTGGAGTAGGGAGGGAATGGAGATTTTACAGTATCCTTCCCCTGGAGTGGGGTGGGAATGGAGATTTTACAGTATCCTTCCCCTGGAGTAGGGAGGGAATGGAGATTTTACAGTATCCTTCCCCTGGAGTGGGGTGGGAATGGAGATTTTACAGTGTCCTTCCCTTGCCACGCCCACCAAGCCATGCCACGCCCGCCAAGCTACACCCACAGAACCCATAGTAAACATTTTTGAAACTCACCACCAGTGGAACCCACTAAACTACAATGGAATCAGTGGTGGTATTCAGCTGGTTCTATCCGGTTCGGGCGAAACAGTAGTGGCTCCGCCCACCCGCCCGGATGTCAAAAACTTCCCATTTTTGACGCTCTGAGCGTGCGCGGAAGACTCTGCACATGCGCGGAGGTGGCACATGCAAGCAATGCGCGCACTCACATTTGCGAACCGGTAGGTAAGTGAATACCACTCCTCAATGGAGTGTGAAGCTTTGACCACGCCCTAACAAAAATACAATGAAAAATCACAGAGATTGAAAAGAGGATATATTTTTTTTAAAATCATCTTTGGTGGACTAGAAGAGTCCAAGGTGAAAAAGAAGAAAAGGCTAACTAGAAGAAAACTGGAAGAAAAACTAGAAACTAGAAGAAAAGGCCCAAGAAGAGATTACTAGAAACGGCCTGATAATATTATTCATAAACTATTATTCCAAGATTCTGGTATTCAATATTGCAGGGAGAATACCAGATCACTTATTTTGTCTTTTATCCCCGTGCATCAACTGTGTTTGGGGCCCATGGGTAATTCATTTTCTTTCTTTAGTCGTCCTCTCCCCTTCATAATTGTGAAATAACATTTTCCTCCATATTGTAGTCTGACTTTAAGGCACTCGTGGTTACCGTTTGTCGAACAATTATATAAGATTATATAAGAAGTTAATGGAATAAGCTTCAGGGCCTATTTATCAAGTGGTCTGTGAAACCTAACCAATGTTTCATTATTTTCCTTTTCCCCCACCCCCCTTATAGGTAAAGATAAAGGTTCCCCTTGCACATATGTGCTAGTCATTCCTGACTCTAGGGGGCGGTGCTCCTCTCCGTTTCAAAGCTGAAGAGCCAGCTCTGTCCGATAACGTCTCCGTGGTCGGCACGACTAAATGCCAAAAGTGCACGGAACGCTGTTACTTTCCCATGAAAGGTGGTCCCTATTTTTCTACTTGCATTTTTTACGTGCTTTCGAACTGCTAGATTGGCAGAAGCTGGAACAAGTCACAGGAGCTCACCCCATTACGCGACACTAGGGTTTCGAACCGCTGAACTGCCGCCCTTCCAATCGACAACCTCAGTGTTTTAGCCACTGAGCCACCCCATCCCTTCCCCCCTTATAATTTGAAAATATTTGAGGGGCTGTCACAGAGAAGAGGGGGTCAACCTGTTCTCCGAAGCACCTGAAGGCAGGACAAGAAGCAACGGATGGAAAACAGTTAAGGAGAGACTCAACCGAAGAACTAAGGAGAAATTTCCTGAGAATGGGAACAATGAATCAGTGTTATGGCTTGCTGCCAAAAATTGTGGGTGCTCCATTACTCAAAGAGACTGGACAGCCGTGTGTCTGGAATGGTACAAGGTCTCCTGTTCAAGCAGGGGGTCAGACTAGAAGACCTCCAAGGTCCCTTCCAACTCTCTCATTCTGTATTTTGCAATATTGTCCCCGTGTGCATTTCTGCTGGCTTCAACCAATATTTACTTTCCTTGCCTTTTGTATTTTTGGCATTATGTTTGGTCGATGTATTTCAGTTCAGTGATGCATACTGTATTTGGAAGCTTCCTAGCAAAGCAATACCATAGATCAATAATTGTAAGTGCATTTTTCCAGATGGTTCATGGCCTTCCTCAAGGACCTGGATGGCTTTCCATCTTATGGTTACTTAGCAACACCAGCCTACATAACAACAGAGTTTGTTTTAACAGCCAAAACCTCCTTTCTTTGAACTACAGGAAGAGATGGATGGAGAAGGTGACGGGGTTTGAAGAAGCTTTGCCTTTAGTTTGACCTTTTGACCGATAGTTACAGGTAATCCTTGATTTACGACCTTAATTGAGCCCAGCATTTCTGTTGCAAAGTGAAACATTTGTTAAGAGAAATTTGCCCTTTTTTACAATCTTTCTTGCCTCAGGTAGTTAGTTAGTTAGTTTACTTTATTGATTAGCCCAGGGACCATATCAAAGTGCAGAGTTCCAAGCACAAATTATTACTAAAGTCCGATAAAAACAATTTACCTCACCTCACCTCACGGTTAGATTATTGCAACGTGCTCTACATGGGGCTACTCTTGAAAAGTGTTCGGAGACTATAGTTGGTCCAGAATGCAGCCGCGTGAGCTATCATGGGTGCGCCTAGATACACCCACATTACACCAATTCTCCGCGAGCTGCACTGGCTCCCTTTTGGTCTCTGAGCACAATTCAAGGTGTTGGGTATTACTTTTAAAGCCCTACATGGCTCAGGGCCAGGTTATCTTCGAGACCGTCTTTTACCGCATAGCTCCCAGCGACCGGTAAGATCCCACAGAGTTGGTCTCCTCCGGGTTCTGCCAGCTAAACAATGCCGGCTAGCGGGCTCGCAGGGAAGGGCATTCTCTGTGGCTTCCCCAGCTCTCTGGAACCAGTTACCTCCTGAGATCTGGACCACCCCCACCCTATTGGCCTTCCGGAAAGCGGTGAAGACCTGGCTTTTCCGGCAGGCTTGGAGCTGTTGATCTCGCTGTTGCGATCATGTGAGATCCGGCCATGAATGGTATGAATAGGTTTTAATGTTTTAATTTTTAAATGTTTTTATAACGTTTTTTTTTAAAATGCATTGTAAGCCGCCCTGAGTCTTCGGAGAAAGGCGGCATATAAATTGAATTAATTGAATTAAATTAAATTATTAAATTAAATTAAAATGGAATTGGAATTGGAATAAATTACAATTTAAAATGAAATTAGAATAAAATACAATTTAAAATGAGATTGGAATAAAATACAATAATTTATTATATGGATAAAATATGATAAAATTATATTTCACTGACAGCCCTACAATCTACTCCAATCAGTCCCACATATGCCGATCTCAACTGGAGCATTTTGCTCAAGTACTGTGGTGTGTTTAATGTTGTTTTCAAATTCTGGCCACACATAAGGTAAATTGTTTTGATATGGGTCTTACCTCCGTTGTTAAGTGAAGCACTGCAGTTGTTAAGTTAATAACACAGTTGTTAAGCAAATCTGGCTTCCATCACTGGAGGTTTTAAAGAAGAGATTGGACAACCATTTGTCTGAAATGTTACAGGGTTTCCAGCCTAAGCAGGGGGTTGGACTAGAAGACCTCCAGGGTCCCTTCCAACTCTGTTATTCTATTTTGTTATTCTGTCACTGCTTTTCCTTACCTCCGGATTCACAGGAAATGATTCTCAGAGGTGCCATCTGAAACTTTCTAACAGAAGTCAGTTTAAATCTTCTTCAAACGTTCCCTTTCTATGTATTTGCAAGGGTTGGAGAGGTGAGGGGGAAAAAAAACCACGAGAATATCAATTCACTGTATTTTTGTGTTGAAAGTGGAGTCCCGCTGTTTGATCTTTTCAACTTCACTGATCAGCTTATCACAATTTATTGTCTTAAAGCCAATGGCAGAGACAGAAAATGGCCAAAAGGTGACCATTTCTATTTGGGGAAGAACTAATCTATTTTTTTGGTGTACGGAGGTGTCGAAAAATTCAAGTTTTGTTTTTTTTGTCTATATCTATGAGTAATGGGAAAGGATTGTGCGTCTGTCACCATCTGTGTATGTAAGGATAGGAAATTGAATTAGGCTTTTTAGAAGGTTGCAGAGAAAGTGGGACTTTTTAATACTAACCTCTTGGGTCTATATGACATGATTTAAAAAATATATTTTTCTCTCTTTTTTATCCCTTCCTTCCTTCCTTCCTTCCTGCCTTCATTTTCTTTCTTTCTTTCTCTCCTAGAATTTAAGACTTCCCAAGATGATTTTAAAAAGATATTTCTCTCTTTTTCTCTTTCTTTTTTCTCTTTCTTTCTCCCCTCTCTCTTTCTTTCTTTCTTTTTCTCTCTCCTAGAATTTAAGACTTCCCAAGATGATTTTAAAAAGATATTTCTCTCTCTTTCCTTCCTTTCTTTTTTTCCTTCCTTCCTTCCTTTCTCTCCTAGAATTTAAGACTGCCCAAGATGATTTTAAAAAGATATTTCTCTCTCTCTCTCTCTCTCTCTCTCTCTCTCTCTCTCTCTCTCTCTCTCTCTCTTCTAGAATTTAAGACTGCCCAAGATGTTAATTGGAAAAAAGGCTAAGGAAAGACACTTGAAAATAATTCATACCCAATAGTTTATAGTGGTTCTTTCCATCTTGACAGAATGGTAAGGAGTGGATAATGGGATCTAGATAATTTCTTCTTATTCTTGAAGGTTAATTTTGTACTGCCCACCAGCTGATGATCTCAAAAGAGGTCAAGTAAGATGGGATACTCACAGCCAGCGGATAGGGAGTGTCTGGAAGAAGAAACTCCATCAAGATATTGGCAATGAAGTGGAAGAAGGTTGGCCTGACTTTCAATCAAGTTACAGTTCAGGCTTAATGATAAATGAGGATTCAAGAGTCCTTGTTCTTTTTGTCATTTGTATTTTTATAAGTGTCTGGTTTGGTACAGCAGCTAAACAGGGCATGTACAGACTCCCACAGATAGTTAGAACTGCAGATAAAACCATTGCAACCAGCCTGCCTTCCACGGAGGACCTGCATACTGCATGAGCCAGAAAGAGGGATGAGAAAATATCTACAGACCCCTCACATCCTGGACCTAAAGTGTTTCAACTTCTCCCTTCTGGATGCCGCTATAGGGAACAGTGCATGTCAAAACAACTAGACACAAAGTCAGATTTTCCCCCGCGTGCCACCGCTCTGCTGAACACCTAATCCCCACACTACTGTCTTATGTCTAAGTATATTCACCCATGTTGTAGGGCTGTAGTATTATTATTATCTTCTCATCTTCCCTACTATCCCCTCTTATTGGTATCATTATTATGATGATTATTACTCTGTTTCTTCGCATGCATATTGAGAGCTTCTGCACCGGAAACAAACTCTTTGTGTGTCTAAATCACACTTGGCCAAATAAAGGTAAAGGTAAAGATTCCCCTCGCACATATGTGCTAGTCGTTCCCGGCTCTGGGGGGCAATGCTCATCTCCGTTTCAAAGCCGAAGAGCCAGTGCTGTCCGAAAATGTCAATGTGGTAATGTGGCCGAAGGTGCACAGAACGCTGTTACCTTCCCACCAAAGGTGGTCCCTATTTTTCTACTTGCATTTTTTACGTGCTTTCAAACTGCTAGGTTGCCAGAAGATGGGACAAGTAACGGTAGGGATTCGAACCGCTGAACTGCTGATGTTTCGATTGACAAGCTCAGCGTCTTAATCACTGAGCCACTGCATCCGCAAAGAAAGTGTACTCTATTCCTGAAGCCAGAGAATTCCATGTGAATGGAAGACGACAAAAAAATCTGAATCTGAGCTTTTAGCAGCACCTACATCCTTAAACTGGAATGGCTTAAAAAATCTTGACGATCATTTGAAGTTCTGAGGTTCCTAATCTTCACAATAGCCACTTCTAAAGAAGTAGAACACAATGCACCTTAATTCAAGAACTGACTTACACAACTCAACTCTCCAACATCAAAGACGTTTCCTATATTCCAACAACTCTGTTTTTTCTCCCTAAAGTCATCAGTCTTTAGAATTGTTCCCCGTTTCCCCCAAAATAAGACATCCCCTGATAATAAGCCCAATCAGGCTTTTGAGCGCATGGCAATAAGGCCAAGTGCTTATTTCAGGGTTCAAAAAAAAATATAAAACAAGGTCTTATTTTCGGGGAAACACGGTACCACTCTTGCTTCTTTCATATACAAGTAGTCCTCAATTTCCAACAGTTCATTTAGCGACGGTTTCAAGTTACGATGACACCGAAAAAAGCGACGTGACTAGTTTTTTTCATGCTTATGATCACTGCACCCATGGGCACATAACCAAAATACATGCAACTGGCATGTATTTATGATGGTTGCAGTGTCCCCGGGGTCATGTAATCCCCTTTTGCGACCTTCTGACGAGCAAAGTCAAGGTGGAATCCAGATTCACTTAACAACCGTGTTGCTAATGAAACAACTGCAGTGATTCACTTAACAACTGTGGCAAAAAAAACAAACAAAGATTGTAAAATGGGGCCAAACTCACTTAATCTCGCTTATCAACAGGAAAATGTGGCTCAATTGCAATCGTAAGTCGAGGACTACCTCTTTCTGGAATTCCGCATTGACAAACGCCATCCCATTCTTATTTTAGTTTGAGAGAGCGAACGTCAAGTAAAAAGGCCTTTTGCTTTTTCAGACTGCACAGCCCCAAGATGAGATTTTTCTCTTAGACTGGGCATAATGGAGCATGATCTCTCTAGCTAATGCTTCTGCTCAGCCGAAAGGAATGATTAATTCTTAGTAATGAAACTTTGCATACAGAATATCCCAGTTGGTTTCTCCATCTTAAACAGTCCAAGGCTGCAGAGGTAGAGAAAGCGCATTAAGCAAAGGAGGTGATGGGAGAAAGGACCACACAGGGCCATACCGTAGATCAGAGATGCTTAAATCTGGCCCGCGGGGTCAGCCTGGAAAATAGCACAGGACTGGACCGCAATGCCTCTGCCGGCCAAAATGGGGCACGGGGGGGGGGGGAGCTGCATGTGGCCACACTGTGATCCATTTTCAGCCTGGACAGCCTCCTGCAGCACTCTGACAGGCAAAACGGGGCATAGGGTTCCATGCGCAGCCCCCCCGCCCCGTTTTACCCGGCAAAGTATTGCTTAACGCATTGTAAGCCGCCCTGAGTCTCCGGAGAAGGGCGGCATATAAATCAAATTAAAAATAAATAAATAAAATAAAAAATAAAGTTCTGCAGGAGGCCGTCCAGGCTGAAAACAGGGCATGTGAGGCCCATGCGCCCCCCCTGTTTTGGCCAGCAAAGTGTGGCAGGAGGTATCCATCCCGTCACCCCCTGACCCCCCTCTCCCAGACGGCCCATGGAGGAGAACTCCAATGCCGATCCGGCCCTCGAAGAAATCCAGTTTGATACCCCTTCCATGGCTGAATATATATATATTCAGAAGAGAAGAAAGAACCCAGAATGTAGTGAATTGGGATTTCACTCAATTGTGGTTCCAAAAAATCTTGGTTATATAGGAAAACCCTGGCCTAAAAGGAAGAACACACATTAACCTACAAAAAGTAAGAAAATAGATATTATGCCTTTACAGGGAGGAATATGAAAAATGGGTGTGGCCTACTGAGGACGGCTTATGAGCCAGAAATAGCTATCTAGGTCTCCAACAATGCAACACAAAAATCTGTTTGCAGCCATAATGAAGAGAAGAAAGAACCCAGAATGTAGTGAATTGGGATTTCACTCAATTGTGGTTCCAAAAAATCTTGGTTATGGAGGAAAAACCTGGCCTAAAAAGAAGAACACACATTAACCTACAAAAAGTAAGAATATATGTGTGTGTGTGTGTGTGTGTGTGTATGTGTGTAGTGAATGTGATTTCGCTCAATTGTGGTTCCAGAAAAAACCTTGGCTACGTAGAAAAAACCTGGCTTAAAGGAAAAACACACATTAGACCTACGAAAAGTAAGAATGAATATATATATATATATATATATATATATATATATATATATATATATATATATATATATATATATATATGGCAAACCACAGAAATAAAATGAAGATATAATTAAATCTAGGGGATGCAATGGCTCAGTGGTTAAAGAAGCTGAGCTAGTCAGATGGAAAGCTGACAGCCCGGGTTCAAGGTTTGAGTGCCACACAATGAAGTGAGCTCCCATTGCTTGCTCCAGCTCCTGCCCGCCTATCAGTTTGAAACAGAGGTGGGTTTCAGCAGATTCTAACCAGTTCTGGAGAACCGGTAGCAGAAATTTTGAGTAGTTCTGAGAACCGGTAGTAAAAATTCTGACTGGCCCCGCCCCCGTCTATTCTCTGCCTCCCAAGTCCTAACTGATCAGGATGATATGGGGATTTTGCAGTAATCTTCCCCTGGATTGGGAAGGGAATGGAGATTTTACTGTATCCCCTGCCATGCCCACCAACCCACGCCCACCAAGTTATGCCATGCCCCCCAAGCTACACCCACAGAACCGGTAGTTAAAAATTTTGAAACCCACCACTGGTTTGAAAGCATGCAAATGCAAGTAGATAAATAGGTACCACATTGGTGGGAACCTAAACTTTTATGCACAAATTGAGGTTTTGGATATTTCTTTTGTGACTTTGAGTCAATGTTGACTTCTGGCGACTGCCTGACAAATCCCTGCAGTTTTCTTGGGAAGAAAGGAGCCTGAGTGGCGTAGGAGTCTCATGCCTCTACTAAGGCAGTAGTTAACATCCAGCTGCCTGCAATTACTGCGAGTTCAATCCTAGCCAGGCTCAAGGTCGACTCAGCCTTCCATCCTTCCTAAGGTGGGTAAATTGAGGACCCAGTTTGGGGGGGCAATAAGCTGACTTTGTATAAATATAAAAAAGTATGAAGGCTATTGCTTAACGCACTGTAAGCCACCCTGAGTCTCCGGAGAAGGGTGGCATATAAATCAAATTAAAAAAAAAAAGATTTCCTAGCTGCACACACTTTCTTTTATCTTTTTCAAATTCTCATTTCCTTGGTTTTGAAGGATTTGATCCCTTTCATTCAGTTAAAACTTTGCCAATTTTCCTCTTGCTTTCAACTCTTTCGTTCCAGACATTTACTTGTCAACTCAATCCTAATTTGTTCTCTGTTTATCACCAAACTAGAGCCAATTTGGTGTAGTGATTAAAGGCATTAGGAAAATGGGAGACTGGGAGTTCTAGTTCCACCTTCGGCACAAAACCAACTGGGCAGTGGTGGGATTCAAGTAATTTAACAACCGGTTCTCTGCCTTAATGATTTCTTCCAACAACCAGTTTTCCAAACTGCTCAGAAAGTTAACAACCGGTTCTCCTGAAGTGGTGCGAAGTGGCTGGATCTCACCACTGCAACTGGGTGACCTTGGGCCAGTCCTTCCTTTAGCCCTAGGAAGCTGGCAGAAGCAAACCACTTCTGAAAAACTAATCCAGAAGTCAACACTGGCTCAAAGACACAAATTAAACAGACATGATCAAACTATTTCAACATGATTCTTTCACGTTGACTGCTCATTTTGCATTCAGTCCTCATTCACTGACCCATTTATTCTGAACTCTCCTTTTCTAGTTTTACTAAATATACTTCCTAATCGACATACAGGAAGTCCTTGATTTACGACCACGATTGAGCCCAAAAATTATGTTGCTAAACAAGACAGTTGTCTTGCGGGATATTTATGCACAATGCCTGAAATTTTAGATGCTGGAATATGCCTTTCATTCAGATCTAAACACTCAGTTCCTTAAATTCCATAAAGCTCATTTGGGAAAGATTAGATCAATGTTTACACTTTTAAAAACTGAAGTCAATAATCTAAAGATAATTTGCTGCTTCTAGAAATTATTATGGGGTTTACATGGACTTGTGCACTCAATAGGATTAAAAAGAGGAGGTGGATAATGAATTCCATGGTAAGCTGTGATGATGCCATAATGAGGATGAATATATAAGGTTCAAGTAAGCCTCGATTTACAGCCATTTAGTGACTGTTTGAAAGTACAGCAGCACTGAAAATGTGCCTTAAAACCAGTCCTCGCACTTATGACTGTCACAGCATTCCCATGGCCGCATGATCTATATAGCTAGTCTAGTGAAGAGAAGGACCAGGGGAGACATGATAGCAGTCTTCCAATATTTGAAGGGCTACCACAGAGAGGAGGGGGTCAAACTATTTTCCAAAGCACCTGAAGGCTAGACAAGGAATAACGGATGGAAACTGATCAAGGAGAGATTCAACATAGAAACAAAGAGAAATTGACAGTGAGAGCAATCAACCGATGGAACAGAAGTTGCCTTCAGAAGTTGCGGGAGCTTTCAAGAAGAGACTGGAATGCCATCTGTCAGAAATGGTGTAGGGTCTCCTTGGGGGGGGGGGGAGTTGGACTAGATGACCTTCAAGACCCCTTCCTACTCTGTTAATCTGTTTGTTTGATCAAAATTCAGCCAATTGGCAACTGGCTTGTGTTTTTGACAATTGCAGCATCCTGGAACAATGTGATTGCCACTTGCAACCTTCCTTCCTTGATGGTTTCCAACAAGCAAAACCAATGGAGAAAACTGGATTTTCTTAACGAGTGCGTGATTCATTTCATAACCGCAGTGACTCATTTAACAACCATGGTAAAAAAAAAAAGCTTGTAAAATCAGACATGACTAACTTAAAAACTGCCTTGCTTTGCAACAGAAATTCTGGTCCCTATTGTGGTTGTAAGTCGAGGACTTACTAACTGCCTATCTAACCTGTTTTTATGTACAGCACTTGTGTCTTGGTGTCTGATGTAAGTGGTGTCATTTTGTCACTTGATCCTATTTATAAAGTAGAGTAGAGTAGAGTAGAGTAGAGTAGAGTAGAGTAGAGTAGAGTAGAGTAGAGGAGTTGGAAGGGACCTTGGAGGTCTTCTAGTCCAACCCCCTGCTCAGGCAGGAAACACTATTACCATTTCAGACAAATGATTGTCCTAACTCTTCTTAAAAACTTCCAGTGTTGGAACATTCACAACTTCTGGAGGAAAGTTGTTCCATTGGTTAATTGTTCTCACTGTCAGGAAATTTCTCCTTAGTTCTAAGGTGCTTCTCTCCTTGATTAGTTTCCATCCATTGCTTCTTGTCTTATCTTCAGGTGCTTTGGAGAATATTGTAGCTTGACTTCCTCTTCTTTGGGGCAGCCCCTTTAATATTGGAACACTGCTATCATATCTCCCCTAGTCCTTCTTTTCATTAAATTATACATACCCAGTTCCTGCAACCGTTCTTCATATGTTTTAGCCTCCAGTCCCCTAATCATCTTGGTTGCTCTTCTCTGCACTCTTTCTAGAATCTCAACATCTTTTTTAAATCATGGCAACCAAAACTGGATGCAGTATTCCAAGTGTGGCCTTACCAAGGCATTTTAAAGTGGTATTAACCCTTCACGTGATCTTGATTCTATCCCTCTGTTTATGCAGCCTAGAACTGTGTTGGCTTTTTTGGCAGCTGCTGCAACACGGCTGGCTCATATTTAAATGGTTGTCCACTAGGACTCCAAGATCCCTCTCACAGTTACTACTATTGAGTTATATAGTAACCTCTCATCCTCCCTGAAAATTTACTTAATTTATTTGTTTGTTTGTTTTGTTTGTTTGTAAAATGTATTGGCTGCCCATCTTATCCTTGGCTAACTCTGCTTACAATCTTAAAAAGATAAAAACTATACAAAAGCCAAAAAAAAAAAACCCAACCCCATAAATAAAATACTTAAATGTCTACCGTGTTTCCCCAAAAATAAGACCCTGTCTTATATTTGTTTGAACCCCGAAATAACCGCTTGGCCTTATTTTTGGGGGCATCTTATTATTTTGGTGCATGTGAAGGAAACCAGAAGAAATGGCAGGGACCGTCTGCGAATGCGTTTAAATATTTTTGGAGACGGCTTATTTTCAGAGGGGGCTTATTTTAGCGCATGCGCTCAAAAGCCCAATTGGGCTTATTATCAGGGGATGTCTTATTTTCGGGGAAACAAGGTAGTGTGGTAGATTCCTTTCCCAGGTTAACTATGCTATGCCTAAGTCATAGTACTAAAATATTAAGTCTATCTATTAAAAAGAGAGATGTTTGCCCAGCATATGTCTGAAATTCCCTATCATGGCTTGGATGGGCTTTTAAATCAGTGGTATAATTTAGCTGGCTTGATGTGATTTAGAGAAATGGTTGTTAATTTTTTGCACACATTAGAGCAGCTAAACCCAATACTGTATTCACATTTTCCTTGCATGAACAGACACAGCAAGAAGGAAAGCCCGGAGCATAACTGACAAGAATTAGGCTTGGCATTATTAACAAGCAAAGCCAGAATCTCAAAGGGATGAGATGTTCCAGGCTTTCCAGCCAACCAGCCTGCTTGTCCAGGCAATGCTGGGGTAGTAGGAATTTATTTAGCAATTTGTATTGAAAATACTGTCTTAAGTACCTAATTAAAACAATAAGTCCTATTGATTTCTTCTTAATAGACTTTGATGGGTATAATTATGGTGCTTGGATGAAATTTTGTTCCAAAATTGTATATGTTCCTGTCCTATTTAATTTGGTAGGACACTGGGTGGGATGATAAAAGAAATAATTTAACAGTGCAAAACCAACCATAAAGTGCCATAGAGCATAAAATAAAATAAAATAAAATAAAATAAAAAACAAAATAGTATTTTTTTTAAAAAAACAACAACTGAAAACAGCCAGGAATTTGAAGAAGGTATCCGGCAATTTAAAAAAAACAACAACAACAGTGATTTTGATAGGAATTTTGCAACCTTCTTAGATGTTTCTACGAATGGATTGCAGAGAAGAAGTATAGTCATCTCACAGAGTTGCAATTGAGATTACTGACAACTGGAATAATAAATTGGATCTACAATTTTGGAAGTTGAAATCCACGTATCTTAAATTCAGAAAGACCACTCTAGACTGCTGTGAAAACCTTACAACTAAAATTGACCAGGATTACACTAAAAAGGAATAAAAAGATACTAGAGATCATAGCTTTTAATCCCTATTGCAAATAGGCCATGGACAGTTCTATGCAAGAATAACTTCAGAAAAATGAGAAACGGTTCTAATGTGTTTATCAGAATTGACCAATTTTACTAGTTTATCGAAGTATAAAATACAAAGAAAAATGAAAACAATGGGAAAGTTAAGAGAGGAAAAAGGGAAGGGGTAAAAGTATACGGTAAGAGAGAAAAGGAAAAAAAAATACCACTGACTTCCGATTATTTTTAGGACAATAGAATAAGGTAATTACATACAGCCTCAACTTTTTCTTTTGCGTAATAATAGATACAGGTAGTCCTCGATTTAAGACCACAATTGATCCCAAAATTTCTCTTACTATACAAAACACAGTTTCAACTTCAAACTGTTTACCGTGGACTTCACTCCATACTTAAGAGGTCCGTAAAGAGGATGTGCATAAGTGCACCAGCGTGCCTACTGTCAGAGGTGGTATTCAACAGGTTCTGACCAGTTCTGGAGAACTGGTAGCGGAAATTTTGAGTAGTTCAGAGAACTGGTAAATACCACCTCTGACTGGTCCCACCCCCATCTATTCTCTGCCTCCTGAGTCCTAGCTGATCGGGAGGAAATGGAGATTTTACAGTATCCTCTCCCTGGAGTGGGGCGGGAATGGAGATTTTACAGTATCCTTCCCCTGCTACGCCCAAGCCATGCCCACCAAGCCATGCCACGCCCACCAAGCTACATCCATGAAACCGGTAGTAAAAAATTTTGAATCCCACCCCATTTATTTGTATTTACTTCCTTTGTGTATGTTTATGTTCATGCCTATACTTCTTATCTTGTACAGGTTTGACAAACGAACAAACAGATAAATAAATACAGTTGTTAAGTGAGTTTTGACCCATTTTGTGACCTTTCTTGCCACAGTTATTAAGTGAATCACTGCAGTCGTTAAATTAGTAACATGGTTATTAAGTGAATCTGGCTTCCCTATTGACTTTACTTGACGGAAGGTCGCAAAAGTGGATCACATGACTCCGGGGACACTGCAACCGTTGTAAATACGAACGAGTTGCCATTCATCTGAATTTTGGTGATCACGTGACCATGGGGGGGGGGATGCTGCATTCAGTGTGAAAAACAATCACGGGTCACTTTTTTCCAGTGCCGTTGTAACTTTGAACGGTCACTAAATAAATGTTTGTAAGCTAAGGGCTACTGATAGTTGAAGACTAAACTTACGTGTGATTGTTAGTATCACATTCCTGAATGTTTCTTGGCATTCCTCTTAATATTCCACCTCTGGGAATTGATTTGCAGAAGGGAAGGACATCCTTTGACTTAGCTCTATGTATTGAATATATTTTAAGCTGGACTAACTCCTCCTAATAATAAAAGATATTGGTTCATGTCAGGGAGTGAGAGGAACCGATAAGAGAATTCCACTCCTCACCTCTTCTAAACACACTTGTCTGTGTTTCTGTTCGGTTAATGGCACTTCCTGTGTAAAGGTCATTGCACACGCTGCCGAGAGAAGCTGTAATGGCTCAATTAAATCCCCCTGCATACTGAAGTGAGACTGTTTGCTCTGTCTCCAAAATGTGTCATCTGTTTCCCAATTTCCCAAGTGCTTAGGGCTGTCGGCTTTGGACACATTATACATCTATAATCCTCCAATTTGCAGTGCAGCGAAGGGCTTTTATACTATTCACTGATAAAACAAATTCATAAATGTATTGGCATAGCCCCCTAATGACCATCCAACAATTAGCAAATCAAGAGTAAGTGACAGCCCCGCGAGCCAATAGTCCGAACGGTTGCTTAAAATGAGATGCCACCATGGAGGGTTCCACAACTATTTCCTACTTACCGGCTGTACAACCTCAGAAGGTGGACTTTAAGTCATACATTTCTAGTTACACACATTATCTCAGTGGTGGTATTCAGCTGGTTATATCCGGTTCGGGCAAACTGGTAGCGGCGGCTTCGGAAGGCTCCACTCACCCACTTGGATGTCATTACATCCCATTTTTGATGCTCTGTGCAGGCACAAAAGGCCCTGCGCATGCGCGGAGGTGGCATGGGAGAGTGACGTGAGAGAGCTCACATTTGCCAACTGGTAGTGAAGGTGGGAATAGTCAACACTCCAGAAGATAGGCATAAGCTACAGAAGGATCTTGACAGACTTGAACACTGGGCCCTATCTAACTAAATGAAATTCAATGGTAAGGAAAGCACGGTTCTATACTTAGGCAAGGAAAAGGTACATGACTCAAAAGCAGAAATTGTGAGAGGGATCTAGGAAATGTAATAGACCACCACTTAAATAGAATAGAATAAGTGATACCTGGCTCAACAGTAGTAACTGTGAGAAGGACCTTGGAGTCCTGGTGGACAGTCACTTAAATATGAGCCAGCAGTTTGCTGCAGCTGCCAAAAAAGCCAATGCAGTCCAAGGCTGCGTTAAGAGGGGGATAAACTCAAGATCACATGAAGTGTTAATACCACTTTATAAGGCCTTGGTAAGGCCACTCTTGGAATATTGCGTTTTGGTCGCCATGATATGGCCCAAGATTTGGTCTTGGAGTTTTGGTTGCCATAGTATAAAAAAGATGTTGAGACTCTAGAAAGAGGGCAGAGATGATTAGGGGACTGGAGGCTAAAATATACGAAGAAGGAATTCAGTATGTCTAATTAATGAAAAGAAGGACGAGAGATGTTATGATAACAGTGTTCCAATGTCTAAGGCAGTGATAGCTAACCTTTTTGCTATCATGTGCCAAAAGCTGGGGGAGCATGGGGGGGGAGCATGTGCTCATGCCCACACCCATAATTCAATGCCCCCTTGCGTCTCGCCCTCCCTCACATGTGTGCGCGATCCCCACATACTCCCCCCACTTTTGGCACGTGATGGCCCGGTGGGCCTGTTTTTTTGCTCTCCCCAGGCTCTAGAGGCTTTCTAGGAGCCTGGGGAGGGGGAAAACAGCCTTCCCCTCCCCCCCGGAGGCCGCAAAAAATTATTTTACAAAACGTAAGACATAAACTAGTAAAACTTTATTTTAAAAAGTTGATTCCCTATTCTTAATCTCCTTTTAGGCTACAAACAACATGCTTTTTTTTAAAAAAAAAATAGAAGTTTGTATAATAAAATATACAAAAGATAACAACAAAGGTAGGGGAAAAAAATGAAACGAGTAAGACATTTTTCTTTAAAAAAACCCAGCCAGTTGTGCCTTCCGACTCTTTTTCTATCGAGGAATTGTTGACTTTTTTTCCAACCTCTGCACTTCATTTTTAATCCCCAAATCCCATCATCATCAATTCATTTTTTCGTCTGGCAGCAAAAAGTCAATAAGGTTCCAATCTTTTAAAAAAAGTCTTAATTGGGTGTTTTCCCTGACCAAACTGGTCAGCTTCACCATTTCTGCAATTTCAGTTATTTACAATCCAATCTTCTACTTTACGCATTATTTCATTGCTTTTCAAGTTTTTTGAATGCAATAATTTTTGCCACAGTTACCAGATACAATAGAAGGCTACAAATAACACACCTATCTACAGATTTAAAAACTATTTGTCTTAAGATATTTAATTTAATAGCTGGAATGATAAAGTGTATAATGGGCCAGAACACATAGTTGTAGTTGATTGGTTGGAAAGTGTGGGCTCCTGATGAGGCAATCTACGTTATGATTGGTTGCTGGGTGAGAAGAGGGAGTGTCCCTTTTTTCCCGCCTTTTTTCTTCTGTGTGCTCTGTGTTTTACCTGATGATTTACCTCACGATGTAGTGATGCGCCTGACTATCTTGTTCGCTGAATATATAGATGTAAAATATATTTATGTATGTAAAACTACAAATTTGTGTCAGCATCTCTGACTCCATTTGGAGACCTGCTGTGCAATGTCCCGACAATTTGTTTAACAACTGTTTGAAGTTACAAAAGGCACGGAAAAAAGTAACTCGCACTTAACAACCGTCACAACATCCCATTGTGACTGCAATTCGGTGCTTGAAAACCGATATGTATTTACGATGGTTACAGCATCCTGGGATCACATGATCACCACTAGCAATCTTCCAGGGATCTTTTGACAAGCCAAGTCTGTGGCTTGTATGTGTTCTATGTTGTGAGCCGCCCTGAGTCCTGTGGAGATAGGGCGGCATATAAGTCCAAATAATAAATAATAATAAATAAATAATAAGTCAAGGGGGGGGGGGAGAGAAGCTGATTCGTTTAATGACTGTGTGATTCACTTTACAACTGCAGCAATCAAAGTTCATGAAATTAGGCACTGTCAACATGATGACTCACTCTGTGACTGCATTGCTCAGTGATGAAATTTCTGGTCCAAACTGTAGTCAAAAGTTAAGAACTATTTGTTCATAACAAACCTGCCATTCAGTGCCTCCTGCCCCTGCAGTATCTCATTTTTCTTCTGTTAAAGGGATGAGCCAACAAGATAGGAAGGAAGGAAGGAAGGAAGGAAGGAAGGAAGGAAGGAAGGAAGGAAGGAAGGAAGGAAGGAAGAAGGAAGGAAGTGAGGGAGGGAGGAAGGAAGGATATCCTTCTGGTAAACTATAGTCAAAATCAACTCTGTATCCTATAGTCTTAAGATTCCACATAGAGAATGAGGAACAAATTCCACATATATCGTCTTCAACCAAGCAGTGCCGAACAAGATCCAATTCTCAAGAGTCCAAAAATGGTTTCTTCTTGAGAACCTAATGGAATGCTATGCTACTTAATCTGTGAATCTTTGCTATCTCATCACACTTGTTTTGAAGAGACAAATGGTGGCAGGGGCCTCTCTCCCTTAAAGAGTGAAACCTGACTCATCATGATGTCACGGACACATCCATGCGGTTTTCTTAGTAAGAATATGGAATGGCTCCTTATTGCCTTCTTTTAAGTCATTTATTCAGCTTTGAGCTGACAGCCCTGGAATTCTCCAATGGTGGTCTTAGTCTGGGAAATATTGCCTCATTTCTCCTAATACCCTGCTACAGATTCAAGATCTTTTGCATACAGATGGTATAAATCAAGGCTTGGACAATGCAACGTTCATAAGATTTGATGGTTTGGACACGATTAGAGAAATCTCAGCGTAAGATCTGTGAGATCTCGGAAGACTTGTGAAATGAGCTTTTTTTTTTTTTTTAAGGGAAGATGTCACAAGGGCTTCCAGAGACCACAAAATGTAGCCAAATCCTTGACACAAGGAGAATATTGATATGGATAGATATAGATATAGTCCTTGACTTACAACCATTTGTTTAATGACCATTCAAAGTTACAACAGCATTGAAAAAAGTGACATGATGGCTTTTCATACTTACAACTGTTGCAGCATCCCTAAGGTCGAAATGTGATCAAAATTTGGATGCTCAGCAACTGGTCCATATTTATGATGATTGCAATGTCCCAGGATCATGTGACCTTCTAACAAGTAAAGTCAATAGGGAAGCCAAATTCACTTAACTGTGTTACTAACTTAACAACTGTAGGGATTCACTTAACAAATGTGGCAAGAAAGGTTGTAAAATGGGGTAAAATTCATTTAACAACTATCTCGCTTAGCAACGGAAATTTTGGACTCCGCTGGTCGTAGGTCGAGGATGATTTGTAGTCGCCCTAGGTTCTTATTAAGAATCCTGGTAACTATAGTTTGGTAAGAAAATTCTGATTCTGAGATTGAGGAACTAATTATTTTAAGAAGAATTCCGTTAGGAGCAAAAAAAAGAAAGATTTCTATGCTGGTTTACTACTTTAATTTAGATACGACTGTCAATTAGCATGGATATACTATCTTAATGATCTAGGATATTTTTTTAAAAAACGAGATGGAAGAATATATACTTCAAGTCAGATGGTTTAATGTTGCCGTTTCTAGCTCAGTGGATCTGAACAATCTCAATGTGCTGTCAAAAGAACAAGTGCTAATTAGTCCCAGAAGTTAGCATTGCCACTTCTAAACAATACGATTTAGAGATTTATCTGCTTGACATATTTAGCGTGCCAATGCTACAAAAATGAAAAATCAATAAAAATCATAAGACAATAGCTTCCCGTAAAATCTGGCCCCACTGCGCTTTCTTAGATCTGAAATGTACATGCTGGGAATTATTTTTTCCCCCCCACTATCTATTTACATGTAAGCCTGCTATGGAAACAGTTAAAGAATGAAAGACATTAAACTTAATCACTCTTCTGGAAAGGTTATTGATGTATCTGTTTGCTGTTAAGATGAGTTCCCTGCGTTAATGGTGGAAATGTTTGGTTTCTTCTGGATGGCCCCATTTCAGATAGAAGGTGGAGAATTTTGGACAGAACCACAGCTTGACTTTCCTGAATACGGAATGCATGTGACCCACACACACAAACACACACACACACAGACACTAGCAAAATGAAGTGATCAAGTCCACTAAGCGCTTGAACAGATGGTGCTCAGGATCCAGTTTTGCCTGCTGGGTGCTTAAGACGAAGAACAGCCTCAGAAGCAAATAATGCAATAAAACGCTTGGATATGCAAAGGCTTTTGCTACAGCTTGTACTTGAAGGAAATATACCCATCATGGCAAACCTATGGCATGATGGCACATGGAGCCGTATCTGTGGGCACGCGAACATTGCCCTAGCTTAGCTCCAGTGCGCATGTGCATGCCGGCCAGCTGATTTTTGGGCCTTCCGGTCCCACTGGAAGTCGGTAAAATGGGCTGTTTCCGACCTCCAAAGGGCCTCCGGGGGGGTGGGTGGGAAAGGCCGTTTTTGCCCTCCCCAGGCTCCAAGAAAGCCTCTGGAGCCTCAGGAGGGCAAAAAACTGGCCTACCAGGCCCACTGTGCCATCGCGTGCCAAAAGTGGGGGGAGTGGGTCACACGCGCATTGAATTATGGGTGTGGGCACGCGCACGCACGACCCCCCTGTGCTCCCGCTGCTTTTGGCACACGACAGCAAAAAGGTTAGCCATCACTGGTCTAGAAGATCTCCAAGGTCCCTTCCAGCCCTATGACTCTACGATTGTATATTTCAGTGATGGCGAACATTTTTGCCATCGCATGCCAGGAGTGGGTGGGTGGTGGGGGTGGAGTGTCGCGTATGCACTGGTCCAACCTGAAGTTGGCAAGCGGCCCATTTCCTGTCTCCGGAAAGCCTCCAGGGAGTTGGAGGGTGGGGAAGGCCGTATTCGCCCTCCCCAAGCTCCTAGAAAGGCTCTGGAGCCTGAGGAGAGAGAAAAATGGGCCTTCCCCACCACCACCCAAGGCCCTCCGGAGGTCTGTTTCCTTACTTCCAGAGGGCCCAGAAGGCCCGAAAATCAGCTGACCGGTGCACGCATGTGCGCCGCAGCTGAGCTAGCGTGCCATCTCATATGGCTACATGTGCCACCTGTGGACATAGGTTCGCTATCACGATTCTAGATCCTTGATCATCTTTGTTGCTTTTCTCTGCACTCTTTCTTGGGTCTTCACATCTTTTTCTATACTATGGCAACCAGAAAATATCCCTTTTCCCTTAGCTCTCCCTTTATGTGTTCACATTTCAAAACATGGTCATAACTCATAACAACTGGGACTTTAAATGCTCTCCACTCAACTGTTTTTACCGTACTTTGATGGCTGATGAACCTATAAAGAGACCTGAATCCCTAAGAGAGAAACATATTTTTGATTCCATTCCCTTCTTGGCCTGGGGCCAAAGTGAACTGCATTCATGAGTAACAGAATAACTGAGTTGAAAGCAACCTTGAAGATCTTCTAGTTGAGCCTTCAGCTCAAGCAGGAAACCCTATACAATTTCAGACAAAGAGTTGTCCAATCTCTTCTTGAAAACCTCCAGTTATTGGAGCACCCACCACTTCTGGAGGTAAGCCACTCCGCTGATTATTCTCACAGACAGAAAATTTCTCCTTAGTTCTAGGTTGAATCTCTCCTTGGTTAGTTTCCATCCATTGCTTTTTGCCCTGCCTTGAGGTGCTTTAGAGAATAGGGTGACCTTCACAAGAAGAATAAGTTTCAAAGGAATTGTAGCTCAGCATCTCTTCAACTGATGCTTTTTTCAAAAGGAACTATCAGGACATGGATTCATTGCTAATGGCAATGATGGGAAGGGGTAAAGTTGAGGTGATAGGGTGCAACTTCACAGCACCTTCTCCCCAATCCCTGACAAATAATCATGAACATGGGCGCCGTCACTTTTGGAGGAGAGGAACACAGACACATTAAACTGTATGTTCCATATTAAAAAACGAAAAGAAGGATGTTTCTAAATCTTTCCCCAAACCATGAAAAAAACAGCAGACACGTCCATGGAAATTCTGACTCATTCAAGCCATTTTCTTGGTTTTTTCTTCCTGAAGATCTTTGGCTTCTCATCCAAGAAGATTCTTCAGAAAACTGAGGAAGCTTCTTGGATGAGAAGTGAAATGTCTTCCAGGAAAAACATGAAATTCCAGTTGCCTTTTGAAAAAGCACCTTTAGGGACAACAGACACACACACACACACTTCCATTTTGTAACACTGCCTCACCCATGCTGTCATTTGGCTCCAGTAAGAGTGTACTTCTTTGAACTACCACAAGATTGTTCACACAGATAGAGAAACGTCCAATCAATTCTACATATACTGAGCTTTAGACAAAAGAGATGGAAACTGCACCCATGCATACACAAAGAGAGGAATGAAGGGAGGGAAAGAATTCTTAATTTATTGGGGGTCTCTCTCTCTCTCTCTCTCTTGGAAGCAGGAAACAGCTACACTGGCACTCTAAAAATCTATTGACAGATTTAGGGAAGGGACTGTCAGCAGCTGCCACAGGCAACCAACTGCAAGAACAAAGCAACGAGGTCTGAATGCCAGAAGCAAAAATCCTCCGATCTGCAAGCCTCATCTTTTCCTGTCTATCATCCCCCCCAAAAATCTGCATCTTTCTCATAACAGCACACAGCTGCTCCAGTGCAGCACAAAACACTCCTAGAGTGCCACGTAAATTATAGGCACAAGGCCCACATTTCATAAATGACTGACAGAAATAATATCACGCAAGCCATTAACCATCCCGCTTATGATACACAGCGGGTCAAATGTTATTGATACAGGACGATGCTTATCTGCGTCCCCCATGCCATTTGCCAAAAATACAGGAAAAAAAAGAGAGAGAGAAGAAGCAATATGATTCACGGCCACAAAAGAAGATTAAGATATATTTTATCATCTCCATTTCGCATCCGGCATCGTGAGTTTGAGGATGGTTGAAGAACACAAGTGCTTGAGCAGGGAATTCTCAAATTCTGTATTATATTGCAGCTGTTATTTCGCAAAGTTTGCTGATTGCTGAGTTGTCTCAAAACAATATACGGTAATTGCCAAATCTCGGCTTTTTCTCTGAGGCAAAATTGTTTTATTTCGGAAGGTGTCTGGAATTAGTAATTCACAGCAAGGTGCAAAAAATCTTTATCCTAGAGCACAGAGGACATTTCAAGATCCAGTTACAGGTAGTCTTCAATTTACAACCATTCATTTAGTGATATTTTGAAAAAAAAAAAGTGACTTCCGGTCCTCACGCTTACAACCGTTGCAGCATCCCCATGGGTCCAGACAATCAAAATTCAGCAACAGACTTAATATTTACGATGGTTGCAGCAATCTGAGGTCAGGCAATCACCATTTGCAACCTTCCAGATGGCTTCTGAGAAGCAAAGTCAGTGAGGGACGCCAAATTCATTTAACAACTGCTTGATTCACTTAACAACCATGGCAAAAAAAGTTCATACAATGGAATGTGACTCACTTAATAACTGCCTTGCTTAGCAACAGAAATTTTGTGGTCAGTTGTGATCACAGATTGAGGACTACCTGTATTCAGAATTCTCATATAGGATTTGTGTTCCAACTACTAGGAAATCTGTGTTCCAACTACTAGGTCAGTAAAATGAGGACCCAGATTGTTGGGGGCAACAGGTTGACTCTGTAAAACCACTTAGAGAGGGCTGTAGAGCACTATGAAGCGGTTATATAAGTCTAACTGTTAGTGTTAAATCAGTTTCTTTTTTGGAAAAGTAAAAGTCTTAGCTTCAGTGATAAGCAGACGGACAACTGAAATTATTTTCTCTAATAACTTCACATGCTTGGGAACCATCAGACGGAGCAAAAAAAATATATTCTGGATAATCTTTTTGCAGCTTCCAAAGGTAGAGAAGAGAATTTTCTAGTCGGCCTCCTGCACCATGGTGGGGGTGGTGTTTTTGCCCTCCCCAGGCTCCAGAGGCTTTCCTTGAGCCTCTGGAAGAGCGAAAACGCTCTATCCCGGCCCTCCGGAGGTAAGAAATGGGCCCATTCCCGGCCTTCCCGAACTTCTGGTAGGCCCGTTTTTTGTCCTCCCTGAGTATCTGCACTTACACCCTGCACTTACCTGCATCTAAAATGGGCCGTGTGGGGATTCCTGGGAGAGGAGGGGCGGGATGGGTGGCCAGCCAGAAGTGGGATTTGGGGGTTCCCCAAATCTGAGCTAGAGATTCTCTCAAACCCCTGCAAACCCCCAGCAGCTTCAAACTAGGAGCACCTGACTTGCTCTGGGGATAAGAAGAGATTTATCTGCTTTCACTTTTGCAAAAGTTTGGGGAGTAAGAAAGCTTTTTTGTCTTCCCCCCCTCCCAGTCTTCTCTTTTCCTCCCACCAGTTTTCTCACGGTGATGTTGAAAACCTGGTGGCCTCAGCCGAAGATAAAGCTTCAAGAAGAGCTCCACTCGTTTGCAATATTCTCTTTGTCCGGATCAAGAAGGAGCGTATGGGAAAATGTCTGTGAAGATTCTCAGCCATCATGGTTGTCTCAAAGGTGCTTTTTTCAGAAGGCAACTGGATTATTCTTTTCTTTGAAGAAGAAGACATTTTTCTTCTCATCCAAGAAGCAAAGGAAGAAGGAAAAACATACCCGGCTAGCCTTTTCACTTCAGAAATAAGGACATGTTCCTCTCAACGGATGTTCTCCAGAACATCAGAAAAGGTCCCTCTGCCCCCAGACGTGTAGTCTACTCTCAAGGCCTAAAGAAGGAGGTGCAACCAAACAAGCTTTCCAAATAATTGTGTTGTTCTGCTTCATTTCATTATGGACACATCACGGAGAGAGAAGGTTTTACAGCTCAATTCTGGGAAAGGTTTTGAAGGCCACTTTCCAATTTTGATGGAGCCAAAGTTGAAGGGGACCGAGCCAAAACTGAAATACACACAGCAGTTGTGTCCCTCCCTCCATGCCTGCTCTGAAATAAAGACATCTGTTGAAAATTTCTCTGCCTGCTATACAGAAGTAAGTTGACCTGGATTCAGTAGAGATGTTTCTTAGCTCAGCAAGTACAAAATTGCAGCTCTTCTGCAGAAAATCACCTACCACTGCATCCCTTCAATACATAGTAGCTAATTCTTTCAATATTCCTTTTTTCTCAGCCAATGAAGAACCATTTATAGTCCATTTATAGAACCACAGATAGTTCTTGACTTAAGAATGGTTGCTTAGCAATTATTAAAAGTTACGACGGACCTGCCTGGTACTTAGAACCTGGTTCCAATGACCCCCCCACCAGGGGTGGGATTCTACCGGTTCAGACCAGTTCGGGAGAACCGGTAGCTCCGACGATCAAATGGGCCACACACCGGTCCGTGCTATTTTCCTACCTTTATCTTCTCAGCTGATTCGTGTGCCACGCCTCAGCTGTGTTTCTCCTCTGAAGAAACATGGAAGTGAAGATTTCTTCAAATTGTGCACACGTGTGCAGCCTGAGTCAGGCACACTCACACGAAGCACGCAATCACCGAATGGGTTGTTAAACCAGGAGGATCCCACCACTGCCCCCACATGGTCACATGACCTCACATTGGGTGCTTGGCAGTTGGCCCATATTTATGGCTGCTTGCCATATCCTGAGGACAAGTGTCCCATATTTCACAACATGGAACAAACTTCCTTTCCTTTTCCTTTCCTTTCCTTTCCTTTCCTTTCCTTTCCTTTCCTTTCCTCCTTCTTTCCTTTCCTTTCCTTTCCTTTCCTTTCCTTTCCTTTCCCTTCCCTTCCCTTCCCTTCCCTTCCCTTCTGGAAGGATATATGAATGCTCTAAATAAGTAAATAAATGGTGACACTGATGTGTTGTAGATTTCTTGTTTGACATAAATAGCACTTAGGACACAGTCCTTTGATCCAAGGGAAGAAGTTTAAATTCTCCTGCTCCAACGTTGAAAACAAGGGTTTAATCTTGCAACAGGAAGTCAGTAATTGAATATGTAGTCCAGCATCCTCTGGGATTGACTCTAATACTGACTTGGTAATTAGCCTACTTTTTTCCTATCAGTGTTCATTCAATTTGATGAAAGCAAATTTGCCCTAAAAATTCTTTCAAAAGAGAAATGAATGATGGAGAAAAAAAAAAATCCTCTCGGCTGTGGCATGGCATTCTTGCAGATCTTTAGTGATGGGATGGCCACAGGGTGGAGGTGAACATCTGGGCTGCCTTTTGCTGGTTTTTAATTTCTCTCCAAGACCCTACAACCATTTTGATTCATCAATCTCAAGGGATGCAGAAGGCGGAAACTCCAGCTTGAGGGAGCTTTTAATGACAATACTATCATGATAACCAGTGGGATGCGGTGACTCAGTGGCTAAGATGCTGAGCTTGTTGATCGAAAGGTCGGCAGTTCAGTGGTTTGAATCCCTAGTGTCGTGTAATGGGGTGAGCTCCCATTCCTTGTCCCAGCTTCTGCCAACCTAGTAGTTCGAACGCACATAAAAAATGCAAGTAGAAAAATAGGGACCACCTTTGGTGGGAAGGTAACAGCGTTCCGTGCGCCTTTGGTGTTGAGTCATGCCTGCCACATGACCACGGAGACGTCTTTGGACAGTGTTGGCTTTTCAGCTTTGAAACGGAGATGAGCACCGCCCCCTAGAGTCAGGAACGACTAGCACATATGTGTGAGGGGAACCTTTACCTTTTATCATAACAGAAGAGCAAACTTGGAAGGAACTTTGGAGATCTTCTAGTCCAAACCCCTATAGGAGACCCTATACAGGTAGCCCTTGCCTGACGATCTCAATTGAGGCTAACATTTCTGTTGCTAAGTGAGACATTTGCTAAGTGAACTTTGCCCCATTTTGCGACCTTTCTTGCCACCGTTGTTAAATGAGTCACGGCAGTTGTTAGGTTAGTAACTCGGTTGTGAAGTGAATCTGGCTTCTCCAATGACTTTGCTTGTCGCAAAAGGGGATCCCATGATCCCGGGATACAGCAACTGTCATAAATGAGTCCGTTGCCGAGCATCTGAATTTGGATCATGTGACCATGGGAATAACGCTGAAATGGTTGCTAAGTGTGAAATATTTCATAAGACGCTTTTTCCAGTGCTGCTGTGACTTCAAATGGTCACTAAATGAACTGCTGTATGTCGAGGACAATCATTTCAGACAACTTCTAGAGGTAAGCTTTTCCACCTATTAATCATTCTAACTTTTAGGAAATTTCTCCTTCTTTCTAGGTTGGTTTTCTCCTTGATTAGTTTCCATCCATTGCTTCTTGTCCTGCCTTCAGGTGCTTTGGAGAATAGCTTGACAACTGATGATGATCTTCAGAAGGTTTATACCAAGGCAAGATGGTTCCTGCACCCATGCGCTTGAAGCCACTCCTTTTTAATGTGCGTATGACCCTGACCGGCTCAAGGTTGGACTCAGTCTTCCACCTTTCTGAGGGTCAGTAAAACGAGGACCCAGATTGTTGGAGGCCATAGGCTGACTCTGTAAACCGCTTGTACAAGGCTGTAAAGCACTGTGAAGCGGTATACAAGTGCTATTGCTATTTCCAAATTAGAACACTAATATCTGTGACTGCTTAAAATGAAATACCGCGCTATTCCATTTTAAGAGCAACACATCATCCAGTTTAGCAAAGAAGGAGACAAAATAACTGCAGATACAGGAAGGATCAACACTGCTCCAGTTTTTCAGGGCAATTATTTTTTCTTAACGATGCCTTCAGGACACCACTTTCTTATTTATTTACATATTTTTAGCTTTGTTTTTGCATTCTAGGGCAGTTTGATATGTTTCTTCTCTAGGACGGCGTCACTTGACTTTGCTCACTAGTCCCTCGGGCTTAAAGCAGAGTTGTTAATGAGCTCTGCTGACATGCAAATAAAATAACCCCTTCGGCTCCCATATAAATTTACAGTATTGTTCAAGAATGTGATTATTTTTCAAAAGCATCAGAAGTTCTGAAGTGGCTCAATAGTTGCTACCGGACAAAGCTGGGAAAGGCTGCATAAATTAATCAACTAACTCATTAGTATGAAAGCTGAGAAGGATTACTGCACTTCCAGCTTTCTCGACAGCATATGAAATTCCAAATTCTTCTCTCCTCAAATTTGGGGAGGTGTTCTGCTTGGAAAGTGTAGGAAATGCAATCTCAGCATTGTGGCAGATCAGGAAGAGCTCCTGGTATACGAGAAGAGCAGGCAGAGCTGGGGGCGGTGTTAAGCATGCCATAAACTTAAGAGTCCTTACATTGCCACAAATGATTCAAGTCCAGCTTTGAATTAGACTAATGTCAGGCACAAAGAATCATGACCATATGTTAATTTTTTAAAAAAAATTAATTTATATGCTGCCTTTCTCCAGAGACTCAGGGCGGCTTACAATGCGTTAAGCAATAGCCTTCATACTTTTGTATATACCTGCTTAGTAGGGCTTTTGCCCCCCTCCCACCCCCGCAAGCGGTGTTCTCTTTTATACAGAGTCAGCTTATTGCCCCCACAATCCGGGTCCTCATTTTACCTACCTTGAAAGGATGGAAGGCTGAGTCAACCTTGAGCCTGGTGAGATTCGAACTTGCAGTAATTGCAGGCAGCTGGTGTCACTTTAACACCACTTTAAACTGCTGCGCCACCAAGGCTCTTGGTGCAGCACAGATGATTTATTCAAGCCTATACACAAGAATCTAGTCAAGTAGTACAATACTAAACTGGCACCAAATAAGGATCAATGGGATTCAGGGTGAGGGGGCTGGACTCAGATCGTCTGTGAAAACATAAAGACTCTAAGCTGATGACGCCACCCCCTCCAGCTCTGCTTCTTCATCACCTACATCTGAACTGAACGAGATCCAGAATATTTAGATATCCTCTTCAGCAGTAATAGCTGAAGATCATCCACCAAGATGACCCTTCCACTGGACAAAAAACAACCATTCCTCCAGAGCTGATCTCCCCATCCAGCACACTGGAGAAAATGCCAAAAGTTAACCATGGTTTTTCCCCTTTCAAATTGATGTAAATATGCTCACTTACATTTGTCACATCATTCCTTGTTAGCAACACAAGTAGGACTACACTGTTGGGTCATCTAACAAGGCAGGGCCATGAGTAGTCTCTCTTCCTATAGGCACAGGTTGTGATGGAAAGTAGTGAAAAAGTGGATTCTCAGGAGGGAGGGGCTGCACTCCAGAGGAGTAAGAGGCAATTCAGCTCTGATATTATGTGTGAGAGAAAGAAGGTGAAGGCAGCTCCTCCTTAACAGTTTCCAGAACATAATACAGTCTTCCTAAATCACAAAACTGCATCTCACTTATTTTGGACATGTCATGCGAGGGAATTCACTGGCGAAAGCAATTATGTTTGGAAGAGTTAGCGGTAAAAGGAAACCAGGTCGCCAAAGAACACAGTGACTGGACACCATCAAACCTGACACAAGCCAGAGCATAAAACAACTCAGATTAACAGTACAGGATTGGAAGATGTGGCAAGACCTGGCTCATAGGATTGCCAAGAGTCGGACATGACTGAATGGATAAGATCATCATCAGTACAAGCACCAATATGGCAGGATTTTGTTTAGTCGTGCTTCCTGTCTGATTTACCCAGGAGGACTGACAGGAATGGTAGATAAGACAGCGGTCCCCAACTTTTTTCGTAGCAGGGTCCGGCTTCACAGAATACAATTTTTCCGCAGACTGGAGGGGGGGAGTGGAGGAGAAGTACGCAACCTAGATTCCATGCATGCGCAATTTTGCTCACCTCCAGCTGTACGCCCAGGTTCTTAACAGGTCATGAACCAATACTGGTCTGCGGCCCAGTGGGTTTGAGGATCCCTGAGGTAAGAAGCAGCATAGTCTGCAGCTACATATTGGGGGGGGGGGGGAGCAAGAGGTTCAGAAGAGACCCTCCCTAATTTCTCAGGGGGTATTCCCAGGGGAGAATCATGCTTCAGACTTGCAAAATGCTGTTAAAGTAGCCTTACAAACAATGTAGAATTAGCTCATCTCGTCATGTTTCCTGTTTGGTCTATTCGGGAAGGCCGGCAGCAGAAAATTAGCCAGAGCTTGCATAACATCAAGTGAGCAGAATTGGTCTTCTCCAGGGTCTCATTTTCATTCTTCTTCCATGTTCATTCAATTCTGCTTTGGTGAAAAGAGGATTCCACCGAGTGCCAACAGTTCTCGCAATATGGCATAGTTTTCACTATGAACTGGACCGAGGCCACGGTACAGCTGCCAAGGTTTCCTGCCCCACTGAAATTATTGAGGTCATTGTCATTAGTATTAAAACCCTGCTGTCGTCCTTAGGCGCCTCCTGTTTTTCCCAGCGTAATCTACACACGGTGACTAAAAACTGGGCCAGCTGTTCAGACTCCAAAGGGAGAGGCTCCGAAGAGAGGCAACTCTTGAGCTCATCATTCTGAAAACAAAGCAAAGACTTTCGGTGCAGCTTCTGCATCGAAAGAAGAATTGGAGGAGTTGCTCTGCAGCGTCAGTTTTTCTGTCAATAGCAAACAATGGGTCCATATAACAACCGTGGCATTCACTTTACAAACCCTGCATTCAGTTAACAACCCCCACATGAAAAGGTTGCAAAATCGAGTCGGTCACGGGATCAAATGCTTTACGACCATCACGACTTATGACTGTAAGTTCCAGGGTCAATTGGAGCCGTAGGACGAGCACCTACCTGTCTTCTGAAAACCTCTGGCTCAGATTACAGATCCAGTTTACTAAAGAAAACCTTCCAGTTTAGAGAAATGAGACCTTTTCCTTTGCTAGAAATAAAATGGTTTCTCGTGGACCGTGATACACTAGATATCTTTCTCGAATTGGTTTGATTACCACCTGTAACGATACAATTTCATTATTTATATTTCTTCTTTATCCCCCAATTCCTTCATTTATTTTCCCCCCTGCATTTATTTTTATTATCCTGGGATAAAGTCAATACTCAGGCTGGAAGTAATAGCCTTGAACATTCAATACTTCATTACAATGAGGTGGTGGGCCGTGTATTTGTTTTTGTGCATGTGTGTTTGTGTGTGTGTAAAGAAATTGCAGAATGTTATCGCTACCTTAGTCCATTAGGAAGTTCTCTTAAAATACAGTTACGCTGAATTATACCGCTTTCAAAGGGTTTTTATCATCACTGCACAAACCATTTTCTGCAAATTATTGCATAACAAAGGAATGAAAGAAAGCAGTCGGCAGTCAAATTTCACTGTAATCCAAGATACGTATCATTTACCTTTTCAAGAAGTTAATTTACTTACTGTCATCTTGTGTTAGATGAAAGGGAAAACAGAGATGTGATGTTTCTCAACCTGGGCAATTTTTAAGATGCGTGGACTTCAACTCCCAGCTGGCTGGGGAATTCTGGGAGTTGAAGTCCACACATCTTAAAAATTGCCCAGGTTGAGAAACACTGCCCTAGACTGTGGCTGTAAAGATCTGAGTTTACAACAGATCTCAGAGCATTGAGCAGTGACAAATCCCCACTTAATTTGCCAACCTCCCAGGGTTGTAGTGAGGGAAGAAACAGGTATAGTTTTGCCTATGTCTGTTTGAACCCAGTTCCCCTTTGGAAGAAGACTGAAACTAGGTAGGAAATGAAGAGATTCCTTTTTATCTGTTGTGGTCCGCCAGCAGCCTGAGGACCTGGTAGCGGAGTTGGACAGTGAGGAGGCTGAGGAAGAACATGGGCCAGTCCTGGAGTCAGGGGAAGGCCCGGACGAGGGCTCTGCATTGGAGGCAGAGATAGGCCACCTGGGAGTGATGTGCGGACTCCGGAGCCTCAGAGGTGGACAGCAGAGAGGCTGAGGAACAGGAGGAGCCTGTTCCTAGTGCACGCATAAGAAGAGCTGCCAGAAGGCAAGAGCAGCTAAAGCAAAAAGGACAACTCGGGAGTAAGGCCAAGAGATGATTGGCCCCTCACATAAGGCTTAATAGACCAGCAACGGCTCTTGGGCATTTTGTTGGAAAACAATGTTGATAAATTTGTTTCATGGCTTTCTGCATTTATTTCTTGTCCGCGTCTCCTGCTTCTGAACTTTTGCCAAGAAAAGCCTTTGGCACGTTGCCAAAGTAGACCAAGATTGGCGATAAGACCGAAGAACTGTGTTATGAAGAATTTGTTTTGAATTAGTTTGGACTACGGTGAGAATGAGTTAATTTTTTCAGTGCTGTTGTAACTTTGAATGGCCATGAAATTATTAAGGTTCTAAGTTGTGGATTACCGTGTTTCCCCAAAAATAAGCCTGTCTTATATTTTTTTGAACCCTGAAATAAATACTTGGGTCTTATTTTTGGGGAGGTCTTATTTTGGGGCATGGAGAGCAAGACAGGGATCCTCTTGCCATTTTAGCTGATTTCCAGCTTTGTCTCCCTATCCCTAACCAGAGGAAATGGCGGGGACCAGTTGCGCATGGGGTTAAATATTTTTGGGGGAGGGTTTATTTTTGGGGGAGGGCTTATTTTCAGGGAAACACGGTACCTATAATGCTGCCTCCTCCTATTTTTCCATCAACAACCCTCTGAGATAGGCTAGGCTAAGGGAGAGTGATAGGCCCAAAATTTGACTTTGTTCCTACGGGACGATTAGAAGTCATGGTGTTCCATCTTCTATGTCAGGAATTGCTCAGTCAATGTCCAAATGGAGTCATGAACTCCATGAACTCATAGCTTTATATATATAAATATATTTATTTGTATTTATAATAAATATATTTGGTGTGGCTTTGTCATTTACCTCATGATATTCCCGCTATGTTGATTTACCTGATGACTTTCCTATTTGCCTGACTATCTTGTTTGGGGGTGGGGTGTGGGGGTGTGTATGACTTCCTATTTGAAGTGTGTACAATGTTCCTATTTGCTTGACTATCTTGTTTGGGTTGTACAGGAACATCGTCAGGTAAATCAGCACAGTGGGAATATCATGAGGTAAATGACAGAGGCCACACAGCACACAAAGGAAAAAAGGCGGGAAACAAGGAAACTCCCCCTTTATTCTCACAGCAACCAATTACAGCTCAGATTCCCTCATGCAGGGACAGCTCTCTTCAACCAATTAGTTATAATTGTGTGTTCTTACTCATTGTCCAACCTTTCACCGCTCCAGCTATTAAATTAAATATCTTAACATTCTAATTCAGCACCTTCGCCACAACGCCATTCTAGCTCTCTGTTCCTGCAAGCTCTTTTCTTCAAGCAATGGACTACGGTTCCTTTTTTCTTCTTTGTGCTAATGACTTAGCCCCGAAAGCCCTTTTTCTTCTTTTAGCAACTGGCTTTTCTTCTGCAGATGTTAGTTATTAGCACTTAGCTAACCTCCTACACCCTTCTTTTTCTTTTAACTCTTAGCTCGGTCAAAAGTTCCCTACGAATCCACATCATTTTTCTGTTTCTTATGTTTCTCAAATGTATTTTTGAAAAGTCCCCAATGCCCCTAAAATGCCACTTTGATATAAGGATTTCTTTCCCTCAGATCCAACCTATAGTATTTTGAAAGTGCGTCTCTTGACATGAACGGAGCATCTAGGATTATGTTGCAATCTCTCTTTCTGTAGCATGGAAGATCTTAAGCTGATATGGTATCTCCTTCCCAAGATCCCCATTGCTTTACTTCTTCAACCAACTTACCTCGATTGGTTAGGACCAGACCTAGAGGAGTCATTCCCTTGTCTCTTTCTAAACTTTCTGGAAAATGAAAGAATCACCAAGACAACTGAGAATGTTGGGGACCTTGAGGTCTTTGATGATGAGTTGGTTTTCCAACTTTTATCCAGATGATTGAAATTATAATTATTGCTATCTCTCTCCACACAGGGGGACATTTATAATGTGGTCTTGGAGGTGGCCTGTAGACCTTCGACCTGGTGTGATGACTTCCTTGTATTCTTACCCAAATGCTCTTGACTGGGCCTTCATACTCAGATTCCTGGAGTTATGGGCCTTCCTTCCCATATAATGCCACTACTTTTGTCCATTGTTTGGCTCACTCCTTTTCAATAAGTTTACATTTTTTGATTCTTGCATTTCTATTATGACTGTCTTCAATTTCAGTAACATCTCCTATATCATGGCTGTGTACCTGCATCCAGCAAGGTTTAAAATGCTTCCTAATAGCTCGCCATACTCTGCATTTGTTCCCTAATGATGGAATACAGCTTATGACCAACAATTGGGACTGGACTTTTAGCCACTAAGTGGTGCAGTTATTAAATTACATGGTCGAATCACATGATCATTAAATGAATCTCACTTCCCCAATTGACCTTGTTTGCTCGAAACTGGCTGGGAAGGTCAAACATCACAACAATGTGCAACTGTCATAAATGTAACTGGTTGTCAAGGGCCCAAATTGTGATCATGGGACAATATGGGTGGTGCAATGGTTCTAACTTTCCAAGACTGTTGTAACTTCAAATTGTTGTTAAAAGAATGGTCAAGGAGTACCCATCTTGCGGCCACCTAACTGGACTATTCCATTCCATGCTTATTGCCTGAATATCTAGGTTACCTCTCCTAGTCCCATTCAAAATACTTGGCATCTCAACATTTTTCTGGCTTTCTTCTCCCTCCCTAGACCAGGGGTGAAACCCAGCAGGTTCTGACAGGTTCTGGAGAACTGGTAGCGGAAATTTTGAGTAGTTTGGAGAGCTGGCAAATGCCACCTCTGGCTGGCCCCAGAGTGGGGTGGGAATGAAGATTTTGCAATATTCTTCCCCCAGGAGTGGGGAGAGAATGAGGATTTTGCAGTATCCTTCCCCTGCCATGCCCACCAAGCCACACCCACCAAGCCACACCACGCCCACCAAGCCATGCCCACAGAACTGGTAGTAAAAAAAAATTGAATTTCACCACTGCCCTAGACCTCATTTTATCCACACAAGGAATTTGAAGAATAAGGCACACAGAAGCACACAGATTTAGAGGAATATGCATTACTTCCTTGATTGACATTCTATGCCTCTGACAACCAACATTACAGCTGAAAAGCAAATAATTCTTGAGTGCAGGATACCAAAAGAGAGAGAGAGAGAGAGAGAGAGAGAGAAGGAAAAACAGCAGAGATAGAATGGAAAGACATTGATGGATGGCACCCTGCATTGAAGCTTCCCACTCTCCAGCATTAACTGCCCACCAAGACCACTATCTGAAATATTCCAAGTGTCATCTCATAGCACTCATTGCTCTGGGATACCACAGACACTGACCAGTACAGATGTCAAAAGACATCTAGGGAACCTGCAGAACCAAGTTATTACTCTAAGTTGATCATCAAAGTCCATTCCCTGATGGTCTCCAAGGTCCAAGCAAATTCATCCCTACATCCCAACTTCACCTTCTCTTTACTTGCATTGGACTTTGTCTTGCAAAACTCCTAACCAGCAAAACCTGGTTGAGAATTATGGATTGCTCTTCATCATCCAGCTTTCCTTTGTTTCTCCTCCGAGAAAAAAGAGACCCAAAAGAAAGCTCTCAACTGCAACCACCATCATTTCCTGATCTGTGAAGTCCATCTGGACTCCAGATACATTTTTAGAAGAGAGATAAGACTGGAGGTAAATGCTTCCTATCGCCACATTTCAACTGCTTTATTTATTTGAAATATATAAAATACAGTAATCATTTCTCAAGGGCAGAAGTCTGTTGGAGCAGTGGCAGTAACGCTATCTTGATAGATTTGGATGACTTTCCTTTGGGGTGCGATGGATATGTGAGAAGCCAGAGATATTGCAGGCAGAGGAGAGAGGATGGGACCAAAAAGAAATCCAGCCTAAAATTAAGGAGAAATTTCCTGGCAGTGAGAATAATTAACCAATGGAATGGCTTGTCTCTGGACATTTTGGGTGCTTCATGCACTACATTTTAAGAAGAGATTGGACAGCCATTTCTCCATAATGGTTTAGGGCCGTGATGGCGCCGGTGCCACAGGTGGCACATGGAGCCATATTGGTGGACACGCGAGCTCAGCTCCAACAGTTGATTTTTGGGCCTTCTGGGCCCACCAGAAGTCAGGAAAGACGCTGTTTCTGGCCTCTGGAGGACCTCTAGGGGACTGGGGAAGGCCGTTTTTGCCCTCCCCAGGCTCCTAGAAAGGCTCTGGAGCTTGGGAAGAGCGAAAAATGGGCCATCACATGCCAAAAGCAGGGGGAGCATGGGGGGGGGCGAATAGAATTATGGATGTGAGCACACGTGTGTGTGACTCCCCCCATCTCACCCCGCTTTTGGCACGTGATGGCAAAAAGGTTAGCCATCACTGGTTGAGGGTCTTCTGTTAGATCTAAGTGGCTTCCAAGATCTAATGCTGGTATTCTGTATATACAAAATGACCACCGAAGACCGACCATGAGGATTCCTCCATTCTCCTCAGATAACAGAATTTTAGAGGTCTTCTAGTCCAATCTCCTGCTCCATTTCAGACAAGGGGTTGTCCAACTTTTCTTAAAAGTCTCCAATGTTGGAACACCCAAAAGTTCTGAAGATAAGCCATTCCACTGGTTAATTGTTCTCACTGTCAGGAAATTTCTCCTGAGATCTAGATCTCAGGAGAAATTTCCTGACAGTGAGAACAATTAACCAGTGGAATGGCTTATCTTCAGAACTTGATTAGTTTCCATCCATTGTGTTCCATCCATTAGTTCTCTCCTTGATTAGTTTCCATCCATTGTTTCTTGTCCTGCCTTTCAGGTGCTTTGGACAATAGGCTGACCCCGTTCTTCTTTGTGGTGACCCCTCAAATGTTGAAACGTTGCTATCATGTCACCCCTAGTCCTTCTCTCCATTAGACTAGATATACCCAATTTCGGCAACCATTCATTGTATGTTTGAGCCAGGGGTGAAATCTACTTACCTTCCTTACCAGTTTGGAAGTTCATGCGCTGCGTGTGCTCACTTCACTCGCACATATGTGTGCATCACATGCATGCACAGACCTTCTGTGCATGCACAGAGGGTAAAAAACACATTACTTTCAGGTAAAAACCAGGAAGTAATGACACCCAGGCGGATGGGCGAAGCTTTGCTCCACCATTGCTACCGCTTCTCCAAACCACCGGCCACGATCACTACCGGATCGCCTGATCCTGTCTGAACCGGGAGCATTTCACCCCTGGTTTGAGCCTCCAGCCCCCTGGAGCCTCATTTTTGTCGCTCTTCTCTGCCCTCTTGCCCTTTGCAAAAATGTTAAAAGCAAATGGATGGAAGTGAATAAGGACTGTGAAAACCGAAAATGCAAAATTCTTTTTGCCCATCCAATCAAAATACCCACGTTAATACCCTTACCAATGAAAGTGCTGGTTGGGCCCTGCTGGGGGGTAAGGAGGGGAGGATGGCCACACCTGAAACGATAGCTGGCGGCTCCTGCAGGTTTGGTTGTCCTTAAAGCACCTTTTTAATTGCCAGTCTATTTCCCATTTCTGATTTTAGCAGTCAGTCTTCATTTGAGACGATGGCAAAATCACAATTATGTGGACACGGGGGAAATTTCAGCCGTTAATATACACAAATGAATTAAACTAGACGTAAGCTGGTTATGAAACAATGACAGAGCAGGGAGGGAAGAGCCAGGCAGAGGGAGCAGGAACGGGTGAATTTAACCATTATTAAAATCACAAACATTGCGATGGCTGACTGTAAACAATTTTTGCCACCCAATTAAACAATCCATTAAGTTATTTCTTTTCTCCTCTGAAGGAGAGGCTCGGCGCCGGCCGATTGACAAACTGTTGACTTTGCAATGGTTAAAGCTCTGAGTTAATGGGGTTGCCTTCCAAAATCTGCCCTTTTCTTATATAAACCATTACAATGGCAACATCAAAACCCTTTTGCGTCATCCTGTTCAATCTTGGAAAAATCGGAAACATCCTGGCTTCTCACACATGAGAAAATTGCGAGCCTGCAGTTTTGGTAAAGCGCATAATGCATCTAGAAAGAATTTCATAATATTCCCTGCTTAACCCTCTCTCTTTGTATGCGCCTGGATGGGTGTTTTCCTGGCTGCTAAGTAAGTCCTAAGAGGTCTGGTTGCACTACATTAGAATAGAAAAAAGAATTACGATGTTGGAGGGAGGAGGGGGAAATTGATGCTCGCTGTTACAACAATACTCTTACAATACTAGACAACACAGTCTCAACAGTAGAGTCTTTCAAGTTTCTAAGTTCTATCATATCTCAAGACTTAAAATGGACACCCAACATCAAAAACATCATCAAAAAAGCTCAACAAAGAACGTTCTTTCTGCGCCAACTCAGAAAGCTCAAACGGCCCAAGGAGCTGCTGATTCAGTTCTACAGAGGAATGATTGAGTCTGTCATCTGCACCTCCATAACTGTCTGGTTTGGCTCTGCAACCCAACAAGGCAGTCAAAAACTTCAGAGGATCATTAGAACTGCAGAAAAAACAATGGCTACCAACCTGCCTTCCATGGAGGACCTGAATAATGCACGAGTCAAAAAGAGGGCTGTGAAAATATCTACAGACCCCTCACATCTTGGACATAAACTTTCAACCCTCAAAATGACGCTATAGAGCACTGCACACCAGGCCAACTAGGCACAAGGATCGTTTTTTCCCAAACGCCATCACTCTGCTTAACAACTAATTCCCTCAACACTGTCAAATAATTTACTAAGACTGTATTACGATTATTCTTCTCTTCCTTACTAGTATCTATCTCTTCCCACTTATTATAATAAACATGTTGTTTGTATCTTTCAATTATAGTGTTTTTATTTGTTTCCTAGTATGACTTGATAGCTTATTAGTAACCTTGACTATCACTAATGGTTGTATCTTTTTATTCTTGATGAATGTATTTTATTCTCCTTATGTACAAAGACAAATTCCTTGTGTGTCCAATCACACTTGGCCAAGAAAGAATTCAAGTCAAGTCAAGTCAAGTCAAGTCAAGTCAAGTCAAGTCAAGTCAATCAAGTCAAGTCAAGTCAAGTCTAGTCTAGTCTAGTCTAGTCTCCAAATGCAAGATGTTGCATTAAAGTATTATTATTGGAGGGAGAGAAGGGGAAGACAGAAAAAGTATAAACGAATGAGGCTAAAACATTGGAGGTGGGATTAGCAAAGGAAAAGAGGTCAAAGTGTGACATTATCATGACACTATCCTTGTTAGAAGGAGGGTTCTAATTCAGAAGCAAGCCAGATGTAGGTAGTCCTCAAATTAAGACCACCACTGAACCCAAAATTTATGTTGCTAAGTGGGAAATTTATTAAGTGAGTTTTGCCTCATTTTATGACTTTTCTTTCCACATTTGTTAAGTGAATCGCTGTAGTTGTCAAATTAGTACCCTGGTTGTGAAGTGAACCTGGTTTCCTCATTGACCGCATGACCCTGGGACACTGCGACCATCATAAATGTAAATCCGTTGTCAAGCGTCCGAATGTAAATCACGTGATTTACATGGAGATGCTACAACGGTTGTAAGTGTGAAAAATGGTACCTGGTAGCTTTTTTCAGTGCCGTTGTAACAACAGTCACTCAATGAATCATTGTAAGTTGAGGACTACCAAGCCACACCACGCTCACCAAGCCACGCCCACAGAACTGGTAGTAAAAGAATTTGGATTTCACCACTGGATAGGAGGATACCAGAAAGAAGGGGAGGTCAACTAATCCTCCAAAGCACCTGCCATTGATCAAAATTCAGATCCTTGGCAATTGACTTATATTTATGACGGTTCAGTGTCCCAGGGTCATGTGGTCATCTTTAGCGATCTTTTAACAAGCAAAATCAATGGAGTCAATGGAGAAGTCTGGCTTTCATGTGTAAGGCAGGACTAGAACCCACAGTCTCCTGCTGATTGGCTCAAAGTTACTCAGCTGTTTTTCATGTTTAAGGTGGGACTAGAAGTCACCATCTCCTGGTGATTGGCCCAAAGTCACCAAGCTTTCATGGCTAAGGAACATCACCTCTCACTTTGTAGCCTGGTGCCTTTTCTTTGCGAAGGGGGATCTGAAGGCTGTTGTGATACCACAGAAGTGTGAATTTCCACGCGGTTCCTGATCTCTGCCCAGCTGTTTCTTGTTCAGCTCAACCATCGGCATCCCAGCCTCAGTGGACCATGTAATCTGCAGCTGTAGCCAGATGTAACGCTTCCACTTCCAGAGCATTTCTCTTAAAAGCGTGGAAAACTGGAGATGACTGATAACCAAAGCTGCTTGTGTTCATTCAGAGCCTAGAGCTGTTCAGATTCCGTTTGGTGACGTGACCAGTGGTGGGATTCAAATAATTTAACAGCCGGTTCTCTGCCCTAACGACCGGATGAGTGGGTGTGGCCATGGTGGGCATGGCCAGGGGGTGTGACAGGCAGCACTCAGCCTCCTGTACCCACCTGGGAGCAAAAGCCGGCTGTGGGGGGACGCATCCCCTCCATGCCTCATTTTGGTCCTAGGAGGCCTCCTTGCACTTACCTGGGAGCCAAAATGGGGCATGTAGGGACTCCTAGAAGGTGCAGGGCGGGAAGGGGTAGGGCCAGCCAGCAATTTAACTACCAGTTAGCCCAAACCGGCTGAATCCCACCACTGGTGACGTCGCTAACTTAACTAATGGGATGATAGGAACATAGATGAATACAGGTAATCCTCAATTTATGACCACAGTCGAGCCCAAAATTTCTCTTGCTAAACGGGACAGTGGTTAAATGACTTTTGCCCCCTTTCTTACAACTTTTCTTGCCACAGTTACGTGAACCAATGAAGGTGTTAAAATTAGTAACATGGTTGTTAAGTAACTTTGAGCCAATCACCAGGAGATTGCGGGTTCTAGTCCCACCTTAAGCTTGAAAGCCAGCTGGGTGATTTTGGCCAATCACTCTGTCTCAGCACAACCCACTTCACAGGGTTGTTGTCAGAGGTGGGATTCAACCAGTTCAGACCGGTTCGGGCATATCAGTAGCTCCGACAGTCAGCTGAGAGCGAACCAGTTCGCTCTGATAATCAGCTGGGCCCGCCCACCTGCCCCTGCGCTAAACCGACCTATATTTCCTTGTTTGAAGCCCAGGTGATAGGCGCAGCAGAGCGGATTGCTGCGTCTCGGCTGTTTTACTCACTGGGGCTGCAGTAGAAGGTAAGTTTTACATCTGTTTTCAACCGTACTGCGTATGCGCGGAGTGCATGTTTGGCCTGCATGAAGAGAACAGGTTGTTACACCAGTTGAATCCCAGCCCTGGTTGTTTTTGTGGGGGAAAATAGGAGGAGGAAGCATATAAATAAAGTCATTGTCAGGTGATGTTAACATCTCAGTACCTAAGCTGAAATTCCAATTTCTACTTCTTTGCCAGGAATTCCTGGTGTGTAAATAATAGGTAGTCCGATTGAGGTTATTCCAAGCTACTTGTCCATTGGACCTCAATTTCAAAGCAACAAGACATCTATCTCATTGCATGTTATTCTTCTTTTTCAACTCGAAACGCCAAGAATAAAAAGGAGGAGTCTTTCGCATGTTGACAATGCTTGACTGAGTGTCCAGCTATGGTCTTCCTCTAAATAACACGAGTGGAGGCAATTGTACTGAAAGGGTGATATTCAGGGGGGGTTGCTACTAGTTCATCCAGGTTTGGGCAAATCGGTAGCGGTGGCGGCAGGAGGCTCCGCTCACCCGTCAGACATCATCAAAAACACTCTGCACATGCGCAGAAGTGCCACGCACTTGCAAAGCAAGCAAGCCCGCCAGCACACTCCCAATAGCAAACCAGTAGCACTGGGATGCGAATCCCACTACTGGTGGTATTATTTGTGGCTGGCAAATCTAAAGGGCCCAGAAATCTAAATTCAAGGAAATGGACTTACGCTTCTATTTCTGTCTCTGCTTTCATTTTCTATTGTGTTTCCTGAAGCTCCCGGAAATCCTGTATGTAGATGTAGGAAATCTGCCAAAGTGAATCTAATCTTCAAGTTTTCTAATTTAACATGACAAAACCAAGATGTGGAATGTATGGTCAGCGGTAGCAAAGCCAATCTGCATAATTTTTGGTCTCTTCCCTACATTGCCTGGCTTTCCATACACTTTTACACCTCCGTAATTGGCATGCAAATGGGTAGCTACAGGTCCACTTAAGCGGCAACCCCTAGGAGAAGTAGCCTCACCCAAATGAGCTGAGCAAGACTGGACCTCATTAGAACTTGGATAGGTGACCCCAAGGTAATCCTAGGGATTAGGCTAGAAGACAATATCCCAGATGAAGGAAATGACAAGTGAATAAAATCTGGAACGTGAATTAAAAAATCTGCTCGGTGGAAAACCTGACTGGAAAAAAATGTACACACATATTGTAGGTTTGATATAGCACATTACATTCGTGGCTGCCCCCACGTTTCCATATTTCCGAGCACAGTATATTTCAAACACAATCAGTTAACATTTCCAGAGAGTCAGTTCAATGTCCTGGTTAATGTCCTGGCCTAGAAACCAGCAGACCGTGAGTTCTAGTCCCACCTTAGGCCTGACAGACTGCTGGGTGATTTTTGAGCCAATCCCTCTCTCTCAGCCCATCCTATCTCATAGGATTGTCATTGTGGGGGAAAAAAAATGGGAGGAAGAAGGAGAATCATGTATGTTCATTGCCTTGAGTTACTTATAAAGTAACAAAGGTGGGATAATAATCTAATAAATAACAGTAAATTTCCAAAGCAGACAGACCAGTGGTGGGATTCAAATAAATTAACAACTGGTTCTCTGCTCTAATGACTGGTTGCGTGGGCGTGGCCATGGTGGATGTGGCCAGGGGTGTAACAGGCAACATTCGGCCTCCTGCACACCCCTGGAAGCAAAAACGGAACATGTGCTGACTCCTGGAAGGGGTGGGGCCAGCCAGCAATTTAACATCCAGGTTGCCTGAACCGACCCAAACCGGCTGAATCCCACCACTGAAGCAGAGCCATGTTAGCCAATGACCCATCATGAAATCCAGAAGCAAATACGTACCACTGGCCTTGCTAGAGAAATTTGTTACAAGATTTCAGCCCTCAATTCAGGAATTCTGAGTTGAAGTCCTCAAGTCCTAAAAGGGCCCTCGGTCCCAACTTCTGGTTTAACCGAAGTGGTGGCACTTCAGCTCTTGCGGTCATTGGATGGAACGGATTATCTGGACCCTTTTCAGTCTGGCTTCAGGCCTGGCTACAGCACGGAAACTGCTTTGGTCACATTGATGGATGATTTCTGGCGAGCCCAAGATGGGGGTCATTCCTCCATCTTGGTGCTACTTGACCTCTCAGCGGCTTTCGATACCATTGACCATGGTATCCTTCTGGGACGACTAAGGGAGTTGGGAGTGGGAGGCACCATGTTACGGTGGTTCTCCTCCTATCTCTCTGTCGGTGTTGGTAGGAGGACAGAGGTCGACTCCTAGGCCCCTCGTTTGCGGGGTGCCTCAGGGCTCGGTCCTCTCTCCCCTCCTATTTAACATCGACATGAAGCTGCTGGGAAAGATCATCTGACAATACGGGATGAGATATCAGCAATATGCTGATGAGACCCAGCTGTATATCTCTACCCCACGTCAATTCAGTGATGCAGTGGATGTGATGTCCCGGTGCCTGGAGGCTGTGAGGGTCTGGATGGGAGTCAACAGGCTCAGACTTAACCCAGACAAGACCGAGTGGCTGTGGGTATTGCCTCCTAAAGACTATGTTGATTGTCCATCCTTGGTTCTGGGTGGGGGGAGAAACTGTCCTCCTCAGAATGGGCTCATCTGACAGCTGTGGCTAGGAGGACCTTTGCCCAAGTTTGCCTGTTCATTGTGACCCTCCTTGGATCTGGAGGCTCTCCTCACAGTCACTTATGCCCTTGTCACCTCACGGTTAAATTATTGCAACACGCTCTACATGGGGCACAATTCAAGGTGTTGGTTATTACTTTTAAAGCCCTACATGGCTCAGGGCCAGGTTAACTTCGAGACCGCCTTTTATCACATAGCTCCCAGCAACCGTTAAGATCCCACAGAGTTGGTTTCCTCCGGATCCCATCAGCTAAACAGTGCCGGCTGGCGGGTCCGCGGGGGAGGTCCTTCTCTGTGGCTGCCCCAGCTCTCTGGAACCAATTACCTCCTGAGGTCCGGACCATCCCCACTCTATTGGCCTTCTGAAAAGCAGTGAAGACCTGGCTTTTCCAGCAGGCCTGGGGCCGTTGATCTCGCTGTTGCGATCTTGTGACATCTGGCCATGAATGGTGTGAATGGGTTTTAATCTTTTAATTTTAAATGTCTTTATAATGGTTTTTTAAATGCATTGTAAGCCGCCCTGAATCTCCGGAGAAAGGCATATAAATGGAACTAACTAACTAACTAAATAAATAAATAAATAAATAAATAAATAAATAAACTCATCGAAAACATCCTGCTTCTCCAAGCCAGATGCTAAAAGGAACTTCTCGAGAACAAAACGTGGAAAAAATAGTATGGTTTTTAATCCTGGAAGTATGACTCACAGCTATGGATGACATTATCCATCCATCAAATGGAAAACTCTTCAGTCACGCTAATTAAAATGGCAAAGGAATCCAGTTTCATTCTTTAAGTGTAGAGAAAGTTCATTGCATGGCCCGAAAAGCTAAGCTCAAGAACGAATATCATTTATTTTAATAAAGGAGTGTGGGAAGAAAGGGACTTCAAATATATATATGTCTGAAAGGAGATTTTTATGTGTACATTTGATCTCCTTCGAGTCATGCATGAGACAGAGTTCAGCTTAATATAAATGGAATACATCTTAAATTAGAACAAGAGAGGAAAGGAAAGATTTCTACACTGGGATAATTTGCCAGGCTCATATTATCTTATTTCGGTCACATTATGTGAAGACTGAGCTCTCTGGCCTAATGGTATGTGAGAATAAACTTGGGAGACCGTAAAAAGAGCCACAGACTAGACAATGATCAGACAAGTGGCAGCTGAGCCTGCAGAGGGAATGTGGGTGTAGCAAACCTCTCAGAAAAGACCTTCCCTAGTTTCTTAGACTGTAAAGATGAAAGGGGAAGAGATGTACTTTCAGACACAAAAGGGTCTGTTAATCATCTTCTTTTAACAATCCCATAATCCCTTGCGAGATGGAGTCTGGGCAACTGAATGGAGCTGACTGGCCGGATGCTCTTCCTGTTGCCAATGTTGAGTTCTGTTCAGCAGATATATTCTCATTGTGCCCAGAGAGAGAAATATCTGCCTCTACCTAGGATCGAACTCACAGACTCCTGATTGTCATTGTCAACCACACCATTACTCAAGGGTCTGTTAATGTAACCTTACAATAAAGTTAGTGCTAGAACTTCTGGTTTTGCTTCTTATTTGGACTACCTCACAAGGCCAACACTAGAGAAGACTCTAATGCTGAGAAAGGTAGGAGGAAGGAGATGAAGGGGACGACCAGAAGCAAGATAGAGGAATAAGAGAATAATAAAGGTCTTCTACTCCAACCTATGGCTCAAGCAGGAGACCTTATACCGTTTCAGACAAATGGTTGTCCAATATCTTCTTAAAAACCTCCAGTGTTGGAGCAGCTTCTGGAGGCAAATCGTTCCACTGGTTAATTGTTCTAATGAACAGATGGACATTGGTTCGAAACAATAGGTGGACACTGTTGGTCTTGGAAGACCTAAAGACCAGGATAGAGAGATGGATTGTCAGGAAGAAAATCTATATGGCCGCTAAGGGTTAACAACCCCTTGATGATGTGTTTGTGGAACTTCTCAGTCATCTGGTGTTATAGTTGTCCCAAAGGTGCTTTTTCAAAAGACAACTGGAGTGGTTTTTGTTCCTAGAGGAAGGAGGACAAAATGTTTTGCTTCTCATCCGTGAAGTTTCATCAGTTGTGATGGCAGGGAGATGGAAGGATAGGATTTTGACCGGATTTTGGAGGGAGGAGGATAGAAGGAATGTATTTCTTTGCAATCACCTGGTTAACATATGCTGACATACCATATGTTAGCATATGATATGACATCATCATCATCATCATCATCATCATCATCATCATCGTCATCATTATCATGATCATCCCAAGTAACTGCAATAATGCTCAGCAGTGAAGCAGAATCTATTCCGATGCTGATGCTGTCACCTCTAAAGGAAGATCAATCCTCACTGGCTCAAGGTTGACTCAGCCTTCCATCCTTCCAAGGTCGGTAAAATGAGGACCCAGATTGTTGGGGGCAAGAGGCTGACTCTGTAAACCGCTTAGAGAGGGGCTGTAAAGGACTGTGAAGCGGTATATAATAGCAATAGCAACAGGGGTGGGTTCTACTTACCTTTACTACCGGTTCGCAACAGGAACTGCGCATGCACAGATCGCCTAGGATGACATCTGGGGTGGTGGGCGGAGCCTCCTGATGGTTTTTACTACCAGTTCTTGCAAACCGGTCTGAACCGGGGGCAACCCACCACTGAATAGCAATAGCACTTAGACTTATATACTGCTTCACAGTGCTTTACAACCCTCTCTAAGCAGTTTATAGAACAGAACAGAACAGAACAGAATAGAATAGAATAGCTATTCTAGGAGCCTGAGTGGCGCAGGAGGCTAATGCCTCCTAAAAGGCAGCATTTAACATCCAGCTGCCTGCAATTACTGCAAGTTCAATCCTCCCCAGACTCAAGGTCGACTCAGCCTTCCATCCTTTCTAAGGTGGGTAAATTGAGGACCCAGTTTGTGGGGGCAATAAGCTGACTTTGTATAAATATACAAAAGTATGAAGGCTATTGCTTAATGCATTGTAAGCCCCCATGAATCTCCGGAGAAGGGCGGCATATAAATCAAATTTTTTAAAAAATAGAATAGAATAGAATAGAATAGAATAGAATAGAATAGAATAGAATAGAATAGAATAGAATAGAATAGAATAGAATAGAACAGAACAGAATAGAAAATATGGAATGGAATGGAATAGAATAGAATTTTTTATTGGCCAAGTGTGATTGGACACATAAGGAATTTGTCTTGGTGCATACCCTCTCAGTATACATAAAAGAAAAGATACATTTGTCAAGAATCATAAAGTACAACACTTAATGATAGTCATAGGGAAACAGTCAATATAAATCGTAAGGATACCAGCAACAAGGTTACAGTCATACAGTCATAAGTGGGAGGAGATGGGTGATAGAAATAATGAGAAGATTAATAGTAGTAGTAGTAATAAGAATAATTGTATAGTAATTATAGAGGCAGTATCTTGCCCCCAACAATCTCATTTTACCCACCTCAGAAGGATGGAAGGCTGAGTCAACCTTGAGCCTGGTGAGATTCAAACTGCCAAACTGCCAGCAATCAGCAGAAGCAGCCTGCAGTACTGCACTCTAACCACTGCGCCACCCAGACTCATGTAAGTCTTAAATGCTGTTGCAAAACCATTTTGGAGAAGTAAAAGTGGTTTCTATTGTGCTCAAAAAATAATTTAGAAGAAAAGAAAGATTAGGGGGTGATATGATAGCAATGTTCCAATATTTTGAGGGGTTGCCACAATGAACGGGGGAGGGGGGGGGCGTCAAACGATTCTCCAAAGCACCTGAAGGCAGGGACAAGAAGCAATGGATGGAAACTAATCAAGGAGAGAAGCAACCTAGGACTAAGGAGGAGTTTCCTGACAATGAGAACCATTAACCCGTGGAACAACTTGCCTCCAGAAGTTGTGGGTGCTCCATCACTGGAGGTTTTAAAGAAGGAACTGGACAGTCATTTGTCTGAAATGGTAAAGGGTCTCCTGCTTGAGGGGAGGGGGTTAGACTAGAAGACCTCCAGGGACCCTTCCAACTCTTGCAATTCTGCAATTTAGTAAAATTATCAGCAGCATCAGCCAAGGACCTTCCCAAGTCATCTTACTATATTAAGCCCTGACTTCAGCCCTAGAACTGATTCACGGACCAAGACTTTCAGTGAATGCCTTCTCCCTTTGGCTAGCTGTGATCGCAGCCAGATCGGTTGGTTGTGTGCAATTACTCAGCAGCTTCCTCAATACAGAGGCTCCCCTATGAATCACCCCTTAGAAATCAGGATGTGGAACAAAGCCCTCTTTGTAGATGCAAATAATTGGGGTAGGAAGAGAATCACACAGGGATTGTCTCTATTTTAAATAGAATCACTCTGAGGGGGTGGGGGAATGGTGTTGGATGCAAGTGTCATCTAGAATGCATCTGAAAATTATTTGGCGCCGACATTTTGACTGCCAACAATTATCCAGCGTCAATCTTTTGCGTCTTCGTTCACCTTTTCAAGGCAGTTTTCGTTTTTAAAAAGTAGAGTTTCTTTTCTGCCAAGAAGAGAGTCAGCTAAACCCAGTTCCTGCTGAGTTACAAAAGTGACAAATCTCAGCTTCTGCTCATTTGGCATCATCCGCCTGTTTTCGAATTTGGATAAGGAATGACGTCATACACAGCTTCCACTTAAAATAAGGCTCATTTCCTGCCTGAAGTAAAGCAGCTAGCTCAGTGTTTCTCAACCTTGGAAGCTTGAAGATGGGTGGACTTCAACTCCCAATAGATTTTGTGTGCAAATCTATCTTTGAGATCGACTTCTGCCACCAGTAGCCTCTCACCGGCCAGTCCGCTTCCACAGAGAGGGTCTCCTCAGGGTGCCATCGGCCAAGTTATGTCGGCTGGCGACACCCAGGGGGAGGGCCTTCTCTGTGGGAGCCCTTGCCCGTTGGAATGAACTGCCCCCAGAAATGCGTAAGATCTCCGACCTCCATGTATTTCACTGTGCCCTTAAAACCTTGTTGTTCCACCAGGCTGGGCTATCAATGTAATTAATTATTTTAACTGGACATTTTAAATTTGAGGTTTTATATTTTTATATTTGAGCTGAAATTATTTAATAATTTTAATAATTTTAAATTTATGTTTGTCTTCATGCTTTTAATAGGCTGTACACCGCCCTGAGTCCTTCGGGAGAAGGGCGGTATAGAAATAAAATTATTATTATTATTATTATTTATTATTATTATTATTATTATTTAATCTGTAGTGAGATTCACAGCCTTTGAGGCTGGTTAATAGCTCAGCAGCTCGAGTCCTAACCAAGGACTTAGGAACTGTTAAGGTATCGTCGGAGGATGTAAGCTGTTCCGAGTAAGGTGGTTTTTTGTAGAATCAAAATGTCCAAGTCCGGTAAATTTAGAATTTCTAAATAGTGGGGTAGCCCTTTGGGTATTGCTCCTTTGGGTATTATTATTATTATTATTATTATTATTATTATTATTATTATTATTATTATTATTATTATTATTATTATTTGAATCAATTGCATGCAGGCAAGTCTTCAACTTATGACTGCAATTAGGACCACCAGAACATCTGTTCCTAAGCAAGGAAGTTGTTAAGGGAATCACACCTGATTTTACAATGTTTTGGGGGGTTTTTTGGTCGTGACTGTTAAGAGAATCACCGCAGTTGTTAAGTGAGTCATGCGGTCATTAAACGAATCCGATTGAGTTTTCCAGTGGAAGCTGGATGGGTAGGTCACAAATGGCGATCACGGAACTGCAACTGTCTTAAGTACATGCCGGTTGCCCAAGTTTTGATCACATACTGTGGGGAATGCTATGATGGTCGTAAGTGTGAGGACTGGTTGTAAGTGGCTTTTTTCAGTCCCTTTGCAACTTTGAATGGCTTCTAAACAAATAACAATAGCACTTAGGTTTATATACCGCTTCATAGCCCTTGACAGCTCTCTCTAGGCCAGTGGTTCTCAACCTGTGGGTCAGGACCCCTTTGGGGGTCGAACGACCCTTTTACAGGGGTCGCCTAAGACCATCGGAAAACACATATTTTCAATGGTTTTAGGAAGAATTTTATAGTTGGGGGTCACCACAACATGAGGAACTGTATTAAAGGGTCGCGGCATTAGGAAGGTTGAGACCCACTGCTCTAGGCGGTTTACAAATGTCAGCATATCACCCCCCCCCCCCAAACAATCTGGGTCTTCATTTTACCGACCTAAAAAGGATGGAAGGCTAAGTCGACACTGAGCCAGTCAGAATCAAACTCCTGGCAGTGGGCAGAGTTCACCTGCAATAGCACTTAGACTTATATACCGCTTCACAGTGCTTTTACAGCCCCTCTCTAAGCGGTTTACAAAGTCAGCCTCTTGCCCCCAACAATCTGGGTCCTCATTTTACCGACCTCGGAAGGATGGAAGGCTGAATCGATGTTGAGCTGGTCAGAATCGAACTCCAGGCGGTAGGCAGAGTTTGCCTGCAATAGCACTTAGGCTTATATACCGCTTCACAGTGCTTTTACAACCCCTCTCTAAGATGGTTCACAGAGTCAGTCCCTCACCCCCAACAATCTGAGTCCTCATTTTACCAACCTCGGAAGGATGGAAGGTTGAGTCGACATTGAGCCGGTCAGAATCGAACTCCTGGCAGTGGGCAGAGTTTGCCTGCAATAGCACTTAGACTTATATACCATTTCACAGTGCTTTTACAGCCCCTTACAGAGTCAGCCTCTTGCCCCCAACAATCTGGGTCCTCATTTTACCATCCTCGGAAGGACGGAAGTCTCAGTCAACCTTGAGCCGGTCAGTTTGATCCTGACTGCCAACAGTCGGCAGAGTTAGCTTGCAATACTGCATTCTAACCACTACAACCACTACGTCAAATGGTTGGTAAGTTGAGGACTAACCTGTAATTGACCTGCTTCCCAGGTGTATCCTTTTCACTACGAGCAGTAGCTGGTTTTCCCAATCTCAGTTTGAAAGCACCTATTGAATTTCTAAAGGAGCCTGTGTAGCATAGGGGGCTAATGCCTCCTACTAAAGGCAGCAATTAACACCAGCTGCCTGTAATTTCTGTGAGTTCAATCCTAGCCAGGCTCAAAGTCGACTCAGCCTTCCATCCTTTCTAAGGTAGGTAAATTGAGGACCCAGTTTGTGGGGGCAATAAGCTGACTTTGTATAAATATACAAAAGTATGAAGGCTATTGCTTAACGCATTGTAAGCCAACCTGAGTCTCCGGAGAAGGGCGGCATATAAATCAAATTAAAATAAAAAAAAATAAATAAATAAAGAGGGATGGAATTACCGGCAAGTTCTAACTGCAGAGATACAAATGCATGCTTCCTCACTCCCCCCCGGCCGTATGCCCTCAATTTTGCAATGTCAATACGTCATTGCAAGATATTTGGGCAATAAATGGTCCTAAAGCAGCTTGCTGGTTGTGAGGAGATAAACCATTCCTGGCAGGATCGGGTTTTTGTTGCCTTGGAAGAACCCTATTCCCAATTTTATGATTTTTTTTTCCCCCTGCCTGAGCAACAAAACTGGCTCTCTCAAAAAAATTTCCAGAGAGAATTCTAGAACAGAATGTGACTTTATCAGAGGCTCCAGCTGAGATTCCCAAAATATCTCCGGCTTGTTCCTGAAATCTATTCAGGGTGTGAATAAGGCTTGGTGATTGATTGTCATCGAGCAGCAGCCTTCACTCATAAAAATCCGAAGGCAAGCAACCAGACACAGTTTCCGGTATAGCTGTTAGGAAAAGCATGAGAAAAACAGTTCTGGTGGGGGGGGGGGTTGTTTTTTTTTTGTAGATTTCCAAATATCACTCAACCTTTGCTTCAAATTAATATCTCTCAATTACCTGGGTCCATTTCGGACAAATGAAGTGCACTTGTCGGAAACCAGGCTGCCATGTCTCAGCGTTGCTATCCGTGAGGCGAGAGAAGTGGCGCATCGAAAGGAAAAAAACAACAACAAACGAATAAGACTGGGAAGAAAGTACCGGTCGTCCTCGGCTCCTGACAGTTCGTTTAGTGACCGTTTGTCATGACGACGGTGCTGACCAAAGTGACTTACGGCCATTTTTTTCACGCCAACAACCATAACAGCATTCCCCCCATGATCACGTGATCGAAATTTGGGGGCTTGGCAACTGACTCATATTTATGATGGTGGCGGTGTCCTTTGTATGTGTGTGTGTGTGTGTGTGTGTGTGTGTGTGTGTGTCACACGATCCCCTTTTGCGACCTTCTGACAAGCAAATTCAATGGATTCACTTAACAACCGTGTCACTAACATAGCAATCACAGTGATTACCTTCAAAACTGTGACAGGAAAAGCCATAAAATGGGGCAAAATTCACTTCACTAATGTTTCACTTAGCAACATAAATTTTGGGCTCACTTAGGATCGTAAATCGAGGACTACCTTTATCACTAGACCTCAACTCACAACCATTCAGTTTTGGGACCATTTAAAGTTACAATAGAGGGATGTAGTGGCTCAGTGGCTAAGACGCTGAGCTTGTCAGCTGAAAGGTCGGCAGTTCAGCAGTTCGAATCCCTAGTGCCGCGTAATGGGGTGAGCTCCCGTTTCTTGACCCAGCTTCTGCGAACCTAGCAGTTCGAAAGCACGTAAAAAATGCAAGTAGAAAAATAGAGACCACCTTTGGTGGGAAGCTAACAGCGTTCCGTGCACCTTTGACATTTAGTCATGCCAGCCACATGACCACAGAGACATCTTCGGACAGCGCTCGCTCTTCGGCTTTGAAACAGAAATGAGCACCGCCCCCTAGAGTCAGGAATGACTAGCACATATGTTCCTCGGTCTACATGATGCACTTTTGGAATCCGCGAACTAAGGATGAAGCAAGTCCTCCAGCTATCTTCAGAGATGCTTGCTTTAGATCAGGGGTATCAAACTCAAGGCCTGCTTAGTGCTTAGATCTGGCGTGCAGGGCCGCTATGGAAATAGTGAAGGACCAGTCCGCGGTGCCTCTGGCAGTGAAAACGGAGCTCCGCGCCCCTCTCAAGCTCCGTTTACGCTGGCAGAAGGTTGCAGGCGGCCGTCGCAGCCGAAAACAGAGCTCGAGAGTCCATTTTTGCTGGCAAAGCGCTTGGGCCACCACAGGCACCCCCATGACATTTGTGATGTCAAGCTGGCCCTTCTCCACTCTGGCCATGTCCACCCCCATCCCCCCAAAGTCAAACACAACCCTGATGTGGCCCTCAATGAAATTGAGTTTGACACCCTTGCTTTAGATTGAAACTTGGCTTACATCAGTAAGTATAGTACATCAAGTTCTGGTCACCACAATATAAAAAAGATGTTGAGACTCTGGAAAGAATGCAGAGAAGAGCAACTAACATGATTAGGGAGCTGGAGGTTAAAACATATAAAGAACGGTTATAGGACTTATGTATGTCTAGTCTAATGAAAAAAAGTAGTAGGGGTGACATGATAGCAATGTTCTGATATTTGAAGGTTTCCTACAAAGACAAGGGAGTCAAACCAGGGGTGAAATGTAAAATGTGTTACTACTGGTTCTGTGAGCGTGGCTTGGTGGGGGTGGTGGTAATGTGACTGGGTGGGCGTGGCCAACTTTTTTAAAAAAAAAACTTTTCAAAGTATTTTTTCTAATGCTTTGAAAAGCCTCTGGTAACTCAGCTGGGATCATCAGAGAGGCATTTTAAAAAATGCTTTAAAAAGCCTCTCTGCCAATCAGGCAATTCAGCTGAGATCGTCAGAGACTTTTCAAATCATTTTTTTAATCACCTCTTTGGCCAAGAGGTTGCAGGAAAAAAAATGCTTTGAAAAGCCTCTGAGGATCCCAACTGAGCCACGTGATCATCAGAGGCTTTTTTTTTTTTTACTTTTAAAAGCATTTTTTCATCGGAAGAGGTTGTAGAAAAAATGCTTTTAAAAGTAAAAAAAAAAAAAAGCTTCTGATGATCGTGTGACTCAGCTGACCATGGTGGGGTGGGGGGGGGGTGCAGGGATTTTTGCTACCGGTTCTCCGAACCACTTGCCGCCACTGCTACCGGATCGGGCAATCCAGTCCGAACCGGGAGTACTTCACCCCTGAGTCAAACTATTTTCCAAAGCACCAAAATGCAAGACGGAAACTATGGACGGAAACTAACCAAAGCACCAAAATGCAAGACGGAAATGGACGGAAACTAACCAAGGAGAGAAGCAACCTAGAACTAAGGAGAAATTTAACGGTGACAGCTACCAAGCAATGGAATAACTTGCCTTCAGAAGTTGTGGGTGCTTCATCACGGGAGGTTTGAGACCGGACAATCGTTTATCTGAAATGGTACAAGGTCTCTTGCTCAAACAGGGGTTTAGACTAGAAGACCTCCAAGGTCCCTTCCAACTTCCAACATTCTTTGTGCTGGGAAATGATAGCTCTTGGGAATAGGGGTAGGTTCCTACTGCTTACAGCAATGCTCGGCAACCCACAGTTTCCTTATCAGTTATCTCAAGAAGAATTTCAGTCTTAGGGATGGAAGTTCAAAGTTCTTAGAAGACAGAGTTATGAAACTCATAGAAGATGCCATGCCTTTATTAATCCCTATAGCAACTCAATCTCAAAAGCGATTAGGCCTAAAAAAGAGATGTACCGGTTCATTTTTGACAATGCAAAGGCTAGGAAGGGGTGTGGGTGAGTTTAAATAAAAACCCTTATCCATAGCAACCGCTGAAGATTTTTTTTCCCCTCTCCATCTTCATCTGCCCCCTCCCGAAATAGCTTGTTAAAAATCTCAGGTGTACATCTATTTTTGATTATGTGTAATCCAATCCTATTATCTGTCTCCAGGCAGCTTTTCCACAATTCCTACACAATGGATAGACTGATGAATGCCGTGTTTATTGGTCAGTCCCTAAGACCTTGGAAAAAAAGAAAGCTCTAAAAAAAACCCTCACCTCAACAGAGAAATTTTATTGTATATAGGAATATTGGCAAACTGCCTGGAGCGAACAATGAAAAAAATCGAGCTAAACAAAATGTTTAAGCTTCTGCATAGCTTTAAATTGCCTTCAAGGTGTCCCATTATCTAGTACTATATCTCCTGACCTCCTGATTCATATTTTTGGGGGGCAGTTGACAATTGGATCCACTCATTATATCAAACACAAAAGAATGAATGCAACCACAAATGAAATTGGTTAAAAAAAAAAAGACTGGAATAGCTTACATTTTAAAAAAGCATACAAGATGGATAACAAATCTCTTTGAGCTACTTTTATCATTTTAAGATTCCTTCCAGCTTCCTTTATCCTGAGATGCTTACAAGGAAGATACAAGTAGTTTCATTTAGAGACTCCTTGTTTAGCAAACATTCAGTTATGATGGTGATGAAAAAGTAATCCAACATTAAAGATGGGCACTAGGAAACAGGAGATAAGGCGCCATTTGCAGGACACGCTGTCAGATTATTCATGAACTGGCAAAGACATAGCAAGTAAATTAGCCAATGAGAGCTGAGACAAACTGGAGCCAGGTTTGTCTTAGTCTGCAGCTTCTGAGTCTGTGCAGAGAATTGAAACTGAAACGAAGCAGTCTGTGCATGCTGGTCTGCTCTGCTGAAATGAAACTAACTGTTCTCTCCTGCCTTGTGTTCTACCTGTAACTTCTATCACATTGAAGAATCAACTATTGGTATTGTAAATACTTCATCTGTTATTATGTATATGCAGAAGTTAATGAATACAGCTGAATCAGTTATCTGTGTGTGCTTCTGGATTTGATATTTGCAAGAAACTCTGATACAAGCAACTGCTTCTTTTTATATATATATATCTGCTTTCTGTTTTTAAAACATTTTAAAAATAATTTTATGTGGACCATTGGGAGGAAAGGAAGAGAGAAGAGAAATAAAACAATTCTAAACCACTTTGCTGAGAGCATATTTTGTTTTTCAAACAATTTTTACCTTGTGGAGCAATAAATCTTTAGAAAACACAGCAATTGGGGAAATCAAATTGCCTGTATTTGCCTATCAACAAGTCATATTTCCCATAATTATTTTCCAAGGCCAGGTTTGTCCATCCTAAGCATTCATCCACTACAAAGGGCCAGAGTTAGTGCTTTCAGGATTTCACTTAATATCCTGGAGCAATTTATAGCTGGGGTGAGGAAAAACAAAGGCATTCCCTCCAAATATTTGCTGTTTAACCAGGTACAGTTGTGTCAGGAGTAGAAGCTGTTCGATATGATTATCACAAAATCTCTAATCGAGACGCTTATAATTTTTCCACTGAACGCCAAAAAACGGATGCTTTCGAATTGTGGTGTTGGAGAAAACTCTTGAGAGTCCCTTGGACTGCAAGAAGATCCAATCCGTCGATCCTAAAGGGAATCAACCCGGAATGTTCTTTGGAAGGAGAGATCCTGGAGCTGAAGCTCAAATACTTTGGGCCACCAAATGAGAAGAAAGGATTCGTTAGAAAGGGCCCCGATGTTGGGAAAGATGGAAAGCAGAAGGAGAAGGAGGACAGCAGAGGATGAGATGATTAGATAGTGTCATCGACACAAACGAAGATGAATTTGGACAAACTCTGGAAGATAGTGGAGGTCAGGGGGCCCTGCATGTTATGGTCCATGGGACCATGAAGAATCGGACATGACAGGAGGTGGTATTCAGCCGGTTCGGACTTATTCAGATGAACCGGCAGCGGAAATTGTGGGTGGGCCCCCTCCGCCCTTGCCCAGGCTCTATACTCAGTGATTGAACAACAGCAACACGATTTCTCCAAAAAGAAGGCGCTCATACCACATCGAAATATTTTTAATAAATGTAGCAACAATACCTGAGAGGAAAGTTCTCAGAGGCACTCGTATTGGTCATTGTTACAAGGATGAGTTTTCTAGGGCTTCCACTTCTTCCTTGTACAACTGAGCAACTTCTTGGCTTTTTGCATTTCAATTAAAGCCTGGATTGGGTGGGGGTGGGGGTATGTTAATAACTACTATGGAGCTTTTGCAGATTAGTAAGTAAGGGCAGCTAAGGAAGTTCAGAAACAGAGAGAAGTGTGTAGTAATAATTAAGATGAAGCAACCTGGACCACTTTCCAATGACAAAGTAAGCTCAAGAAGATCGTCCCCTCACCCCCCACAAATGCTAAAAAATGCAAAATTAATCCATAATCCATAAGCATGACTAAACGCCAAAGGCACACAGAGCGTTGTTACCTTCCCACCAAAGGTGGTCCCTATTTTTCTACTTGCATTTTTTACGTGCTTTCGAACTGCTAGGTTGGCAGAAGCTGGGACAAATAACGGGAGCTCACCTCGTTACGCGGCACAAGGGATTCGAACCGCTGAACTGCTGACCTTTCGATCGACAAGCTCAGCGTCTTAAGACACTGAGCCACCGCATCCCTGTATTTCAGAAGTTCCTACGGTACAATTTCTTACCCCTTGTTTAGCAACTATTCGAAGTTATAATGGCACTGATAAAAGTGGATGACAGCTAGTCCTCAAACTTAGGACTGTTGGCATGAAATCAAGCGTCAATTTGAATCCTCCAGGCGGAATAACGTATTGCGCTTTAGGAGATTTGATCCGTCATGGGATCAAAATTCAGGAGTTTGGCAACCGACTTGTATTTGTGATGGTGGCAGCATCTCAGGATCATATGACCTCATCTGCTCCTTCCCCGAATGGCATCCAATGAGCAAGGTCGAGGAGAGAAGCTGGATTCACTTATCAACCACCTGATTCAGTTAAATAACTGCAGTTATTTCCTTAACAACTGCGGTGACAAAAATGTCATAAAATCAGATGTGGCTTGACACCTCCCTCTTAATAACCTCCCTGCTTAAATTTGGGTCCCAATTGTCATAAATGGAGGACTACCTGGAGTTTAGAACCCAATTGAACCCACAGAACCCAATTGGGACCCACAGAAATTTGGGTCCCAATTGTCATAAATGGAGGACTACCTGGAGTTTAGAACCCAATACATGTTTAATGTTAACTACAGGCAGGAGTGAAATTCAGCAGGTTCTGACAGGTTCTGGAGAACCGGTAGTGGAAATTTTGAGCAGTTCGGAGAACTGGCAAATACCACCTCTGGCTGGCCCCAGAGTGGGTTAGGAGTGGAGATTTTGCAGTATCCTTCCCCTGCCACGCCCACCAAGCCACACCAAGCCACGCCCACAGAACCGGTAGTAAAAAAAATTAGATTCCACCACTGACTACAGACATTATTTTTTGCAATGGGGAGAGGAGGAAATCATAAGAATATCCACCAGAAATGTTCCAAAGCTGCTTTTTTTTTTTCTTCAAAAGACAACTGGACTTTATTTTTTCTTTGAAGACGTTTTGCTTCTCATCCAAGAAGCTTCTTCAGCTCTGGCTGGATGGTGGGGAAGGGAAGGATTTATACTCCTTGCAGGCAGCTGGTCGTTTGCGTTCTTTTATAGTCATTGAGGCCACTCCACACCCATTTGCACCACTTAGGTGACATAGATAAATCTCCAGGTGGCCTCAAGGACTCTCTAAAAGGAGGCAAATGGACAGCTGTCTGCAAGGAGTATCAATCCTCACATTCCCCATCGTTCAATCAGAGCTGAAGAAGCTTCTTGGATGAGAAGCGAAACCTCTTCAAAAGAAAAACCAGAAAATCCAGTTGCTTCTTGGGAAAAACAGGATCTTTGGCCAACGGTGACCTGGATGACTGAGAATCTCCATAGACCTCCATCAAAAATGTATTAGCTGCTGGGAAGTGCAGTTCAGCCACGTCACCAGGAGGTATATAAATTCCTCCTCCTTACATTAGAATATAGCATGATTAAAGGAGGAAGGGGCGGGGGGAGAGAACCATAAAGCACGGCAGCTTTTTAATGGCGTTTTAAATACCAAGCAATCACATCACTTCTGTTATCATTTTAATGTTATTATCTGAAGGGCATCAAGCTGTGAACAAAAGGGAAATGCTGGCAAGGAAGGCTAGAAACATGTTTTTGCAATGAAATCAACTGTCAATTTGAATCTTCCAGATGGAATAACATATTGGACTTTAGGAGATTTGTGGGGGGGGGGGGGGAAGGACCATAAGTTATCTTGAAATTCAAACAGGGAGGTTTATATCCGAAACAACTCTCAACCTCATTCACTGTAAATAAAATATCGGGCTAAAGATTATCTCAAAATCTCCTTGTTTCTTTAAACGTTGGTTTGGCGTGGCCCATCAAGCTTAGGCTTGTCCGCCTGAGATTTTGGAGGGTTAAAAAGTAGTCCTCCACTTACAACAGTTTGTTTAGTGACCGTTTAAAGCTACAACGGCGCTGAAAAAAGCGACTTCGGATTGTTTTTCACGCTTACGACTGTTGCAGCATCCCAGCGGTGGGTCTCATTTATTTCTTCCAGCGGTTCGCCACGCTCACCCATGTTCGCTTCAAACGCACGGGCACCTTCCGTGTATGCGCCAAGCCTTTTGCGCACACAGTTTGCTCACACGTGTGCCTTCTACGCATGTGCCAGGCCTCAAAAAGAGGGCTAAATAGGACAGCATAGCGCCGGGGCAGGCCCACTGCCGATCTCCGCTATCGGTTCGCACGAACCAGTACGAACCGGCTGAATACCAACTCTGCAGCATCTCCACAATCAGGTCATCAAAATTCAGATGCTTTTGGCCACTGATTTGTATTTATGACGGTTGCAGTGTCCAGAGGTCATGTGATCTCCTTTGGCAACCACCTGACAAGTGAAGATTCACTTAACAACCCTCACTTAACAACTGCAATGATTCACTTAACAACTGTGACAAGAAACGTCCTGAAATGGAGCAAAACTCATTTGTTTTGCTCCAAATGTTTCCTTTAGCGACAGAAATTTTGGGCTTCACGATGGTCGTAAACCGAGGACTCCCTGTATATATATTAAATGCTCGTAGTGACTTAAATGTTGCCTTAGAATGCATGGCCCATCCAGTTTAGGACTGCCCATCTGACATTTTTGAGAAACACACTCCTGTAGAGTCGTCGTAACTTTTGACGCAGTTTGATGGAATGCAATTTTAATCCGGGGTGTTAACGCTTTGACCAAAAAAATAAATAAAATAAATCCAAGCAGTAAGTTAGGTGCCCACCAGCTTTCACACATTGCAAATGTTCTGACATAGTTCTCGGCTCTCGAAATATCCCCGATGTGAGAAAATCCATTTTAAGACCGAGTGTTTTAATATGCATTAAGTTTATAAAGTTGTTGGGTTTTTTTTAAATCAGAGTTATGAGAAAATGAGACGGGATAGATTTATGGAAACACTCGTGCCAAAAATGAGTCTAAATACAAAAATAAGTGTATTTTGTGTTGTAGGTGTATTGCAACAGGTTAATTAAAAAAATATAAGGGTAGTCTTCAACTTATGACCACAATCGAGCCCAAAATCTCAGTTGTTAAACGAGACATTTGTTAAGTGAATTTTGCCCCATTTTATGACCTTTCTTTTTTTTTTGAATCAAGTTTTATTGGGTTTTTTTCCCCCTAACAAACACCCACATACTTTATGAAACAGTATTGATGATATCATATCATATCATATCATATCATATCATATCATATCATATCATATCATATCATATCAATCACATCATATATCATATCCAACTTGTCATATCCAAATATATTTTACTTAGTTACAATTTCTGCCAAAGTGTTGTTTTTCCATATTTTTAAATCAAATTTCTATTCTTGTTTCTATAAACCAGTGATGCCTAACCTTTTTGGCATCGCAGGGGGAGCGCGGGTGGGTCACACATGCGCGTGCCCACACCCATTCTATATGCCCCGCCCCCGCGCATGCATGCATAACCCTTCTGCGCTCCCCCTGCTTTTGGCTCGTGATGGCATGGTGGGCCTGGTAGGCCTGTTTTTTGCTCTCCCCAGGCTCCAGAGCCTTTCTAGGAGCCTGGGGAGGGCAAAAACGGCCTTCCCCACGCCCCCTGGTGGCCCTCTGGAGGCTGGAAATGGCCCGTTTGCTGACTTCCGGTCCCCTCCGGAGGCAGGAATTAACCTGTTTCCCTACTTCCGGGTTGCCCAGAAGGCCCAAAAATCAGCTGGCCAGCACGCACATGTGTGCTGCAGCTGAGCTCACGTGCCCACTGATATGGCTCTGGGTGCCACCTGTGGCCCACGTGCCGTAGTTTCTCCATGACAGCTATAAACAGTATCTTCTTTTGCTCTCAAATTCTATTTTCTCCATTTTTAATCATATATATTCTTTTTTAATAATTCCTTCTTTATCCCAATATATTTTTTACGACCTTTCTTGCCACAGCTGATAAGTGAATCACTGCAATCATTAAATTAGTAACACGGTCGTTAAATGAATCTGGCTCCCCCCTCATTGACTTTGCTTCTCAGAAGGTTGCAAAAGGTAAATCGCATGACCCTGGAACACTGCAACCGTCATAACCGTCGTAGGAGCCTGGTTTAGCTCTGCAGACTAAAGCACCGTAATTAACATCCAGCTGTCTGCAATTACACCAGTTCGAATTTCCCCAGGCTCAAGGTTGACTCAGCCTTCCATCCTTTCTAAGGTAGGTCAATTGAGGACCCAGTTTGTGGGGGCAATAAGCTGACTTTGTATAAATATACAAAAGTATGAAGGCTATTGCTTAACGCATCGTAAGCCGCCCTGAGTCTTCGGAGAAGGGCGGCATATAAATCAAATTAAAAGAAAAAAATGAGTCCGTTGCCAAGCATCCAAATTTTTAAACATTTGACCATGGAGATGCTGCAACATTTGTAAGTCGTAAGTCACTATTTTCAGTGCCGTTGTCACTTCGAACGGTCACTAAACGAGTTGTTATAAGTCTCTACAGGATGTCAGACCAGGTCTTTCTCAGCTCAACCTGGAAATAGCAAGGATTTGGGGGTGCAAAACCATTGCAAATCCACTCGGCTACCTCCATTCACCATGATCGTTCTTGCGCAAAAGCTTCCAACTATCTTACATAAAATACAGTGTTTTTCTCTCTACCCGGTATTGATCTTGGGAATTGTGGCTGAAGCAATTAAAGACACAATTCCAAAATGAGAATAATCATCCAGCAATTGCTTCACTGGGCCAGTGTTGTGGTTATAATTAGTTTTTATTTTCCAAACAGATTCCTTATCCTCACCTCAAGCACTTCATGGAAATTGGATGATCTCAAGGTGCAACTGATCCACTTCTACAGAGGAATTATTGAGGCTCTCATTTTTACCTCTATGACTGTCTGGTTTGGTTCTGCAACCCAACAAGACACACACAGACAACAACCGGTAGTTAAGTAGAAAAAAAACCAAACCCATTGCAACCAGTCTGCCTTCCATTGAGGACCTATATTCTTTACGGGTCAGAAAGTGGGCTGAGAAAATATCTTACAGACCCCTCACATCCTGGACCTAAACTGTTTCAACTTCTCCCTTCTGGATGCCGTTATAGGGAACATTGCATGCCAACACAACTAGTCAACGAAGACAGTTTTTCCCCCCCCTTGTGCCATCCCTCTGCTGAACACCAACTTCTCACAGCACTGTTTTATGCCTAAGGATATTTACCCATGTAGTAGGACTGATTTACAATTATCCTTCTCATTACCTACCTATCTACATTACCTATTATTACGGTACCTACTCCTATCTGTATCTTATGACTATCACTTTGTTGGCTGTATCTTATGACTTAAGATTGTATGTTATGATTTATGATTTATCACTTCGTTGTTTATATGTACACTGAGGACTTACGCACCAGAGACAAATTCCTTGTGCGTCCAATTACACTTGGCCAATAAAGAATCCCATCCCATCCCATCCCATCCCATCCCATCCCATCCCATCCCATCCCATCCCATCCCATCCCATCCCATCCCTTCCCTTCCCTTCCCTTCCCTTCCCTTCCCTTCCCTTCCCTTCCACTCCACTCCACTCCACTCCATATTTTCTATTCTATTCTATTCTATTCTATTCTATTCTATTCTATTCTATTCTATTCTATTCTATTCTATTCTATTCTATTCTATTCTATTCTATTCTATTCTATTCTATTCTATTCTATTTCTATTCTATTCTATTCTACTCTACCCTACCCTACCCTACCCTACCCTCCTCTCCTCTCCATTCCATTCTCATTACAATGTTTGCACCTCACTTCCACCACCCCATCCCCAAATCTATGACACAGAAACACCAGAAAAAGGAATAATGAGATCAGATCAAAACCGAAAGAGAAGCGTACAAATTCTGAACAGAATCACAGATTTTTGGTATGATATATGCCTATTTGATGATGCATCGATTTCCTGTTGTAATATCTAGAAGATCAGTTTTCGGAGCTATACCATACATTCCTCATGTCGCATGAATCCTTAAAGAGCTACTTGGATTCTATTCTCCATTCTGTCGTTCCCCGGCACTTTTATTATTTATTTATCTATTTAAAGCACATTGAGGATTAATTACGGTGCTTGATTGCCTCCATAAAATCAACCACAAAATACCAGGCTATTAGATAAAATACTGCATCCCACTATAAAATATTTAGAAGAACATTTAAAACATTTTTTTTTGAAAAATTAAAGTAAATAAACACTGTGAGTCCTTAAGGTTTAATTTGGAGAAAGGGAAACAAGCGAAAAAGCGAGATGATCGCAAGATGGCGTGCATTTAATAGGCGGAAATGGTTATGTTGTAAAAACGACGCAGTTCCATCACTAACAAAATATTCCATGTGTTGGTTTTTTTGCAAAAAAAAATAAAAGATCCTCCAATTTCCTCTAATCTCGTATGTTTTCTCCCTTCTTCTCGTTTGTTTATAAGTCAGTGGCTCATTTCATTTAATTATTTATTATGCCGAGATTCACAGGCATAATTACAGTGGCAGCACCATTATCAATAATACTAATGATTATTAATAATAACCTCTTGTGAATGTAGTAATTATTCCAAGTAAAATCAACAATGTGGACCTTGTTATTATATAACAATTATAAGAATAGAAAAAGGACGAAAATTCTGCTGCTATCTATCTATCTATCTATCTATCTATCTATCTATCTATCATCTATCTATCTATCTATCTATCTATCTATCTATCTATCTATCTATCTACCGACCTACCTACCTACCTACCTACCCTATCCTATCTCTCTCTCTGTTATCTAATCTATCCTATATATCCTGTCTGTCTCTTGTCTGTCTGTCTGTCTATCATCTACCTAACCTACCTAGTTACAGTACCTACCAGTATGTATCTCTCCATCCTATCTATCCTATCTGTCTGCCTATCTATCCTATCTCAACTATCCATCCTCTCATCTGTCTGTCTGTCTGTCTGTCTGTCTGTCTGTCTGTCTGTCTGTCTATCTATCTATCTATCTATCTATCTATCTATCTATCTATCTATCTATCATCTACCTACCTACCTACCATGACATACCTAATCAGTTTTGAAACTTTTAATTTCCATTCTTTATTTTTTTAAAAAAAAAAAAACCCCTTCTTTCTCGTGATTTGTATCAATGGCTGATAAAGGAAACGGGAGCGATTAACCCACAATTTACATGTAGCAATTTGAAAAGATACAGCTACCTGAATCAATGATAGAACGGTCTGACAAAATGCAAACATACATACGATAAGGAACCACAAATCAAACAACAGCTGATAACAAGGGACGTGTCTTTTTTCAAGCAGCAAGCACGAGAGAGAGTGTTTGTATATGTAGGGATTATCGAAGTCTTTTTGCAATGTCTGTTTGGCAGTTTACTATTTTTATATGCCCATGAACATTTCAGCTTTGCAGTTAACCTACAAAGGTTTTGTTCCAAAGGAATTTCTAGCAGATTTTTCCCCTCAAGAAATATACTTTGCAGACAATCATATCCTACAGAGATAAATGAACTCTTCTAGTCCTGCTAATATTGGAAGAGGAAAAGGCACCATTTCCCACAAATACATTGTTGACTGCTGTTTAATTAGGATTAGCGCACGGATGGGAAAAAAAAAAGAGAGAGAGAGAGACACAGAGAGAGAGAGATAGAGGGAGAGGGAGAAAGAGAGAGAGAATTTGATTCACCTGGAGATAAGGCAAGGAAATGCAAAGGACTCATTTCAACAACGGACTCGTTTTTTTTCGCAGGGGTTATCTCAAAACCCTCACCGTATTCTCTGATGCAATATCCAACTTCAATAACCGCAATTTTGAACTGCTCAAGCAGAAAAACTCCATCCCATTTGCCAATGATGGATTGGTTTTGAGATGTTTGTAGTGGTAATGGTGACAGAAAGAGGTTGGAGCCTTTGGTCTCCAATAGTAAATCTTGTCCAAATACCCAAAACGGTTATCAAGGTTCGCCATTTCTCAAAGTCGATAACAGCAGACGGCGATCAATCTCACCCAGAACCAACCATGGATGTGGCAGGTAGATAACAGTGCTTTTTTTTTTTTTTTAAAAAGTTATTTCAACCAAAATGACTCATTCTTTTCTATAAATAAGCATGTTTGTGGATCTCCTCAAGGTAAAAGGTAGCCTTCGTGTAAAAATAAATAAATAAATAAATCACGAAATGTAGGCAGAATCTGTTTATCTGATTTAAGTGAGTTTCCTTAAGATAACACAGTCATCTTTAAGATCGATGGGACATTAAACAAAGATACAACCTGTCTCTCGTGGTTCTTTGCAATAAATAAAACAGACAGACAATGTTTTGTCCCTGGATGCAAGAAGTAACTTAATACCTACAATGCATCCACTGAGTAAGGTATTCCAACAACAACAATTCTCCATCCTGAAAACACCTTTGGACTGCATACCTGAAACATCTGGCACCTCCCTCCCTCCCTCCCTCCCTCCCTCTCTCATATATGTATGTATGTATGTATGTATGTATGTATGTATGTATGTATGTATGTTTTTTGTATTAAGTCATCCTGGATTACCACGAATGGAGGAGATATCACAAATCTCCAATTTTTGCCTTTCAGCCCAATCTCATGGGCCATCCAGACAGTATCATATAGCCGACAAGCTATTTTTCTATGTTTTTATTTTATTTTATTTATTTATGTTTTTATTTTATTTTATTTATTTTATTTTCTATGTTTTTACTTTATTTATTTATAGTATTATCAGCAAAAATATTATATATATATATATATATATATATATATATATATATATATATATATATATATATATATATATATATATATATATATATATTGTGTCTGTGTGTGTGTCTGTGTGTGTATTTCTCTTTAGCCAGGTTCTTCCTACGTAAACCAAGATTTTTATGCAGCCCTAGTTCAGTGAAATCACAATCCACTAGTTTCTAGGTTTTTTTTTTCTGACAGCCAGCAAACCCTCTGCTGCCCATTGGGAGACTAAGGAGACTAAGCTAGATCTATTTCGGGCTTATAAGCCCTCATGATAGAAATCATGTTTTCTCCCCATCCCTCCAAGTAGGAAAAGGTCACGTCTCTTTGGATCAAGGTGACTCTGCCCAGATTAATTGGAAGCAGCAGTAGAAAGGATGAAGGCCGATTCTGAGGCTACTTTGACCTGTTCTACTCCTATGAAAGGAATCAGTGGGATGAAGGAGGGATGCAACTGTCATCTCTGGTGTATTTCCAGCGATGGAAGTAGAAAAACCTGACTCTACAACCTTCAGAGATAAGGTTGGTGGACAGTGCTTCTAACTAGCTACAGGTTTTGGGATCTGTGGCCAAGACGCCATCACCGAGTGAGCATTTTTAATCAAGGACATATACCGTGTTTCTCCGAAAATAAGACTGGGTCTTATATTAATTTTTGCTCCAAAAGAAGCATTGGGGGTTATTTTCTGCTAGGTCTTGTTTTCTGGGAAATACAGTATTAAATACATCCATCTGGTTGATGATCTTAACTGGGTTTTATTTTTGGGGTAGGGCTTATATTATGAGCATCCTGAAAAATTATGCTAGGACTTATTTTCCAGTTGGGTCTTATTTTGGGAGAAACAAGGTGACTGAGAATTCCACTTCTTCTTAACCGCACTTGAGGGTTGGCCTTTTCTATAATAGGTATTGCACAAGACCGAATCTCTAGACTTCCTTGTCTTGCTTATTTTGCCCAGAATGCGGCAGTAGCTACTTCTGGGGGGAAAAAAAAGAACTAAAGAAAAAAAAAAAGAACTAAACCATGTATATCTTTAGAATTAGCACCCGAAGCCCAAGAAAACAAGTATTAGAACAGAGTAACTTTATTTGATGAATACTGCTTGGGCAGCCAACATAACTGCACCCAAATGGAATATTATTAACTCGGCAAGAAATGAATCCACAATTGATTTAAAAAAAGAGAAGACCTGATTTCGTTTTTTAAATTCTGCCAAAAATCTGGGCTTGCAAATCAAGTTTCGAAGGGTTGAAAAGAAATAGCAATCGGAATTTCAACCGATAGGGATTTCAAGGCGATCCAAATTGATCTGCCATCATTACCACCCAGGAACAAAATCCTTTTTAAAAAATATAACTCAGTGGGAAACCAGTACAAAAGGATCATAACACAACTCTACCCTTTCCCGTCCAACTCTGGTTATCGTTTAGATTTTATTAAAAAAAACAAAACCCACATTTAGACCTGTCACAAAAGACCAAATTCTGTGGTCCAGCTTATAAAATAAACTTAAGGATCTAGGGCACAATTCTTGCATTCTGCTCCCGTCTCCTTTTCTATCGCCTTTGTATGAATTCTCACACTTGGTGATTCCAATAGATAGCACCCTTCCTTCCATAGAAGGAAAACCCTCAACCTTTCAAGCAGCTCGCCCAACAGGGACCATAAGGAAGCGAGATCTGGTGGTGTGTGCAGTTTGGATATCACTGCGGGCATCTGCGATGGACTATCGAAAAGGACGACATGATTGTAATGATTCTTCAGGGGCAATCAGGCGTCACACATTTCCAATCATCCTTTAAAGGGTTGATTTCAAAGGCTTCCTGGATGGAATTAGCCGCCATCACATCCTTCTGGCATGCTTACCAACTCAATTAGTGCTCTACCAACCGCACAACACCTTCTGTTCTAATTTAAACTCAAGGGCCACAACCAAGTTCCTTCAGCAGTTCATTCCTAGCCGATACCAACATTTTGCATTGATTATCTTTGTCGGGTGGCCGTTCCAAACAAGGACCAATCTTTGCAGCTCCTTCAGTAAATTCCACTTCTCCGTTACGATGAGATCACATACTAAGATCGCCACACAAAAAAGAAAAGAAAAGAAAGGAAGACAAGATAGAAGAATGGCCACAGATACAGTTTTGTGTTTTTTCACTGCAGGGTGGGAGGGAAACAGTGGGCAATAGCTTTATCAGAGCAAAATATAACTTTGGCTTATTTTCAACCAGCGACATAGAATGAGTGTGCTATAAGTCAATAACAATAACAATAATAATGATAATGATAATAATAATAGCAACAAAAATGCCAAATCTACCCTAAACATCTGGCTAACTGTGCAACCGACTGTAATAACAGCTTTGAAATAACTGTGGTTTCTCGAGAAATCTTTTCAAACACCACCAAAGGCTGGGAAACTGAGTTTTGGGAAGAACATGGTGCCCTGGGTCAATTAAGGAAGCATTTCCATAAATTGAAGTCGGCCGTCCACAAACCACTATAGAGAGACCAGGGTTCAGAGAGATTTATTAGCCATTATCTGTTTTTTTTTATGATTAACTTGAGAGCTGCAAAGAAGGTTGTGTAAGCCGAAGCATGGAAGAATATAAAAAAAAATCAAGGATTTGTGTCTTGATGTTCCTTCTGCTTACCGATTGAGAGTTTTGATCTTCCATTCATGGATGAAATATAATAAACACCCTTCATCTGCCAAGAGTCTAGCCAACTTTATAGGGAATCTGGACCCCCTAAAATATCAGTTCTAGAAACCCCAATAAACTCAGTAACCTAAATGCAGGATTATCTGATTCTGAAAAACATAAGGGACCAATCAAGGATACAAGTGTATTTTCCACAATGCATTTGAAAGAAAGGATCACTGTTATTAAATAAGAATTTTCTCTCCCCCCACCCCACCCCTTTTAACAACTTGGCAATCTGCAGCTGCTAAAACAGATGGCTATTTCAGAAATAGCTCTTCTCCGAGACTCTTTGAACTGCAAGAAATCCAATGCTTTTGCGAAGCCGTTGGCCACCGGTGGGGGTAAGGCACACGGGTGGAGAATCAAGATGTTGTAACTCTGAATGAATTTAACAATGTGACCAAGACTAGATCATGTGAAAAAGCAGTAAAATACCCAAACTGTCATTTTGAGAACCATGCACAAAGTTTAATTCAATGTTACTCCCTTTAAGCATATATTTTTTCCCCCTCAAAGCATATCAGCCCAAGAACTCAATTTTGTAATAATACTATTAATAACTGTCAGGACAAACTTAGGGTTTGGCTTCCTTTTTTTTCTTCTTCTTTCTTTTTTTCCTCTCTCTCTTTTTCATTCCTCCCTCCTTCTTCCCTTCCTTCTTCCCTTCCTTCCTTCTTTCTCCTTCCTTCCTTCCTTCTCCTTCCTTCCTTCCTTCTTCTCTTCCTCCATTCCTTCTCTCCTTCCTTCCTTCTTCCTTCCTTCCTTTCCTCCCTCCCTCCATTCCTTTTCGCCTTCCTTCTTTCCTTCCTTCCCTCCATTCCTTTTCTCTTCCTTCCTTCTTCCTTCCTTCCTTCCTTCCCTCTGTCCATTCCTTTTCACCTTCCTTCTTTCCTTCCTTCCCTCCCTCCCTCCATTCCTTCCTTCCCTTCTTCCCTCCCTCCATTCCTTTTCTCCTTCCTTTTCTTCCCTCTCCATTCCTTTTCTCCTTCCTTCCTTCTTCTCTCCCTCCCTCCTTCCCTCCCTCCATTCCTTTTCACCTTCCTTCTTTCCTTCCTTCCTTCCCTCCCTCCCTCCATTCCTTCCTTCCCTTCTTCCCTCCCTCCATTCCTTTTCTCCTTCCTTCCTTCCCTCCCTCCCTCCCTCCCTCCCTCCATTCCTTCCTTCCTTCCTTCCCTTCTTCCCTCCATTCCTTTTCTCCTTCCTTCCTTCCTTCCCTCCCTTCCTCCCTCCCTCCCTCCCTCTCTTTCCTTCTTTCTCTCTCTGTCTCTCTGTTTCCTTTTTGTTTTTAAAACACGGGGCTTTTTTCTTGTTTTGAGAAGACTCAAAAAGAGCACTTTTCTCAACAAGAGCTGGCCTCCGATGCATCAAAGTTTAAGAACCAACAACAACAACAACAAAAGGGGTAGTGAGATGGGGAAAGAATTAACCCAGGCATGTTTGCCTTCTTCAAATTCCAGCAGACAGCATTTCTCAATAGATCTTGCCACTGCTTTTCATTTTCCCACTCCAGGAAAATCACCTTCCTAACAATTAACACCCTTAACATTCTGCAGAATCAAGAACGGGGGTCAAATGGCCTGATCTAATTTCTCTTCCACGCTGTCACAAAAACCAGGTCATCATCATCATCATCATCATCATCATTATTATCATTATTATTATTATTATTTGGCATTTGTAGGCAGTTGATCCCCATAACTAATTTACTGTTTGCTGGGGATTTTTTTTTCACCCCCCCTCCTGAATCTGACCTGAGGACTGAACCAAATAAATACATATTTATTTATTTAGGTGCCCAAAAGGGATGCTATCTTGTAGAGGCATTTGGACTGCATTTTAAAAGCATGCTTTTGTTTTCTTGGGTTTTTTGTTTTTTTGCAAAATCCTTCTTTTCTGTCTTCCCCATCTCCTCCTCCTTCTCCTTCCACGCGCTTCTCCCCATCATTTAAGTAGAAATAATACCCTACTTCTTCCTCTCTGCTCTCTCTCTCTCTCTCTCTTTCCCTCCACCCCATCTATCCCCAGCTATCTTTAGAAGCAGCGTTCCTGATAGAGATACGTTACCCATCCAACGTTCAGAGGGGTTTTTTTTGGGGGGGGGGGGAAAGAGAGAGAGAAAAGGCAGTCAAAGCCGGGTGGGGTGTGGGATGGAGGGGGGGGGAGAGAGAGAAGAAGGGGGGGGAGATGCACGCGCAAACACACACACACACACACACACACACAAACACCAAACACATTTGCACACCCACCCATCCATCCATCCATCCATCCCCCCGCGAGTCGGGACCCAGGCAAAGAATTTGCAAGGGACGAAAATCCTTCCTTGCAAACCCCCCAACCCTCGGCTCGCGACCTCCCTTAGTTGCCTCGGCGGGGAGCGAAGGGGGAGCGGGGAAGGCAAGGCAAGGGGGGGGGGGGGAAAGGCTTTTGTTTACGGAGCCCCTCCAGGAAAAGCACCACGGACCAGTCCAAAAAAGAAGAAGAAGAAGAAGAAGAAAAGAAAGAAGGACCCCCCCCCCCAAAAAAAAGAAGAAGAAGAAGAAGAAGGGGGAGAGGAAAACCCAGCCGGGGTTCAAGTCAGTACTTACATTCTGTCGGAAACTAGCAGGCGGCTGTCGACCATCATCTCTGGCAGAAAATCCAGCTTGAATGAAGAAGTCATGTCCCTTCCCTTCCCTTCTTTCCTTCCTTCCTTCCTTCCTTCCTTCCTTCCTTCCTTCCTTCCTTCCTGTCTTTCTTTTTCTTTTCTTCCTTCTCTCTCTCTCTCTCGTTTGGATCAAAGGCAGCCCCCTCCCTTGGCTCTATTCCTGCAACCCCTTTCTTTCTTTCTTCTTCTTCTTTTTCTTCTTCTTCTCTTTCTTCTCTTTCTTCGGCACGCCGCTCCGGCTTTGGCCAAAGAGGAGGACGGTGGCTCCTTGCTGGCTCGGCGGCTCCGGCAGCAGCTCTCCTCTGGCCACGAGACAGGTGCGGGAGGCCTCCCAAGGCAACAGTGAGAGCCGCCACTTGTCACATTCTCTCCCCCTCTTCGCCTCCGCCAGCCCCGCTCTGGACTCCGCCGCTCAGCAACTGTCTGTACAGCGCCAGGTGCTGAGAACGGGAGGCGGAGTTCCTTGTTTCCCCCACTGCAGCGAGATTTTAACCCCTGACGCCCCAAAAGGGCCGCCCCCCTTCCCCACGCCCGCCCGACAGGCAGCCAGGCACGTCGGGCAGCCCTGGGTTTCGACGGAGGAGGAGGAGGAGGAGGAGGAGGAGGAAGGAAGGAACGAGAGAGAAGAGAAGAGAAGAGAAGAGAAGAGAAGAGAAGAGAAGAGAAGAGAAGAGAAGAGAGAGAAAGAAGGAAAGGGAGGAAGGAGAGAAGAAGTTGAATAGGGAGAAGGGAAAAGAGGGAGGAGAAGGAAGGAAGGAACGGAAGAGAAAAGAAGAGAAGAGAAGAGAAGAGAAGAGAAGAGAAGAGAAGAGAAGAGAAGAGAAGAGGAAGGAGAAAGAAGGAAAGGGAGGAAGGAGAAAGAAGGAAAGGGAGGAAGGAGAGAAGAAGTTGAATAGGGAGAAGGAAAAAGAGGGAGCAGGAGGAAAGAAGGAACGAGGGAGAGAGAAGAGGAAGGAGAAAGAAAGAAAGGGAGGAAGGAAGGAAGGTAAGTTGAAGGGGAGAAAGGAGAAGGAAAAGGAGGGAGGAGAAGGAGGAAAAAAGGAACAAGAGTGAGAGAAGAGAAGAGGAAGGAGAAAGAAGGAAAGGGAGGAAGGAGAGAAGAAGTTGAATGAGGAGAAAGGAGGAGGAAAAAGAGGGGAGGAGGAGGAAAGAAGGAACGAGAGGTAGAGAAAAGAAGAGGAAGGAGAAAGAAGGAAAGGGAGGAAGGAGAGAAGAGGCTGAATGGGGAGAAAGGAAGGAAAAGGAGGGGGGAGGAGGAAAGAAGGAACGTGGGGGAGAGAAGAGAAGAGGAAGGAGAAAGAAGGAAAGGGAGGAAGGAGAGAAGAGGTTAAATGGGGAGAAAGGAGAAGGAAAAGGAGGGGGAGGAGGAGGAGGAAAGAAGGAAAGAGAGGGGGGAGAGAAGAGAAGAGGGAGAAAGAAGAAAAGGGAGGGAGGAAGGAAGAGATGTTGAAGGGGAGAAAGGAGGAGGAAGGAAGGAAGGAAAAAGGAGGGAGGGATAGAGGGAGGGAGGGAGGGAGGAGGAGGAGGAAAAGGAAGGATAGGAAAGAGGAAGGGGAGGAAAACGGAAGGAAAAGTAGAAAGAAGGAAAGGGAGGATGGAAAGTGGAAGTTGAAGGGGGAGAAAGGAGGAGGAGGAGGAAGGAAGGAAGGGGAGGGAGGGGAGGAGGAAGAGGGAAAGGGAAAGTGGAGGTAGAGGAAGAGGAGAGGAAGAGGAGGGAGAAGGAGGAGAAGGAGAAGGGGAAATAAGAAGAAGAAGAGGAAGAAGGAGGAGGAGGAGGAGGAGAAGAAGAAGAAAAATCTTCCTAAATTTGGTTCTCTAGGTCAGGTTTTCAAGGGAGAACAGCCTCTAACTCTGGAAGGACTGCAGAGCAGTCAGTGGCTCAGGGGTCTGGACTCTGCAAGAGGAACCCTCGGAGGGGAAGAATTTTAAAAGGCTGGAAAAACAAAACCATCCTCAGGAGAAGCTTTTTCTTCACCCATTCTTTCTCCCTCCGTCTTTCCCTCCTTCTCCCTTCTCCCTCCTCCCTTTCCTCCTCCCTCCCTCTCTCTCTCACACAAACACACAATCAAACTGGTTCCTTTCATGGCGTGACTGCCTCAGTCTTTGCAAAACTCAGCTTTGTAGAAATTTAGAAATCAGGACACCAAAATCAAAAGCGTCTTTATGAAACGAAGGGAAAGTGGTCATGGGTTGATTGATATCAAAAGGATGACAGGCATTTGGGGGGTGGGGGTGGGAGATGAACTTGGCCACGGTGCATGCCTCTCTTTAGGACCCTCAATTATACATGGATAATAAACTCAGAAACTATATTATTCAAGCCGTAGCTGGGGAGAAAATCTAGTAAAGTTGTTAAAGAATGTTTTTTTTTTCCTCCGGTGTCTGAGAACATTTTAGCATGTGCTGCTTGAGATGATGAGAGTAATGTTCTTAGAAGAAACTTGCAACCGGGGCTAATTCAACAAGAAAAAAAAAATGTTTGTCATTAAAGGTTCTTTCAGACCCACAAATTTATAGTTCTGTTTCCAGGGGACTTAAATGCTGATTCCTGTACAGCATATACCAAGAATCATGAAGGACCAGCAATTCTATGCGGATCATTATAATAAACGAGGCTCCAATAATGAGACAGATCATTATTTTAAACAGATGTTTCTTTCCTTCACATAAATTCAGCAAACTGCCTTTTAGAAAATATATATATATATATATATATATATATATATATATATATATATATATATATATATATATATATATATATTCTCACCCCTCCTAATCAAAATAATTATATGGAGGTTCGCAATCCATCCGGTACGAGATTAGCCAAAAACTTTTTAAAAAATATTTTTTCCCCTCTCTTTTTATTTGGTTTTAAACCAGCCGCCTTCAAAACAGTTCTTTATAGATGAATAGAACAATTTTCAACTAAACTGTAATTTGCCACCAACATTTCAATTCTTCATCCAAGCAAATTTATCTCCGTATGATTACATGGTTATAGAGTGGCAAGGAACATTATGTAATTTCAAAACGTAGGCTGAAAGTAACACTATTTTTTTTTTTAACAGCCCCAAAACCTTGCTGAATATTCCGATTGGTTCAATCTAGTCCTGTAGCCTTTTGTTTTAACTGAAATTTGTTTGACCCTTGTTTGACCCGGTATCACTGGGATGCTAAAATCCCGAATTTTGCACCAGAAACCGCCAATCAAATGAAAACAGTGAGATAAAAAACAAACCTCAACGTGCCTTCAAGACCATCGGAAAACCATGGATATAACCTCCAATCAATCAACCAATTAAAATTAAAATTAAAAGCCCTTTAGCCTCAGCTCATAGAATGGGGAAAAAAAAAAAGAAATAAATGTACTTTTGCGCACCGCCATATCCACTTGCTTGTATGAACGGACGTGGAGAATTTTTATATCCGACATAATTGGCCAAATTAGCTGAAATACTTGATAAATTCATGCAACAATGAAACTAAGAGCTTCTCTGGTGCATTTATGTTCTACGCAGTGTTCGTCTATCTAAAACACTTGCTCCCTTATTTAAAAAAAAAGCATCCTATGTGATAGTTTCATTGGCTGTCGTTACCAACCTGTATAAGTTATTTACTCGTACAGCATCGTCAATCAATCCATCAATGGTCCCGTGGAACAATTTAAGCCCCAAAGATGGGTTAGTTGTTGCTTTGCAGAGTGTGCCATGTGGATTTTCACAAAATGAGGAACAGCCATGGAAGGAGACAGGAAAGGACAAACAAAGATAACGAAATAAATGTAATATTTATAAGGGCACCATTTCCAAAGGTGTTGAGGCTATTGGGTTAAACCAAGACCTTTCTCAGAAAGTTAGGAATTCAGTCCTGCCTTAACTGTGCTGGACAAAAATCAGAGCAGAGGTGGGTTTTAGCAGGTTCTGACCACTTCTGGAGAACCGGCAGCGGAAATCTTGAGTAGTTCGGAGAACCGGTAAATACCACCTCTGACTGGCCCCGCCCCCATCTATTCTCTGCCTCCCAAGTCCCAGCTGATCGGGAGGAAATGGGGATTTTACAGTATCCTTCCCCTGGAGTGGGGTGGGAATGGAGATTTTACCATAACCTTCCCTTGCCATGCCCACTAAGCCACACCCACAGAACCGGTAGTAAAAACATTTGAAACCCACCACTGAATCAGAGCCTTCACTATTGCCGTAGCAAACATGTTATAATCCCGTGACGGCGAGCCTATGGCACGCTTGCCAGAAGTGGCACACGGAGCCAACTCTCCGGGCACGCAGAGCCATAGCCCGTTGCTCCTCCTGGTTCCAGTGTGCTGGCCAGCTGGTTTTCATGCGCATGGGAGCGCTGGAAACCGGAAGAGCAACCGCCCTGTGCGCATGTGTGCGCCAGGAAGATGATCTCCCGGTTTCTGGCACATGCATGTGCACCGGCCAGCTGGGCTTCTGGCTTCTGGTGCATAAGAGTGTGCGAAGACCAGTTGGCCAGTGTGCATGCATGTGCCGGAAACCGGGAGATCATCTTCCTGGTGCATGTATACCAGGCGGCTGCTGTTCGTTTCTGGCATGCGCATATGCCTCGATAAGGTTCACCCACATTGTTATAATCCATGAGTTCTAATGGATAATATACCATATTTTCCGGCGTATAAGACGACTGGGCATATAAGACGACCCTCCTCAGAGCCATTTAAGGCTCGTCAGAGCCTTATGGGCTGGTCTGCCTGGTTACAGGAGAATGAGACCCGGCGTATAAGATGACCCCCGACTTTTGAGAAGATTTTTGTGTGTTAGAAAGTAGTCTTATACGCAGGAAAATACAGTACGTAATATTTATTGTGGATTTGAGTCAGTTTTGATACCTGGCAATTGCCTGGACAATTCAATGCAGATTTCTTGGCTTGATTTTTTGGAAGGCCCGAGAGAGAAGGACCAGTCCACGGTCACTCAGCTGGCTTCGAACCTAACAGAGGAGTGGAACTTCCAGTCTCCTGCTTTGTAGCTGGATGCTTTGAAATGGGACTCCAATGGCTAATATACAAATAGCAAAAAGTTAGGTTCACCCTGGCTGATGAAAATTGTTGCACCTAGAACCTAGAAGCAGAAATGGGTTTATCCCTTATCACAGAAGCCCATAATAGGGGTGAAATGCTCCTGGATCGGACCGGATTGCCCGATCCGGTAGCGATCTTGGCCGGTGGTTTGGCAAACAGGTAGCAATGGCGGAGCAAAGCTCCGCCCACCTGCCCGGTTGTCATTACTTCCTGGTTTTATTTGCGAGTGTGAGCGCGTGGCGTGTGCGCTTCTGAACCGGTAAGGAAGATAAGTAGATTTCAGTCCTGGCCCATAGGTATAGTAACTTGAACCAAATCTTGTTCCACGTCTTTTTGCACTTAAGCTACGAAAGAGTCTATTTGACGATTAACCTAACATTGGGGACAAGGCTTATGAGCACCCCTAAATCCTTGCCTTTGTGTGAGCAAATGAACTTTGCTTCATTAGACTAGGACCTACCACCACAAAGGAATATAATAAAAACAAGACAAAATATACAAGAGGCGGAAAATGTATTCATGGTTGAACAAGAAGATAAAAACGTTCTCTCTTTTTTGGCATGATGTTTCCATTAACAACATAGCTGTCAAAGAAGGGGATCTGTAAGAGAAGAGATATTAATAACAGAGTAACAGAGTTGGACGGGACCTTGGAGATGGAACCCTGCTCAAGGTGGAATGTTCTTTTAGTGATTCATGGTATTCGAACAAACTGGCATAGTTCAGTCATATGGGAAGCTTGGATGGATCACAGTGAAGAATAGAACCACCCAATTGAAAAAGGCCTGGTTGCTGAGTGGGTGTGGCCATGGTAGGCGTGGCCTACTTGGCCTCCTGCACCACAGCGGAAAGATGGCATTTTCACCCTCCCCAGGCTCCAGAGGCTTTCCTTGAGCCTCCAGGATGCCAGATCAGTGCAGTACCCACACGGAGGCTCTGGAAGAACAAAAACAGCCTCCCCCGAGCTCCAGAGGCCAGAAACAGCCCCATTTCTGGACTTCCGGAACTTATGAAAGGCCCATTTTTCGTCCTCCCAGAGCCTCCGTGTGGGCACTGCACTTATCTGGAATCCAAAATGGGCCACGTGGAGACTCCTCGGAGGGGAGGGGTGGGCAGGGCCAGACAGAAATTGCAACTACCGGTTCGGGGAACCAGATGTAAAATTAGCACCCGGTTTGCACGAATCGGTCCAAACTGGCTGAATCCCACCACTGAAACCACCTCCCCCAAATCTGGAAGTGTTCACACGAGGATCTCGAATCAGAATGGCCAGTCTTTAGGTTGGAGAATCAAAATAGAGGGAGCCAAACGTACTTCAGCTCGAAGAATTCCATTCAGAATGACAGATCCCGCACTGGCAAGATCAGAATTTAATTATCCACAACCTTCACACTTACTGAATGTTCTGACATAATTGCCAGCTCAAAACTACATACCAAGTACATTTAAAATGTATGGTTGGAGGATGGGAACTTTCGAAAAACAAATCTCCCAAGATAAAATATAGCTCAGCTGTCTTGAGATTTTTTCTTTCTTTCTTTTTTTGTATAGCTGTGCAGAGTTTTCAATGTAGTGGATGAAAGAAGAGTGGGGCAGAGCGCAGGAGATGACACGGCATGGAGGGAGTTTGGTTCCTTCATTCATGTCAAGGAAGCATGGATAAATATCATGCATTCAAGTCTACAGGAGGCTATTAACATACCGGCAGGGGTGGGCTGCTGGGGGTTCGGGAGAATCTCTAGCTAAGATTCTGTGCAGTTCGGAGAACCCCCAAATCCCACTCCTGGATGGTCCTGCTCACACCACCCCTCCCCTCCCCGGAGTCCCCACACGGCCTGTTTTGGATGTAGGTAAATGCAGGGCACATGCGAAGGCTCAGGGAGAGCGAAAAATGGGCCTACCGGAAGTTCGGGAAGGCTGGAAATGAGGCTGTTTCTGGTCTCCGGAGGGCCTCCGGAGGGCCGGGGAAGGCCATTTCTGCTCTCCAAGCTCAAGGAAAGCCTCCAGAGCCTGGGGAGGGCAAAAATGCCCCCCCCCACCATGGTGCAGGAGGCCGAATAGGCCACGCTCACCATGGCCACGCCCGCCCAGCAACTGGGCAGAGAACCCCATGCTAAAATTTTTGAAGCCCACCCCTGCATACAGGTATGGCAGTCCTCGCCTTATGATCACAACTGAGCCCGAAATTTACGTTGCTAAGCAAGGCAGCTGTTAAGTGAGTTTTGCCACATTGCTCGAGCTTTCTTGCCACAATTGTTAAGTTAGTAACCCGGTTGTTAAGTGAATCTGGCTTCCCCATTGACTTTGCTTGTCAGAAGGTTGCAAAAGGAGATCACGTGATCCCAGGGATGTGGCAACCTTCATAAATATGAATCAGTTGCCAAGCTTCTGAATTTTGATCACATGACCATGGAAATACCAGGAATGGTCATAAGTGTAAAAAACGATTGTAAGGTTTTTACATGTTGTTGTAAAATGGTTCAAATGGTCACTAAACCCTAACCCTAATGCTGTATTGCAGAACAGCTATATCTGCTGTGAGCTCCGCATAGGCATCAGGAAGGGCATCCAGCCAGTAAATGCTATATTGGAGAACGGCTATATTATGGTATATTATGTCAATGTGCAGGTGAGAGAGGTATTCCTGTTGCAGGAAGGGAGGGAACAAGAGATCCACCGCACGTTGCAGAATTAAAACCATTTTATAATGCCTTGGTAAGACCACACTTGGAATATTGGAATATTATGTTGGTTGCCACAACATAAAAAAGATGTTGAGAGCTCAGAGAAGCACAACAAAGATGAATAGGGGACTGGAAGGTGAAACAGACGAAGAACAGTTGCAGGAATTGAGTATGTCTAGTTTAATGAAAAGAAGGACCAGGGGAGACATGATAGCAGTCTTCCAATATCTTAGGAGCTGCCCCAAAGAAGAGGGAGTCAAGCTATTCTCCAAAGCATCTGAAGGCAGGACAAGAAACAATGGATGGAAACTAATCAAGGAGAGAAGCAACCTAGAACTAAGGAGAAATTTCCTGACAGTTAGAACAATTAATCAGTAGAACGGCTTGCCTCCTGAAGTTGTGAATGCTCCAACACTGGAGATTTTAAAGAAGAATTTGGATAACCATTTGTCTTCCTGCCTAAGCAGGAGGTTGGACTAGAAGACCTCCAGGGTCCCTTCCAATTCTGTTATTCCATTATTAAAAGCCATCAGTCAGGCTGCTGGGAGTCCTACTTCAGGAACAACAGGAGAGTTAAATGTTCTCCTCCTCTCCCATTATTGATTTCCCAACATAACCACAGATGGCATTTTGAGCAGACCAGCGTTCCAAGAATAACCACCATTAATACCAAGCCAACTCAGTCTCATTCATCCAAGCTGGCTGTGGTAAAAAAATAAAATAAAAATAAAGGTCTAAATGCAACATTCCCTCTTAAAATCTTAAAACTTTACCTGCCTACTGTGGTCCTTTAATGTCTCCCCTTGCAACAGAAGCCAAGAAAGCCATCCTTACTAAGGGTTCACAGTCTCTCGCGCACATACGATGCTCATCACAGGCGAGATCAAAAAAATCCCACGGGTGCTGCGGTGACATTTATACGTTCCCCTGCAGTCCTATTTCTCAATCTTTTACTGTAGCGGTGACCTCATACACATCTCTCGGCTTGCCGTTAGAGCTTGTAACGACCATGATTCCTGCTTATTAATCTCTTGTAATGATTGCGGTGGGCTTGTCTCATCAAGCAAATCAGTTAGCACATATTACGATGATCACGAGTGGACGACATGCAGGCAATACGCTCAGAGGTGGGTTTCACATAATTTTACCACCGGTTTGCCACGCACCGAAAATGTGAGAGCGCGCCGCTTCTGCGCATGCGCGTGGCCTTCCGCGCATCCGCTTTGCTCATGCACGCAGCTTGCATGCATGCACGCAGCTTAGAAAACGTGGCTAAATAGGATGGCATAGCGTCGGGGCGGGTCGGTGGGCGGGTCCACCCGCAAGTCGCCACTATCGGTTCATCCGAACCGGTCTGAACCAGACGAATACCACCACTGGATATGCTATTTATGTGCAGTCCAGTGATGGGTTTCAAAATTTTTTACTACCAGTTCTGTGGAGTGTGGCTTGGTGGGTATGGCATGGCTTGGTGGGCATGGCAGTGGAAGGATACTGTAAAATCTCCATTCCCTCCCCACTCCAGGAAAAGGTTACTGCAAAATCCGCATTTCCTCCCAATCAGCTGGGACTCAGGAGGCAGAGAATCGATGGAGGCACGGCCAGTCAGAGGTGGTATTTACAAGTTCTCTGAACTACTCAAAATTTCCACTACCGGTTCTCCAGAACTGGTCAGAACCTGCTGAAACCTACCGCAGTCATTTGTGATTGAGATCCATGGATCAGTGGGAAGAATTTGAAGGCGTGACTGTATGGTCAGCACCAGGAAGAGTTTGATGCTGCTGACCAACCGTGACCCTCCTTTGGCCTCAAGAGGTGATCACTGTGGCCAGAGTTAATCACCCTGATGGATGGATCTGACAAGAGATCCATTTCCATTAAACTGCTATAAGGCTACTGCTGAATTCCCTAGGGCAGTGATGGCTAACCTTTTTGCCATTGCGTGCCAAAAGTGGGGGGCGGGGTGGGGGGGACACACGCATGTGTGCCCACATCCATAATTCTATGCGCCCCCCACCTCATGCTCCTCCTGCTTTTAACACATGATGGCACAGTGGGCCCAGTAGGCCCATTTTTTGCTCTCCCCAGGGCTCCAGAGCCTTTCTAGGAGCCTGGGGAGAGCAAAAACAGCCTTCCCCACCTCCCCTAGAGGCCCTCCGGAGGCCGGAAACAGCATGTTTCCTGACGTCTGGTGGGCCCACGCATGTGTGCCGGAGCTGAGTTCGCATGGCCACTGATATGGCTCCACGTGCCACCTGTGGCACCCATGCCATAGGTTCACCATCATGGCCCTAGGGGTATTAACCATTCTCCCAAAATCATTTGCTAATCACCACCAGTCGCTATTCCAAAACCCTACAAAATTCTTCTTCTGAAGCAAGAAGGAAGAATCAACGTTGGAAACCACAGTTCCCACAATCCCTTAATTCTGGAACAGGCTGATGGGAATGGATATCTACATTTTATAGAGTCCAAAGTAATTTTTGTGTGTATGTGTGGACTTTTAAATCAGTTGATTTTCTTTTAAAATCCCTTTCTGTAATCCCTTGCATCAGGATGGAGTCAGGGTGACTGAATAGAACTGAGCGTTTACTGGCCGGATCCCCTTCCTGATGCCTATGCGGAGTTCGCAGCAGATATTTTCTTTTTGTACCCAGAGAGAGAAATATCTGCCATACCTAGGATCGAACTCACAGCCTCCTGATTGTGAGGTGAGAGCTCCACCTCTAGGCCACCACACCGCTCAGATTTGTCTCCTAAAATCTGTCTGGCTTGGTCCATTCGTTTTTCTTGACAAGATTTTGGAAGTGATTAGCCGTTGCCTGAGGGCTGGTCTCCAGCATGGCGCCTTGACCACTACACTAAATTGCTTCTCCAAAGTGTAATGTTTCACTGGGGATATTTTAAGAAATCCAGCTCCGTTCTTTCTTTCGAATTGCATCAGTCTGCTTTGTGCTAATACTGTCTACAGGGCAACACCATTTCAATTTGATTGGCATCTCTGAGCACGGTAGAATGGAAGCACTTTTTATTTTTAAAAAGTTATTTTTCAATAGATTGGTGTAATGGGCAATGAGAATAACCTTGAGGGACCGGAGGTAAAAATTTTCAACCAAGACAAGGGTCAGATAAGAGAATTATGATTCTGGGCTAGAACTGTAATCTGAGAAAGCATCTCAGATTTGACCAGCTGTAGTTCTCACAAAGGTAAAGGGAGGGAGAGAGAAACGTTCAGGAATTGCAAAAATTTGTTCCTTTAACCTTATAATCAATGTCATATTAGTTTTCATAGCTTTGGTTTTCTAGTCTGGCCTATCTTGAAGGCTGATGATCAGGTTACCAGATCTGGAATGCAAAAATCATGGAAAACTCTTCTTGAACTGCCATGAGCTAATTATCCAGATACCAATAAAGGAGAATATTTGTAGCTCAGGACTGAAGTGAGTGGTGAGGTCTGTGATGCTCTCTGAGCTTGGTTGTTTTCTTGCAGGTGGTGCCTTACCAGATTAGATAACATCATCAGTGCTAGTCAGATGGGGTTACCTAGTTTGGGTTAGGAAACCTCTGTAAGAAAACAACCAAGCTCAGAGAACACCAAAGATCCCTCAGTTATCCAGATTTTTGCAGTTTAGGTGGTAGCTTTATTGTTACGTTGCACTAGAAAATACCAGCGTGGGCTGAAAAGGGAGACAGACAGAACAAAAGATTGACAGTAATTTTAGGTTTCACCGTCAATCAAAATAGCTGCAAGCATGGGCCATTTCTCCAGAATATGACTAATGTCGAGCTGCAAAAATTCAGGCCACCACTAGGGGGCAGAGACAAAGACAGCCTTAACTCTGCTGCCATCTACGGTTCCTTTTGATTTCTGCCGCTCAGATTTATTAGTCCTACCTACAGTAATGCATCTGAAAAATCTCACTGGGTCATGTTTAAAACTAACACCATTACAGGAACAGTCCCCCCTTTTAATTCCAGCTATGCTGGCTAGGGAATTCTGGGAGCTTGGAAGTCCACAAGTCATAAAATTGCCAAGGTTGGAGACCCCGAAGTTCAAGAGAAATAAATTTCCATTTCACAGAATAACTATTGAAGAGTCCTGCTTTAACTAAGATACTAGGTTGGCTTTGGATAGGATGAGGAATCAGAAGGGAACATTTCAAGCTGTTCTTCCAGAAACGATAGATTTATGAAGGCCTTTTTAGACATTTTGGTTTCCAAGCCATTTAAATGCCATTGCCAGCCCTTTGAATCACACCCAGAAATTTCACATTATTGTTGGAAGGACACGGTGAAACACCAGTGTCCCTCAACCTGAGGGTTTCCAAATGTGTTGGAACTACAATTCCCAACCTTTCCAGGTACACCGTGTTGAGAGTCTTCAACTGGAAAATCAGAAATAGGCAAATCGCTACGGTGTATATTGTTTTTAAAAAAACAGTGAAACTCCAATCTCTCTGTGTACCTGACACTTAAAATATTAGCAGTTAGCATTTGTTTTTGCAGAAGAAGATTTTTTTTTGAAGAGCAGAAACATATTTCTAATACTTGCAGGAAACACACCCTTGTTGTTTTCTAGATTCACACAATATTTTTCCATTATAAACTTGTGCAGTTGGGCATTTCAACTAGTTCTTTTGCCTTCAATCCCATCTCATGTTCCTTAAATTTCCCCAATAATCTTTTCTTCCTCTTCCTCCTCCTCTTTCCTCCCCTTCAACTTCCACTTTTCTTCCTCCTATTCCTCCTTCCTCCTCTCTTTTCATTCTTTCTTTTTTCCTCCTCCTTTTCCTTCTCTTTCCTCCCCTTTAACTTCCACTCTTCTTCCTCCTTTTCCTTCCTTCTTCCTCTCTTCTACTTCTCTTTTTTCCTCCTCCTCCTTTCCCTCCCCTTTAACTTCCACTCTTCTTCCTCCTTTTCCTCCTTTCTCCCTTTTCTTCCTTCTTCCTCTCTTCTCCTTCCTTTTTTCCTCCCATTTTCCTTCTCCTGCCTTCTCCTTCTCTTTTTTCCTCCTCCTCTTCCTCCTCCTCCTTTTCCTTCTCTTTCCCCCCCTTCAACTTCCACTCTTCTTCCTCCTTTTCCTTCCTTCTTCCTCTCTTCTCCTTCTTTCTTTTTTTCCTCCCATTTCCTTCTCCTTCCTTTTTTCCTCCTCCTCCTCCCCCTCCTCCTCTCCCCCGCTCCTCCTTTTTCTGTGCTTAGCATAAAGCCTTGCCAATCCGAAGTTTTAAGATGTCTTAAACAGCGGTTAACTTTTTTTTCAACCCAATCCTGGGCACTTTTTCCCCTGGAAGCAAATCCAAGAAATCCAAGTAGATTCCCAAGAAAAATGTGTTTAAGATTGCAATGCCCCCTTTTTAAGCACATAAACCTAGGACTGCACAGCTCTAGATTTCCCACAGCTATGTAGTAGTAAAATGTCCGAATGTATTCTCCTAATCTGTTTGAAAAGGGAAGCATTGCGGCTGCTACCAATCTCTGCAAAAGTATATATTTATCTTTTTCAAAGCAAAGAGTCCATTCACGGACAAATGCTGTGTCTACCGTCAATTTCCAAAGCCTGCTTTCTCCATCTCGTCCCCCAAATATCAAGCAGTTGCTGTTAATTTGATATCTCCTAGGAATGTCCCACAGCTCAGGATCATCCCCAGCCAACAACTATGTAATCTGGGAAGAGAGGCAGCATCCAGTTTCAGCTCAGGTTTGGCTGTAAATCTGCCCTCTTCAGACACTTAAATGCCTTATTAAAGATTTGGTTTACTGGACAGAAGATCCCTAGGCCAGCTTAAGCAAGGACTGAGGTTTAATTGCAATAATGAAGGTGCATGCATACACCCAGAAGATTTGCCCCTTGCACTGTATTAAAAAGCAAAAGCGATTTGTAAGTCTTTATAATTTCCGCATGTTTATATTGATAAATTTAATATAGAATGGAATAACAGAGTTGGAAAGGGACCTCAGAGGTCTTCTAGTCCAACCCCCTGCTCAGGCAGGAAACCCTACACCACTTCAGACAAATGGTTATCCAAACTCATAAAAACCTCCAGGGTTGGAGCGTCCACAACTTCTGGAATCAAGTCTTTCCACTGATTAATTGTCCTAACTGGAAGTTTCTTCTCAATTCCAGGTTGCTTCTCTCCTTGATGAGTTTCCTATCCATTGCTTCTTGTCCTGCCCTCAGGTGCTTTGGAGAATAGCTTGACTCCCTCTTCTTTGTGGCAACACTGAGATATTGGAACACTACTATCATTTCACCCTTAAAATTTGTCCTTCTTTTCGACAAATATACACTGCTCAAAAAAATAAAGGGAACACAAGCCGAAGACATCCGAGATCTGAATGAATGAAATAGCCTTATTAAATACTTTGTTTTTTACATACAGTAGTTTATACACTGCTCAAACAACTAAAGGGAACACAAAACTACTGTATGTAATGAACAACGTATTTAATAAGGCTATTTCATTCATTCAGATCTCGGATGTCTTCTGCTTGTGTTCCCTTTATTTTTTTGAGCAGTGTATATGTAACTGAGGACAACACACACAAATGTATGCATGCATGTATATGTATATGTATATGTACACTGTTTCCCCCAAAATAAGACATCCCTTGATAATAAACCCAATCAGGCTTTTGAGTGCATGGCAATAAGGCCAAGTGCTTATTTCAGGGTTCAAAAAAATATAAGACAGGGTCTTATTTTCGGGAAAACATGGTATATGTATATGTATATATATATGTATATGTATATGTAATATGTGTAGCTCTTTGGTTATTCGGGTTTCCTCCTGTGTAAAATTACTCCTGTCTTTAAGAGTCTTTCTCTCCCTGTTTTGGAGAGGAACCTGATTCGTGTTGACGTAACGGGTGTCCCTACTCTGAGAACTGCTGGTTCCTGCCCTACCAATTTGATTCCTTACACGGAACACTGCAGGAAATGCCTTACACAACTGCCTTTCAGCTTTGTGCCCGCCTTCAACCCTTTGTCAGATTCATTTAAGTGTACTTTTTCCTTTATTTTTACATAAAAGGGGAAAATAGTTCCTTGCAGCAGGGGGAACCAAGCGACGTCAACGTTACGCTCTTTGCAAGAGCAGCCTAGTTACACATTTTCTATTTCTTTTTTTCTCCCCCTGTTCTTAAAAGGCCTTAAAGTGGTTCGGAAATCAAATTAATGACCCGGTAAAACATACATACAATAAATGCAATCAGAGAGATCAATTGGCAGCGATCCCATTAAAAAAAACCAACAAAGCCATGGTTGGTTAGTTAAAACGAGGGCCAGATGGAAGCAAAGCTTCAAACTTTATCTACCTTGCAATTATTTTGCGAGGCTGTTTGGACCAGAGAAAGAGCCGGAGTGATGAACTGTAGCTTTATGAACAGAAGCAAGCATTTGCAACCTAAAGCAACTCAGCTCTTTCCTTTTATGTATTACTGGCGGATAACCCGGCGTAGCCTGGGCATTTATGTATCTCAATCCTTACAGGCTTTTAAAAGTATAAGTACAGTATACATTATAAAGTAAAATCATACACAAAATCACTATAAGTCTTTGGGCCCCATCCCCTGTCCATCTGGCTGCCCAGGCTCACTGGTAACCATCATCTGGCACCTGGCGGCATTGGGGCTGTGCATGGCTGGCTGCCATGGTAATCACCTGGGCCTACACCCATCTGGCAGCACTCCGGAATGGTCCAGCAGGTGGCACGTGGCTGATGCAGAAGGCCACTGGGATTGATCAGCTGGGCGGCGTGGCTGCTATATTCACCCCGAGGGGTGTTAGGGGTGCCTTACCACTCCCCCCAGTATTTTTTTCCAGAGAGTAAGTCATTTGTGTATTACGTTTGGTTGAAATTGCTTGAGGCGTTCCAGAGTTATGCTGGAACATACACACACAGTCATATATTCTAATGGGCTGTGGAAATGACCTTGAAGGAAGAGGCTCAGATTGGACACCTGGAATGCAAAAGATATCTAAGTCCATAGAAGGAGAGAGAACAGCCGTGGGGAAGCATTCCAGAAAGGACCCTCCCTAGTTTTCTAGGGTGTAAAAGTGTGTGTGGGGGGGGGGGGGGGGGAACGGAAAGAAATGCTCTCAGTCTTGCAAGATTCTGTTAACATAACCTTACAGAGAATAGACAAGAGTTACTGCAGTTAGTCCTCGACTTACAACAGTCAAGTGAGGGTTCAGAGTTAACGGCACTGAAAAAAAGTGACTTTTCACTCTTACCGCCATTTCAGCATCCCCACGGCCATGTGATTTACATTCAGATGCTTGATACCTGGTTCACATTTATGACGGTTGCAGTGTCCTGGGGGTGGGGGTGGGGTGGGATCATGTGATTCTCTTTCACGACCTTCTGAGAAGCAAAGTCAACGGGGGAAGCCGTATTCACTTAACTTCATGACTGCAAGCGATTCATTAAGCCAAGGTGGCGAAAAAAGTAATAAAATGGGGCAAAAATCACTTCACAAATCTCTCCCTTAGCAACAGAAATTTTGGGCTCAATTGTGGTCATACGCCAAGGACTACCTGTATTCCTGGTTGTGCCTCTTATCTGGATTACCTTGAAGAGCTAATAATTATTTATTATTATCGAAAGCCACACTTGGAATACTGCATTCAGTTTTGGTTGCCATGTTGTAAAAAAGATGTTGAGACTCTAGAAAAAAATGAACTTAACAAATTGCCTCACTTAGCAACAGAAATTTCAGGTTCGATTGTGGTCATATGTTGAGGGCTAACTGTACCGGTCAGGCGCCTTTAGTGCCTGATCACAGGAGGAATTTTCACATTATCTTTCTTTAAAGGGTGCTGATGCCAAGAGTTAGGATTTCAAATACAGAATTTTGAACACGTGGCTCAGTGGCTAAGGCGCTGAGGTTGTCAACTGAAAGGTCGACAGTTCAGCAGTTCGAATCCCTAGTGCCACATAATGGGCTGAGCTCCTGTTACTTGTCCCAGCTTCTGCCAACCTAGCAGTTCGAAAGCACATAAAAAATGCAAGTAGAAAAATAGGGGCCACCTTTGGTGGGAAGGTCACAGCGTTCCGTGCGCCTTTGGCGTTGAATCATGCCGGCCACATGACCACGGAGATGTCTTCGGACAGCGCTGGCTGTTCGGCTTTGAAACGGAGAGGAACACCGCCCCCTAGAGTTGGGAATGACTAGCACATATGTGCGAGGGGAATCTTTACCTTTATCAATATCTCCTTTATTAGCAAGTTCATTAATGGGCCTTTTGGAAGTTTTTAAATCTCTTCTTCTGGAATGTATGCTTGCTGGATCAAGTCACGGTTGAGGAGATAAGTCTGTATTGTGATTCCCCCACCTGCTACTCCTTTGCATCTAAATATATTCTTCTCCCTTTCTCAGTCTTGGCACAAGTTCTGACATCACCTATGATGTATGGATGAAATAAGAAGGTCTTTGTTTGAATTCTGAGCATTTCTAGCTAGATCTGATCCTGGTTCCAGGCTGAAATCTGAATTCCATCAACCAGGCCTCCTTAACAAGACAGAAGTAGCTCCAGTTTGCCGAATCTGATACCCTTCAAGGTGATTGAGAATGGCAGAACTAATGTTTAAAACATCGGCGAACACTCAGCTAGGTGGATCAAAAGTTGGCTAAGCAAAAAAAGTGGCTTTCTGTGTTCACTATTTCTGCCTTGAAGGAGGCATTGATTCCCAGTCTTGCTCTTGTGTTGATTTGGCACTGTGACCATGTGAACTGGTGGTGGTGGTGGCTTAAAAAATATATGCAGGAGGGAAAGGGGAAAGGGGAGAGGAGAGGAGAGGAGAGGAGAGGAGAGGAGGAGAGGAGAGGAGAGGAGAGGAGAGGAGAGGAGAGGAGAGGAGAGGAGAGGGAGGAAAGGAAGGAAGGAAGGAAGGAAGGAAGGAAAGAAGGAAGGAAAGAAGGAAGGAATAGCAATAGCTCTAACTATATACCGCTTTACAGTGCTTTACAGCCCTCTCTAAACGGTTTACAGAGTCAGCCTATTGCCTCCAACAATCTGGGTCCTCATTTTACCCACCTCGGAAGGATGGAAGGCTGAGTCAACCTTGAGCCAGTGAGAATCAGTCGATCAAATTGCAGACAGCTGGCAGTCAGCAGAAGTAGCCTGCAGTACTGCACTCTAACCAGGAAGGAAGGAAGGAAGGAAGGAAGGAAGGAAGGAAGGAAGGAAGGAAGGAAGGAAGGAAGGAAGGAAGGAAGGAAGGAAGGAAGGAAGGAAGGAGTGGGAGGGAGAGAGGGAGGAAAGGAAGGAAGGAAGGAAGGAAGGAAGGAAGGAAGGAAGGAAGACTCTAAGCACCTTTACCCCATAGTAACCCCAAGTATTTCCATACATATGTTCCAAGCCAATCATGCTTAGGCTTACTGCCCTAGTGAATTTATGGCTGAAGTGAGATTTGATATGCAAGTTTCAAACTAGCATTCATAGCCGTTACACACCCAGACCCTTAGTGCAAATTCAGCAGCACATGAATTATGGGCATACTGAATATATAGCATCAAGTAGTATGACTGATGTTACAAAGAATACGTCACTTGCCTGCTATTTAAAGGACTGACAAACGAAGACCATAACCATGTCGTTTTTTTGGCAATCGCATGGAAATAATTTGACACCGCCTTTCTTTGCGATGTCTTGTCTCATCCAAGGGATCTCCAGGTGGTTTCCCGGCCAATTTTGATCCTCTTAAGCTTTTCAAGATGAGCCCCAGTTACCAGTTGTTGCAACCAGCCAGCATTCAGGTATCTGAAATGCACTCAGCATTTTCTACATGGCTTGTAAATTAGAACTAGAAGATTAACACAATTAATAGTTACCCCGTTCTTTTTATTTATTTTTTTCCAAGCAGCATCAGTGTGATGTGTTGCTTGGTATCATTCCTTTTAGCCCTTCATTATGTGGTATATCTTGCCCATAGTGTTTTTTTTAAATTAGATTTATATGCCGCCCTTCTCCGAAGACTTGGCTTACAATGCGTTAAACAATAGCCTTCATACTTCTGTATATTTTTAAACAAAGTCAGCTTATTGCTCTCACAAACTGGGTCCTCAATTTACCTACCTTAGAAAGGATGGAAGGCTGAGTCAACCTTGAGCCTGGTGAGATTCGAACTGGTGCAATTGCAGACAGCTGGATGTTAATAACAGGCTTTAGTCTGCTTATTAGCCTGTTGAGCTATCCAGGCTCTCTAGTGTTGCCATATGGTGTGGCTTAATTGTTTTAAATTTATTTATCAATACTTAAATTTAGAAGAGAATACCTATAGTTCAAAGTTGAAAGAGCCTTGGTGGCGCAGCAGCTTAAGTAGTACTAAAGTGACACCAGCTGCCTGCAATTACTGCAAGTTCGAATCTCACCAGGCTCAAGGTTGACTCAGCCTTCCATCCTTCCGAGGTAGGTAAAATGAGGACCTGGATTGTGGGGGCAATAAGCTGACTTTGTATAAAAAGGAACACCTCTTGTGGGGGGGGGGGGGCAAAAGCCCTACTAAGCAGGTATATACAAAAGTATGAAGGCTATTGCTTAACGCATTGTAAGCTGCCCTGAGTCTCCGGAGAAGGGCGGCATATAAATTATTTTTTTTTTAAAAAAAAAGTGGGGGTTCTTGGTGCTCTCTGAGTTTGGATGGTTTCTTGAAGACGTTTCATTACTCAGCTAGGTTATATTATCCATGCTAGAATGTGTGCTAGACCTAAAATGGACACCTAAGAGCAAAAACGTCATCAAAAAAGCACAACAAGGAATGTTCTTCCTGCGCCAACTCAGGAAGCTCAAACTGCCCAAGGAGCTGCTGATCCAGTTCTACAGAGGAATTATTGAGTCTGTCATCTGCACCTCCATAACTGTCTGGTTTGGCTCTGCAACCCAACAAGGCAGTCAAAAACTTCAGAGGATCATTAGAACTGCAGAAAAAACAATGGCTACCAACCTGCCTTCCATGGAGGACCTGAATACTGCATGAGTCAAAAAGAGGGCTGGGAAAATATCTACAGACCCCTCACATCCTGGACATCAACTGTTTCAACTCCTACCCTCAAAATGACGCTATAGAGCACTGCACACCAGAACAACTAGACACAAGGACAGTTTTTTCCCCTGTGCAATAACTCTGCTTAACAAATAATTCCCTCAACACTGTCAAACTATCTACTAAGTCTGCATTACTATTACTATTAATCTACTCATCGTTCCTATCACCCATCTACTCCCACTTATAATTGTATGACTGTAACCTTAAACTGGTTTTTAAATTTTGTACTGTATATTGTTTTGTGCACCGCCCTGAGTCCTTCAGGAGAAGGGCGGTACAAAAAATCTAATAAATCAAATCAATCAATCAATCAACCTGTTGCTGTATCTTTATGATTTATATTGATTGTTTCCTAGAATGATATGATTGCTTATTTGTACCCCATGACTATCATTAAGTCTTGTACCTATATCTTCAGTGCTAGAAGGCAGTGGGGTTGAATTTCTACCCTACCTCACCATGTAGCTTAATGTTTAATGTATCTCACAGTAATAAAGATAGAGAGAATGGAAGACCCAACCAAATTAATACAGTTAAATTCAAAACCAGCAATGTTTTCAACGGGGGGGGGGGGGGGGATAATGAAACTTACACATAGGAAGAAACAGAGAGGACATATTTCTTCATCCTGGGTTTTGTTTACAATCATCACCCTGATAAAATTTCAGTCTTTATGAATTTATGAATTTCAATCTTTATTTCAGTCTATATGACATTAATACAATTGAGCATGTCCAGAAGTATTTCACAAGAAGAGTCCTCCACTCCTCTGCTCACAACAGAAACCCTTATGCCACCAGGCTTGAAATTTTGGGCATGGACAACCTGGAACTACACCGTCTACGGTCTGACCTAAACTTAGTACACAAAATTGTCTGCTACAATGTCCTTCTTGTCAACGATTTCTTCAGCTTCAACCGCAATAATACACAGGCAAGCAATTGATACAAATTCAAGGTAAACTGCTCCAAACTCGATTGCAGAAAATACGACTTCAGCAACAGAGTGCTCAATGCCTGGAATGCTGTAACTGACTCCGTTGTTACATCCTCAAACCCCCACAGCTTCAACCTTAAGCTGTCTACTGTGGACCTCATCCCATTCTAAGAGGTCCGTAAAGGGGGCATGCGTAAGTACACCAGTGTGCCTAACATCCCTGTCCTACTGTTCCCATTTATTTGTACTCATTACCTGTGCTCATGTCCATGTTTATACTTATACCTGTTGTCTCGTACAGGTTTGACAAACCTATGCATGGTCACTCACGCCCTCATCACGTCCTGCCTGGACTACTTTAACACTCTCTACATGGGGCTCCCCTTGAAAAGCACCCGGAGGCTCCAACTGGTCCAGAATGCGGCCGCGCAGGTGATTATGGGTGCAACGCAACACACCCATGTGACATCTCTCCTACGTGAGCTGCACTGGCTTCCAATGGTCTTCCGGGTGTGGTTCAAGGTTGGTTACCACCTTTAAAGCACTCCATGGCCTAGGGCCCGGATACCTACAGGACCGCCTTCTGCCGCCAGTAGCCTCCCAATGACCAATACGCTCCCACAGAGAGGGGCTCCTCAGGGTACCGTCGGCCAGACAATGTAGGCTGGTGACCCCCAGGGGGAGAGCCTTATCTGTGGGGGCACCCACCCTCTGGAATGAACTACACCCTGGGATACATACGATCCCCGACCTCCGACCTCCGAACCTTCCGCTGGGCCCTAAAGACCCTTCTTTTTCAACAGGCTGGCCTGGCTGAATAAGACCCTCATAAATATTTTAATTTATGGGTTTCAAATGGACAAGGCCAATTTGTTTAATTCTTTTTTAACTGGTTTTAATTTTTCTATGATTCTGTGTTTTATTATGGCTGTGCACCATCCTGAATCCTTCGGGAGAAGGGCGGTATAGAAATCTAAATAAACTGAAACTGAAACTAAATAAATAAATAAAATAAAATAAATAAAAATTCTTAAACAGAAGAAGGAAAAGCCATTACAGCTTCCTCTGGATGGGTGCCGTGGCCTGATGTTTGATCTGAGGCCCTTGTGGTGGATAATCCAACCTATTGTAGAGAAGGATTAACTTTTCTCCTCCATTTTTTTTTTAAATTTTTATTTTTAATCTGACATCTGCCTGAAAAGGCAGCTTTTCATCCTTGGATATGGGAGCTCAATTAAAATGAGCAAGAGATTTGTGTAAATAGGGTGCTTTTCTTTCCCTTTAGGTTTAAAAACCTTCCCAGGAGCTTTCCATAAATTCCTAGATCTAGGAAAAATAGGATGAAGGAAACCAAAACTTGTAATTCTTTGCAGTGCATGGTCCTTTTAAGAAATAGGTCACAAACCTAGATAGCCGGCCTCATTTTGCAAATGCTACTTCTGGGAACAAACAGGCTCGTGTATGAATACGTTTGAAGTCATCCCTCTTACGCATGTGCACACAAATCTTCCGTCTCGATAACTGTCTGTCACAGGTTATTTTTTTCCCCCTTCTTCTTCTTCTTCTACGGATGGAGCAGTCCTTTTTAATTCCACGTGGCTCGACTGGAGCAAAATGGGAGGCTTATGCATTGGGAGCAATTTATTAAATTTTGAGCCTGGAAATCCCTTGAGGGAATAATAAATTGAGAAAGCCCTTTAATTGTAGGGAAAGGAGGGTGAAGCTGGACAGAAGTAGGTCACAGCAAAAGCATTAGAAGGGCACAGTCCTCTTGCTTTATTTAAGTAACTCACTGACCGGTCTCTGCTTTTCGCTCTTGCAAATGAGTGGTACTCTAAGGAAAAAGGATTCAGGAAAGTGAAGGCTTCTTGACGTTCAACTCGACTCCTGAACGTGGACAAACCTGTGGGGCTTTCTTTGTAGGAGGACCAACATGCCTTCTAAGAAGATTTTGAACTTTCTCATCCTATGTTTATTCCAGACAGGGGACTGGAGACTAAAACATATGAAGAACGGTTACAGGAACTGGGCCTGGCTAGCCTAGTGAAGAGAAGGACGAGGGGAGACATGATAGCAGTCTTCCAATATTTGAGGGGCTGCCACAGAGGGGGGGGGGGTTAAACTATTTTCCAAGGCACTTGAAGGCCAGACATGGAATAATGGGTGGAAACTGATCAAGGAGAGATTCAACCTAGAAATGAGGAGGAACTTTCTGACAGTGAGAACAATCCAACCATGGAACAGAAGATGCCTTTGGAAGTTGTGGGAGCTTCATCACTTGAGACTTTCAAGAAGAGGTTGGACTGCCATTTGACAGAAGTGGCATAGGGTCTTCTGCTTGAGTGGGGGGTTGGACTAGATGACCTATAAGGTCCCTTCCAACTCTGTTAATCTGTTAAACTTCCAAGGACATCAGAAGCCACTAAAACAGATATTCCCTGGAGTACCATCAAAGCTGATACCAGCCAGATCATAGAACAGAAGTCTTGATGTTCAGTTTGACTCCTGAAAGGTGGACAAACCTGTGGGGCTTTCTTTGTAGGAGGACCAACACACCTTCTAAGAAGATTTTGAACTTCTTCATCCTATGTTTATTCCAGATATACTCCTTGGAGCTCCATCAAGGCCGACACCAGCCAGAGTATAGAACAACTCAGAGAAGTAGTACAAGATCAGAAGAGGTGGAGAAACCTGATCCATAGAATCACCAAGAGTTCGACACAAATAAATGGGTAACATCATCATCAGAATCATATCGTCATCATCACTCCCTGAAGGTCTCAATCCAAGCCCACTAAGTTTCCAAGCATAGAAAAAGCCCGGTTGATACAACAGGTACCAGAATCTAATAGAGCAAGGCTACCATGATTAAAAAGAGAAAGAGAGTAGAAGGAGACAAGAAGATCTACATTCTTCTAGACTTCCATAGCTGCAATTCTCAGAAGTTCTTCTCTAGGGACGGAGATCAATCACGAGGATTGCAGCATCTGATGGAAAAACTCACAATTATGATCTTCTTCAGAGGCTCTTCTTCCAATGCTCCTACCTCCATAATTTAAGTGGAGTGACCTTGTGCCTTGTGTTATTACACAACAGTCCCCTCATTTAAGGAGTGGACCAACTTTTTATGGCCAAGGATCAAGGTCAGAGGGAGGTCAAAGAGGCTTCTTTCAAAATTCTATAGGAGTTGGTTCCTCCGCTAACCAGAAGGCTGATTAGATCATCTCCAGGGTCCCTCCCAACCCTCACGGTGTATTGACAATGTTATCTAGTTGGGTAATGAAATGCCAGCAAGCAAACAATCAAACTCAGAGAGCACCAAGGACTCCACAGTTCAGTTCTGAGCTACAGATCTTCTCTTTTATTGGAAGTTTGATTCTTTCTGTGGCAGACAGATTGAATTCCTGTTTAGAATCCAAACACCAGTTCAAAATGTACACCTAGTAATGCAAAGCCCTCTCTGTGGGCATGCGTGCCATTGCCAGCTGTTATTCTGGTTTTCAGCATGCACTTGAGCGCCAGCGAGCTGGTCTTCGCAGGTGCTGGAGCGCCGGAAAATGGCCTGAAAAACAGCCAAAAAACCAGGCCATTTTCTGGACCGTTTTTGGGCCATTTTCAGGCTGTTTTCAGGCTGTTTTTCCAGGTTGTTTTTCAGCCATTTTGGAGCTGTTTGTTTGGGCCAAAAATGGCCCAGAAAACAACCTGAATACAGCCCAGAAAATGGCTTGAAAAATGGCCAAAATGCCCCCAAAATAGACATGTGCATGCTGGTCAACTGGTAACTTTGAGTTTCCGGTGCTGTGGCGCATGCAAAGACTAGCTGGCCGGTGCACATTCCGGTTTGGGCACTCGGTGCCAGAAAGATTCACCATCATTCACCCAAAAGGTAGTACATATCGAATATTATGCTAATTTGTTTTGGCATCTTGGAAAACGGGAAATTAGGGTTTTTTTGTTGAGGCCACATGAAAATAGCTTCCCGCTTTTTTGCATGGTTATTTGGCATGTACTTTGCTTTATTTTAGGCAACTGGAAGAGAATATCTTCCTTTCTGGCACCTTTAATGCATCTTAATGGCCTTGCATAGAAGTTCTTTATGTGTCATTTTATCTGAAAGAGACTGAAAGAGTGAGTGAGAGTGAGAGAAAGAAAAATAGCTATTTCATAATTAGCTTTTATTTATTTTTTCACATTATATTGATGATTACTGGGTAAATTAGCAAGGCGTCAAACATAAATGACCAAAATAAGGATGGACACTAAAAATCCAAGCACTGAGGTATAAAAGCTTTAGTAAAAATCCACACACACAGAGACACACCAAATTAAAGCTGAGGACAGCATTAGAACGGTATTTCTTGGGCAGCTGCCAAAATCACAACAAATCAGACAGAGAATCTTAATTTTATGTTTCCCTTTGAACCATACCCTACAATAGGGGGATCTGGTAATTTCTAGTTGTTTGTTTGTTTTAAAAGGAAAGGAAAAGAGGAAAAGAGGGAATTATACATGAAAATGACAACATGGAGATAATTATGCGGGGAAGAAATTTGCAGAGTGATATCAGACAAAACGGAGCACAAATTATTTCACTGAAAGAAATCTCTTTCTTATCTTTATATATATCAACTCACATTGAAATATAAATATAAAGATAGAGGTAGTTTCACAACAGCTTAGCTCTTGACTACTTTCAAATGTAAATAGTATTTAAATCAAAATTTAGACTAGCTAATGGTTTTATATGATAAAAATAAACCACAGACATCAAGAGTTTACAGCCCTTATTTTAACAAAACCCACACCTTAAATTTGACAGCAAGCAATGGACAGAACTTTATTCCATAAATGGCCTTCGAGTGATCTGATCAAGTTTCCTCAAGAGGCCTTGTGGGAAATCAAACCGTCATTAGATTTAACTGCCCAGGACTGGTTGGGGCAGAGATGCTTTAGGAAAATAAGACTCACGGATCCCATACTTTGGCAACTTTACAAATTGTGGACTTTCACGCTCAGAATTCCTCAGCAAGAATTCTAGAGTTGAAGTCCAAACATCATAAAGATGTCATGGAAGGAGAGGGATCTATGAGAAGACTCTTCATCCAAGTCAACCTCTCATTCAGAATTGGCCTATAAAGTGGATTGTCTATCTGTGGATTCTGTCTGTCTGTCTGTCTGTCTGTCTCTCTCTCTCTCTCTCTCTCTCTCATTATCTATCTATCTATCTATCTATCTATCTATCTATCTATCATTATCTATCTATCTATCTATCTATCTATCTATCTGTCTGTCTGTCTGTCTGTCTGTCTGTCTGTCTGTCTGTCTGTCTGTCCATCTATCCATCGCTATATCTATTTAGTAGCCTTTGACTTACAACAGTTCATTTAATGACTGCTCTAAGTTACAATCTCAAATAAGGAGATTTTTTTTTTTGAAAAACGGGCTCAGAGAAAGAATTCAGAGAACCGGTCCAGCCTAGGAGTTTAGCATTAGAAAGAAACTATGAGTTCTAGTTCCATCTTAGGTATGAATGCTGGTTGGGTGATTTTGAGCCAATCTCCAGGAGATGGTGAGTTTTGGTCTCACTTTAGATATGAAAAGCAGACTGGGTGAATTTGGGCCAATGACCAGAGAATTGAGAGTTCTAGTCCCATTTTAGCCATCAATGACAGTTAGGTGACCTTGGGCAAGTCACTCTCTCTCAGCCCAACCCACCTTACAGGGTTATTGTTGTGAGAAAATAAGAAGAGGAAGGAGTATTAGATGCCTTGAATTATTTGTAAAAATAATAATAAAGGCAGGATATTAAATCTCTTTCATCTATCTATCTATCTATCTATCTATCTATCTATCTATCTATCTATCCACCTATTTACCTACTTAGATATAGATAGATAGATATAGAAGTTTATAATGCAATTTATTGTAGAAGTAGTGGTGGGATTCAGCCGGTTCAGGCAAATCGGTAATTAAATTGCTGTCTGGCCCCACCCCTTCCAGGAGTCCCCATGTGCCACATTTTTACTCCCAGGAGGCTTCAGGGAGACCTCCTAGGCCCAAAATGGGGCACGGGGGGGGGCAGAACATCCCCCCTGCGGCCTGTTTTTGCTCCCAGGGGGGTGCAGGAGGCCGAGTGCTGCCTGTCACACCGCCTGGCCACGCCCACCAAGCCACGCCCACAGAACCGGTAGTAAAAATTTTGAATCCCACCACGTATATAGAATATATAGATGGGAGGGAGGAGAGAGAGAGAGAGAGAGAGAGAGAGAGAGAGAGAGATCCATTAACTCTCTCCTCTCCTCAGCAAAATGAAGTCCGCTCAAGGGCTCTATTTTAAGCACAGCTCCTTCAGAAGCTCATCCAACTCTAAACATAGCACACTATCTCATTTCTTCCTTCTTTCTGGGCCAGACGATTAATCTTTGTACCCAAACGGTATCTGTTGTGACCGACAGAATTCGGGGCCTATCTAACAGTCTCTCCGATGACCCGATTCCCTGTTTCCCTGACAGCAGGACACAGCGAGATAGTAGCAGATCCTTTGAAGCAAGGAGATGATGGCTGCCTGGCTCCCCAGCAGAAGTGCACCTAAGATAGCTTAAGCCAGGGGTCTCCAACCTTGGCAACTTTAAGCCTGGCGGACTTCAAGTCCCAGAATTCCCCAGCCAAAGCTGGCTGGGGAATTCTGGGACTTGAAGTCCGCCAGGCTTAAAGTTGCCAAGGTTGGAGACCCCTGGCTTAAGAGGGCTCTGATCTAGATAGGCCGATTTTCAAAGCCCGTTGAAACTGCACATTTACAAGCACTGTTTTAAAAATTTATTTATATTTTTAATCTCTCTCTCTCTCTCTTCATTCTAGATCAGGCAGTTGCCTTAATGGATGATTGGCAGATGCAAACATTGCTTAAAATTAACATAGTGGAAAAGGTGACTTGAATGATTATTTGTTGCTGTGTTGTTTTTTGGGGCAGTGGTGGAATCACGGTTGCTGTAGGGTTGTTGTTGTTGTTGTTTTACTCTTCTCCACACATTCTTTTTTTTTATTTAGATTTATATACCGCCCTACTCCCGAAGGACTCAGGGCGGTGAACAGCCAAAGAGATAAAACACACAAATTACAAAATTTAAAAGACAATATAAAACCCATTGAAGAATTTGGCCCAGAACAATTTAAAACACCCCCAATGTTTTAAAACCAATTTTAAAAGTTACAATTAAAAGGGAAGTTAGGCCAGGCCAGCCTGTTGAAATAAATAGGTCTTCAGGGCACGACGGAAGGTACGTAAATCCGGGATCCTCCGTATCTCCGGGGGGAGCTCATTCTAGATAGCAGGTGCCCACGCAGAGAAGGCTCTTCCCCTGGGGACCGCCAGTCAACATTGTTTGGCACCCTGAAGAGCCCCTCTCTATGTGAGCGTACTGGCCGGTGAGAGGCTATTGGTGGCAGAAGGCGGTCCCGTATGTATCCAGGTCCTAAGCCATGGAGCGCTCTAAAGGTGGTGACCAAAACCTTGAAGCCCACCCAGAAGCCCACCGGGAGCCAGTGCAGCTCACGCAGGAGAGGTGTCACATGAGAACGCCACATCACTCCATAACCACCCGCGCGGCCGCACTCTGCACCAGTTATTCCCCTATTTTACACATAGATAAAAAGATGTTCCTCTTCATTGTATTCCAAAGTTTGACGAATAATAGCGTAGCCTCTTCAAAATCAGTTGGGTAAGTGTGAGAAACAGAATTTTTTTTTTTTAATTAGATTTGTATGCCACCCTTCTCCGGAGACTCAGGGCAGCTTACAATGCGTTAAGCAATAGCCTTCATACTTTTTGTATATTTATACAAAGTCAGCTTATTGCCCCCACAAACTGGGTCCTCAATTTACCCACCTTAGAAAGGATGGAAGGTTGAGTCAACCTTGAACCTCGAACCCTGTAATAATTGCAGACAGCTGAATCTTAATAATAGGCTATTAGCCTGTTGAGCTATCTGAGGAAAAAAAAATGTAGTTTCTTTTCTTTTCCTTCTTTTTTAAGTTGCTTAGAACACTAATTTTTTCAAAGACACTTGGCTTTTAACTAGGCACACGCTCTAGGGCAATATAAAGGGATAAATATAAATAATTTCTTTTTCATCTCCAGAACTCCTTTGCGAGAAAGGAGAATATGTGTAGCTCAGGCTTGAAATGAGGGGTCCGTGGTGCTCTCTGAGCTTGGTCGTTTTCTTGCAGGCATTTCATTGCCAAAATTAGGTAACATGATCAGTGCTTTCAGTGCATTCCTCTCCCTCTCACCTCCTCCCCTCCCTCTCCATACCCTCCCGTCTGCTCCCCTTGGCTCTTCCGCTCCCCTGCTCTCCCCTTCCCTCTCTCCTCCCCTTCCCTGCTTTCTCCCCTCCCCTCCCGTCTCCTCCACTCTCCTGCTCTCTCCTCTCCCCTCTTCTCCTCACCTGTCTCCTCCCCTCCCCTGCTCTCTCCCCTCCCCTCCCGTCTCTTGCTCTCTCCTCTCCCCTCTTGTCTCCTCCCCTCCCCTGCCTTGCTCTCTCCTCCCCTCCCCTGCTCTCTCCCTTGCCCTCCTGTCTCCTCCCCTCCACTGCTCTCTCCTCTCCTCTCTTCTCCTCCTCTCCCCTCTCCTCTCTCCTCTCCTGCCCTCTCCCCCTTCCTCTCCCTTTCCACTTCCTCTCCTCTCCTCTCCTAGTCTATAAGGCCAAACCAGTTTTCTTACTGAAATCAGTAGCGAGTCCAATCCTGATTGGCTGCAGGAGATCCTGACCTGATTACATCCATTATATGACTTTTGACCAGCCGAGATCATTATGTTAATTGGAAAGGTGCTGTAACCAAGAAAACGTTAACGTTAGACCAATATTTGCAGGAGATCCACAGAACACCACTGTACACTGCCCTGAGTCCTTCGGGAGAAGGGCGGTATAAAAATCTAATAAACTAAACTAAACTAAACTGGAAAAGGTGGGAAGTAGAAATCATAATTAAATTAAGAAGCCAGGGGAAAAAAATCCAACAATCCTCTACCCTCCCAATATTAGCAGATAACCCTTCATAGAAGATCCGTTGTCAGGCAAAAACAGGAGCCAGAGCAGTTCAAATGAATGCAGATTTAATGAATGCTGACAGTTTCTACAAGAATCTGAACTACTAACGGTCAAAGCAAATTGGCGATAGAGAAGAGTGAAGAGAATTGAAACAGATCTCTTGTGGGTGCAAAGAGACTCGAGACTAATGATGTGCTTGACCCCTCCCTTGGGCTCATCTCCTACATCTACGTGAGAATTTTCTTTTCAAATATCTTTTCAATGCTTTTTTTTTTTCCCTCTTACTGGAGAATTAAACAGCAGTTTTCTTTTTTTCTTTTTAACAGCTGGAAACAATTGAAGGGAAATTACAAAGAGTAACGTGTTTTTTTTTAAACGGTGGGCATCAGAGCGCCTGGCACCCTTAGATGCTGCCCCAAATTAATTTATTAACACTTCAAATTAATTAATTACACCCCAAGGTATTGAATCCCAAGGGGGGGAAAAAAGGCCAATTCTTACCAGGTTACCAAATTCCTATGAGATTTTGGCATTCCAATGGAGAAATTACCTTTTCATATGAGATCTAGGTCACTTGGTAAACATTTTTGACATCCGTGACCTCAAGGAAATTCAGTCTCTATAGTCTGCTACTACTTAGCCATTATTTTCTGTTTTCCACATTTTTCTTTATGACTGTTTGGATGCTGTTGTCGCTCTGTGATAATCTGTGAGCGTGATTATCTCTTAAAGATGGAAATAAAGTAGCACAATCTCTTTTAGAATCATTTTATTTATCTAAAGGTAACTTGCATTCTTAGCCTGTCCAATCAAAAGCCAGTTTTGACCACATCTGCTTGAAAAATACAGAAAAAAAAATCAGGTGATGCTTCTTGATCCTAGCTACAAGAGCCGATCAAAAACCCACTTTATTTTTATTTGCATTTCGTGCAAATGTTTGAACATCAGAAATTGCAAGAAGAATTGCTGTATTTTTCTTATTTCATTGTTCCAATTTAAGTGCTTACAGGGATGAAGGAAGAAAATAAGTTCTATTGATTTGTGAAGTGAGGGCCAGAGGCTTTGTATAAGTGGTGTTAACCATTATAACAAAGTGTAACGTAATTGAAACCACGATTATATATAATGTATTATATGTCAGCACTGAAGCATAGGAAACGATGCACTTTCCTAGTACATCAATATATTTGTGGCTGAGATGGAATAAGTTTCTCTTAAGTCCTCCTTCTCTTATCCAAACAATTGTTTTATGTACAGTACAATCAATTTTAAATACAAGTGGGTGGATCAGTTTAAATCGCAACTTGGGTGTCCTCCTGGATGCTCGGCTGTCCCTAGAAGACCATCTAACAGCTGTGACCAGGGGGGCCTTCTCACAGCTTCGCCTGGTGCGCCAGTTGCGCCCTTTCCTGGACCGAGATGACCTTCGCACAGTTACTCATGCCCTGGTTACTTCCCTCTTGGATTACTGCAATTCCCTCTACATGGGCCTGCCCCTGAGATGCACCCGGAGACTCCAGCTGATCCAGAATGCAGCCGCACGGATTGTTACAGGAGCCCCTCGTTACTCCCATATAACACCCCTCCTGCGTCAGCTGCACTGGTTACCAGTGGTTCTCCGGGTCCGCTTCAAGGTACTAGTTCTCACCTATAAGGCCCTACATGATTTAGGTCCAGGATATTTACAGGACCTTCTCCTGCCTGCTTCCCACCATCCTGTTCGCTCACATAGGGCCGCTCTCCTCAGGGTCCCGACGGCGAGCCAATGTCATCTAGCGGTGCCCAGGGGTAGGGCATTCTCTGTGGGTGCTCCCACCCTCTGGAATGAATTACCTACCGAGCTCCGGACGGCTCCTGATCGCCGCTCCTTTCATTGGGAGCTGAAGACTTGGCTGTTCAAGCAAATAGGCTGACTCTGATTCTGGGTTTATTATTTATCATTAATTAGTTATTTGATTTAAAGTGCGATTTTATTGTACATGTTTCTTAACTTGTGTTCGCCGCCCTGAGTCCTTCGGGAGAAGGGCGGCATATAAATACATGTAATAAATAAATAATAAATAAATAAATCTAGCCCAGTTCTGGACAATGGCACCACAATTTTTTCCCCCACACACCTCCAATCCCATACAGTATATAAGACTAAGTGTTATTGCTTTTGCCAAACACAAGGTATATGGACAATACAATGCAGGAGGTAAAATATTAAGATAAACCATAATAAAATCACCATAACATGGAGCCACAGAGTACAGTATGAAGTATAGATTACCTCCACCTTGGTATATCCCAGGCAATGTTCAATGTCTCAACAGAATGGCTAAAAGACTCAAACTGGATAATTGCATCCCTCATAAGCAGTGATGGGCTGCCCGGCGGGAGGCCCCGCCCACTACCCTGGATGTCATCATCAGCGATCTGCGCATGCAGAGGTGGGATTTACTTACCTTCCCTACCAGTTCGCAAATGTGAGCATGTGCATTCCGTGCATGCATTTTGCTCACGCATTATGTCCGGGCGGGTGGACAAAGCCTCCTGCAGTTGCTACTACCAATTCGCCCAAACCGGATAGAACTGGCTGAATCCCACCACTGTTCATAAGTGAAAAACTACAGAGGCAGCAATAGCAATAGCACTTAGACTTATATACTGCTTCGTAGTGCTTTTACAGCCCTCCCTAAGCAGTTTACAGAGCTAGCCTATCGCCACTAACAATCTGGGTCCCCGTTTTACCAGCCTCGGAAGCAGAGGTGGGTTTCAGCAGGTTCTCACAAGTTCTGGAGAACTGGTAGTGGAAATTTTGAGTAGTTCGGAGAACCGGTAGTAAAAATTCTGACTGCCCCTGCCCCCATCTATTCTCTGCCTCCTAAGTCCCAGCTGATCAGGAGAAATTGGGGATTTTGCAGTAACTTTCCCCTAGAGTGGGGTGGGAATGGAGATTTTACAGTATCCTTCCCCTGCCACACCCACCAATTCTCTTGGTGGGTGTGGCCCACCAAGCCACACCCACCAAGCTACACCCACCAAGCCACCCCACCCCCACCAAGCCATACCCACAGAACCAGTAGTAAAATGTTTTGAAACCCACCACTGCTTGGAAGGATGGAAGACTGAGTCAACCTTGAGGCTGGTGAAACTCGAACTGACGAGCTGCCGGCAGCCAGCAATCAGCAGAAGTAGCAATTAGACTTCATAAAGACGACAACTTTGCTTTATTTTGGAAGGCCAGTTTTCTAATAGAGCAACGATCCCTTTTGTTCATGCAACTTCCCCAAAACCCAATATTTGCCGTGGTTTCAAATACCATAGATTTCCCCCCCCCCCCGGCCTGTAAAGATTTAAACAGAGTGAAGAATGCTAGCAAGAACACCTTAAATTGGTTGCCTGCCTGTGCCAGCACAGGTTCTCTGATAAATTTCTTTTTACAGCAAAAAGGAATGTGTTCCCCTTCCTGTTTCCTTCTTTAGGAGCAGAATGAAGTCCTTCCTCTTTGTCAGGGCCAATCAGGGGTGGGATTCAGCCGGTTCGGATCAGTTCGGGTGAACTGATAGTTACAGCCAGCACTGCCCACCCGCACTGGTACTATCCCGTCTTATATAATTGCCGTGTTTTTGATGCTGCACGCATGTGCGCAAGGCATGCGTTTGAGCAAAGCTATCCCATCCTATACAATTGCCGTGTTTTTGATGCAGTGCGCAAATGTATATGTGCAAGCAAAGCTACCCCATCCTCTACAATCACTGGATTTGAATGCAATATTAATTTCAATTTACACTGTTCCAAAAGTAGAATACTGTTCTACTGTCCCTCTTAATTTAGCAAAAAAAACCCCAAAACACATGCTCTATCGGCATCATGTTGACCCCAATGAAATCTCAACGAATCTCACAATTACCCTCCTGAAATTGTACAGAAATTTGGTATTCTTCCGCGGTTTATGTCCCATTGCATTTTCTAAAAATACTCTACTTACGACCACAAATCTGAGTCCGTAAGGAGAAGGGCGGTATATAAATCTAATAAATAAATAAATAAATGAACCCAAAATTTCAGCTGTTAAGCGAGACTTTTCTTAAGGGAGTCTTGCCCCATTGTTAAATGAACCGCCGCAGTTGATAAGTCAGTAACCCGGTTGTTAAATGAATCTGGCTTCCCCAGTGACTTTGCTCGTTGGGAAGTCGCCAAAGGGGATCACATGACCTCGGGACGCAGCAACGGTCATAAATATGAATCAGTTGGCCAGCGTCTGAATTTTGATCACACGATCACGGGGACGTTGTAAAGGTTGCAACTGTGACAAGCGGTCGTAAGTCATTTAGCTATGCACCACTTTGGGAGGGACACCAGGGGTGCGTTTCACTTACCTTTACTACCAATTTGCGCACATGCGCGCTGTCGGTGCATGTGCCCGGCCTTCCATGCATGAACGCACACTGTTGTTATTGTTATCATGATCCTTGCAAACATCACTGTCATTACAAGATGTGTTTTTACTGTATTTTAGTGGACTCGTATCTTCTAGAAACTCTCGTTTCGCCTGATTTATATTTTCTTATCCTGTTGCCCTTGGCAGAGGAAGACAAGCTATAATAGATACACTGACAAATATTACGGCTGAGCATGTCACCAGACATGATTTGGAAACCCTGCAGTCATCAGAAGCCACATAGATTTCCCAGTGGTTAATAGCCTCTGATTCTGAATGGCTTTCATCATTTACTTATATCAATTTATACTCCACCATTTGGCCAAAGGCGATCCTTGAAGTGGCTCCCATTCCTCTTTCATAGAAAAGATTAAAAGTGAAGTTCAAAACGGAGACTCTAAAAACACGGCCTCCGTAAATAAGCAGCCGTAAGCATCAATTCCATATCGCCTCAAACAATCTGGATTCGGCAAATGATGAGGTTCTGCTGTTTGCAAAAGCGGTAATGGCCACCAAGGGGAACATGTTTGACTTCATATATAGGAACCGTGGCTAATAATCTTGTTGGCTGAATTCCACCTGCTGAATCAAAATTTACATTTGTAGGAGATGAACAGAGGGAGACTGGAGGTGGAGTCAAGACAGTCATCAGCCTGGAGTCATTACATTCCCATAAATAGCCTAGGGCAGTGTTGGCGAAACTTTTCAGCACTGAGTGCCAAAACGGGAGCGTGCATGTGTGCGCCATAAACTGGAAGAGCAGCCACCCAGGGGCTCATGCGTGTGCCGGGAAGATGATCTTTGGGTTTCTGGCACATGCATGCACACTGGCCACCTGGTCTTTCGGTTCCTGGCATGCATGCATGCACAAAGACCAGTTGGCCAGTGGGCAGGGACGTGGACATGCCATAAACCAGAAGATCATCTTCTTGGCGCATAGATGCGCACCAGGCGGCTGATCTTCTGATTTCCAGTGCTTCCACACAAGTGAGAAACAGCTGACCAGTGCGCTGGAACCCGGAAGAGCAACGAGCAACATCTTGCGTGCCCGGAGAAATGGCTCTGCATGCCATTTGTGGCACACGTGCCATAGGTTCGCCATCATGGCCTAGGTCCAAACTCTTGAATTCTATTGACTCCTATCTAGAGCCAATTTAGTATTGACTGTTAATTGACTAGATTCTTGTGTATAGGTATTAGCAATAGAGCGCCTTAACTGGTACTTAATGTGTGGCCCCTATTCTTCGTGCCTGACAATCACAGGACCAGGTTGTTGTGACTATCTCTACTACCTATTGCCTGAAATGAAGCTGCTTCAGTCTTGAAGACCATTGGATGGGTCCATCCATAACCTCCTTCCCATAAACTCTACAGCAGGGCTGTCAAACTCGATTTCATTGAGGGCCGCTTCAGGGTTGTGTTTGACCTTGGGGAGGGCAGTGGGTGTGGCCAGGATAGGTGTGGCCAGCTTGACATCACTTGTGTTGGGGGAACCTGGAGGGGCCCGAAGGCTTTGCCAGAGAAAACGGGCTTTTGAGCTCCGTTTTCGGCTGCGACGGCCTCCTGCAACCCTCTGTCAGTGAAAGCGGAGCTCGGGAGGGCCGTCTGAGTTCTGTTTTCACTGGCAGACACATCGCAGGCCAGTCCTTGTTTCCAGGATGGCCCCATGGGCCAGATCTAAGCACCCCAAGGACCGGCTCCTGCTCTGGGGCCTTGAGTTTGACACCTCTGCTCTATAGGGCTCTATAGGGTTCTTCTTCCTGGGGGTAGGGGACTTGACACAGTCGTAGGGAAGAATGTTCTTCTTCACATTCTTAGAATAACAGAATTATAGACTTTGAAAAAGCTACCGAGTCCAACTCGCTGCTCCATGCTGGTATCCAAATTAAAGTGTCCATGATAAATGGCTCTCCGTCCTCTGTTTGAATACAGAGAGATCAACATCTCTCTTGGGGACTGAACCGATCTTGCTGTTAGGATGTTTTTCGTCTCCATCGGATGGTTTCAACTTCTACTACTATTTATAAAAAGGAGAGAAAAAATGTATCTAGTTTTTCAACAGCACGTACCGTTTCAGGCACCTATAGGGTTTTTTTTGCAATGCCTTGTTTTTTGGATATACAGGACTGAAATTATTCTTAAATTTTCAAATGTTCAACCAATATCAATCTCGTAATTTTGAAAGGAAAAGTGATCTTGTGTCCGTCATGAAGAGTCTGGACCCCACATTAAGTCCCAGGTAAGGTGATTTATTTGCTCATGCTTACATACAGTAGGCAGTTCTTGACTTACGACCACAATTGAGGCCCAGATTTCTGTTGCTAAGCAAGGCAGTTGTTAAGCGAGCTTTGCCCCATTTTGCAACCTTTCTCGCCACGGTTGTTAAGTGAATCGCCGCAGCTGTTAATTTTGTAACACGGTTGTTAAGCGAACTTGGCTTCCCCATGGGCTTTGCTGATCACATGACCCTGGGACCCTGCAACCGTCATAAATATGAACTAGTTGCCAAATGTTCTGAATATTAATCACAAGGCCATGGGGATATTGCAAAGGATCTAAGTGAGAAAAACGGTCTTAACGCACTGTTTTCAGCGCTGTTGTAACTTCGAATGGTCACTAACGAATGGTTGAAAGTCAAGGAGTAGCCCTAGCTATACACCAGGATGTAGTCAACTAATGGCCAGCACTAAACTGGCACTAGGTAAGACTTAAAGGAATTCAAGGGCAGCCAGACTTAGACTGTTTAAGGTTCCAAGAGAGGACCTAATTAACTCATGAGTCTCGAGCCAAGTTTCAAAAGAGCCTGGGTGGCGCAACAGCTTAAGTAGTGCTAAAGTGACACCAGCTGCCTGCAATTACTGCAAGTTCGAATCTCACCAGGCTCAAGGTTGACTCAGCCTTCCATCCTTCTGAGGTAGGTAAAATGAGGACCCGGATTGTAGGGGCAATAAGCTGACTTTGTATGAAAAAGAACACCACTTGGGCGGGGGGGGGGGGGCGAAAGCCCTACTAAGCAGGTATATACAAAAGTATGAAGGCTATTGCTTAACGCATTGTAAGCCGCCCTGAGTCTCCGGAGAAGGGCGGCATATAAGTTTAAGTTTAAGTTTAAGTTTAAGTTTAAGTTTAAGTTTAAGTTTAAGTTTAAGTTTAAGTTTAAGTTTAAGTTTAAGTTTAAGTTTAAGTTTAAGTTTATTAGATTTATATACCGCCCTTCTCCTTGCGGACTCAGGGCGGTGAACAGCCAAATTAAAAAGCAAATACACAAAAGTTAAAATTTCATAAAAAGAACAAATATAAATAGCTGTAGATTAAAACAAATTAATTTAAAAGATAATAAAACTCTAAAAATAATAAAATATTTGACAGGAATCAGGCTAAGCCGGCAAGCTGAAAAAGATGTGTTTTTAAAGCCCGCCGGAAAGTCGGGAGGTCAGCAATTGTTCTCAGTTCTGGAGGAAGATCGTTCCAGAGGGTGGGAGCTACTACAGAGAAGGCTCTCCCCCTGGGGGTCGCCAGCCGGCATTGTCTGGCTGACGGCACCCTGAGGAGGCCCTCTCTGCGGGAGCGAATCGGCTGGTGGGAGGCAATTGGCGGCAGAAGGCGGTCCTGTAAGTACCCTGGTCCTAAGCCATGGAGCGCTTTAAAGGTGATTACCAATTAATTAATTAATTTTTTAAATTAATTTTAAAAAAAATTTTTAAAATTAATTTTTTTAAAAAAACAAAACCAGTTATTTATTAGGAGCAACATGTCGGCATCTACTTGAGTGAGGTCAACACTGCTGCACGTAATTTACAGCTCAACTTCGACCCTGTTTCCCTCCTCTCAATCTGTGTCATAAATCACATTCCCCAGTGAGGCACTCCCACGGAGCCGTAGAAAACATGCCTCACAAGCTGTTTTTGGTAATCTGAGATCCAACCTTGGAAAAAGATATGCGTGGAATGTGCTCCCCCCACCCCCACCCCCTTGTTGCCCATGGCGACTGGAGAGCAGACTAGAAATGCTTTGCGAGTTGACATAGATCACTTGTGGGAATGTAAGGACTCCAGGCTAATTACTCGCTTGACTCCACTTCCAAGCTCTGCCTCTTCTCTTCCTACGTCTTGTCCATTTTATTTTGCGCTCTTTTCCTTGAGATCTCCAGTATGCATTCTCAACTCCTGTTTTTAATCCAACCATTGTGTCCTAATCTTGTTCCCTTTCCTCAGTCACCCCTAAAAAAAAATATATGTAAAATGCATGGTTGAATAGGACAGGAAATCAAAAATACAGAGTGTTCTTTTGGATAAGAATTAAGGAGGCAGTTTGAGCTCCTCTAGAGAAGTTCTTACCACATCCAAAAAAACCGAGCTGAAGAGCACCCAACAGTTGTGCTGCAGTTTACCAACTGTGAGTTTTATGTTGTTGTTGTTGTTGTTGTTTTTAAACAAAAAACATTATGTAACACTCTCATTAAAATTGAATGTGGGTTGAAAAGCTGTAGACAAGCTCTGGAAGAGAACATCAATGGTAAGCAAAGGGAGAAATACCAAATGTTCTTAAGGAAGGATACAGATCTTCTTGTTTTATACCAGCACGATAAATAATCCTCATCTTTCCGTGGAGGAAACAGTTAATAAAAATGAATAAATAGAGGTTTACGATGAAAGAATTTGATTCTCTATTCATTAAGCCTTCGTATGAAGAATGACTAATGGTAACAACACACATATGATTCACAAGGGTATTGATGTACGGAACATTTTGTGCACTACTTGATCCCTACAAAGCCACTCCAAAATAATAATAATAATAATAATCCACATTTGACTTCACACTATCCATTTTGAGGAGCAAAGAATTGTTGGAAGAAATGCCCATCTGGGTTCAGTTCCAAGTGGGGAGAAAAACACTGGAAAAATGGTGGCTGCTTGGAAAGATGTTTTTTTAAATGGTGGACAGGATCACATGACTTGAAGATCTTGGGTGAAGAGGGGGGAAAAAAAGGGAAGAGATGCTGAGAGTGCCTGAGTTTTATACCCTCTCTGGGCTTCTGAATTTGAGCTTGTGTTCTGACTGGTTGTCAGACTCCCATGCGGCCATGCAGGGGTAACTTTGTAGGTTGTCTTTCGAGTCCCAGGCTTGGTTGACTCCTGCTGGGTGATGATGTAATGAAAGGGTTTTGGGCAATTCCTGTTATGGCTCTGCTTGAAGGAGGTAGATCTTTTGTTATGTAGAATAGAGTGGCCCAGGCCTTAATAGGCCATTGACAAAGGTGGGGAGGGGCTGAGTTTCTGCCTCCCTTTTAGGGGAAATATTCTGCCCTTTCAGTATTTCCTAAAATATCTCGTTTTTCTAGGAGAAGGGTGGGTGCTCACTTCCTACAGGATGACCCTCAACCCTTCTGAGAAGGCTGGTGTCTTGCAGTGAAATCATTTCGCCCTTTATTCCACGCAGGAAGAAAACATGATAATTTCTCTGCACTCTCTCCTGTCAATCTAGATGCAATAGCACTGGTTGGGTGCAGCCCTCTAATCGTTTTCAAAAATGAAGGACAACCATAAAGAGCAGCAGCTGCTTCCAGAATCGGTGCTGCAGTTGTGTCTCCTTCAGAAATCTGAAGACGGGGAGATGAAATGAGTTCCTCAAAATGAGAAACAAGCTCTCCACCGATTTAACAGATCTTCCGCAGAATTGAACTCTTCTTTCAAACAGGCAACACCTACCTCAGTGTTTCCCAAACTTGGCTATTTTAAGGTGCATGGGCTTCAACTCCCAGAATTCCCCAGACAGTATGGCTGGTTGAGGAATGCTGGGAGTTGAAGTCCATACATCTTCAAAGGGTCAAGTTTGGGAAACACTGACCTACCTGAACCACACTGATCCAACACAGGATCCCTCATCCTGTACTGTGCAATCTCAGAAATCCAAAATTGTCTTCACTGATGCATGGTTCTTAATCTGGTGGTGGCTACATTAATTCACGGTACAATAGTATTTTGAGGGACCCAGTAATGTGATGGACCACATGTATGCCCTCATCTTGAGTTTTTGTGTGCCAATTGATTATTAAGTGGGAGGAGGAGGAAGAGGAGGAAGGAGAAGGTGGAGAGGAAGGAGGAGATGGAGAAGGAGGAGGAGGAGGAGGAGAAGAGGAGGAAGAAGAAGAGGAAGAGGAACAGGAAGAAGAAGAAGAAGAGGAAGAGGAACAGGAAGAAGAAGAAGAAGGAGGAGGAGGAGGAGGAAGAGGAGGAGGAGGAGAAGGAGAAGGAAAAGGAGAAGAGGAGGGAGAAAGGAGAGGAAGAGGAACAGGAAGAAGAGGAAGAGGAACAGGAAGAAGAAGAAGAAGAAGAGGAGGAAGGAGAAGGAGAAGGTGGAGAGGAAGGAGGAGAAGGAGAAGGAGGAGGAGAAGGAGAAGGAGAAGAGGAGGAAGAAGAAGAGGAAGAGGAAGAAGAAGAAGAAGAAGAGGAAGAGGAAGAGGAGGAGGAGGAGGAGGAGGAGGAGGAATAAGATGTGATAATCAAATTGAGATGATTTTTCATTGGATTGGAAAACTGGAATCAGTTCTGAATGATTTAGCATGTAGGTCTGAACCATCCGTTTGATTTAATTCAGCCTTGTGCATGGAACCAGTGAATCAAATAAATCGAATAGATTCAAAGCTTCCAAACTATGTGGAGAAAGTGCATTTGCCCAAGACTGAAAATCTAAAACATACTCAAATCTTGGCCCAACCTTTCTGAACCAATCCAGTGGTTGTTTCGATCAATACGCAGCCCACAGGCTTGGTAAGGAATTTCAAAAGACCGTCTGTTCTAGCAGAATATAGATACTCGGCGAGAAAAAATGAAATAACTTTAGCCAGGAATATCTATCTATCTATCTATCTATCTATCTATCTATCTATCTATCTATCTATCTATCTATCTATCTATCTATCTACCTACCTACCTACCTACCTACCTACCTACCTATCTATCTATCTATCTATCTATCTTGCCTTGTTTGCTGTTATATTAAATACGTTTGTGAAAGTGCATTGGGGCTATGAAGACTACACAGCAGTGATGGCTAACTTTTTTGCCGTCACGTGCCAAAAGCGGGGGGAGTGCGGGGTGGTCGCACGCACGCATGCCCACACCCATAATTCTATGTGCCCTGCACCCCGTGCATGCTCCCCCCGATTTTGGCATGTGTTGGCACACTGGACCCAGTAGGCACATTTTTTGCCCTCCCCAGGCTCCAGAGGCTTTCTAGGAACCTGGGGAGGGCGAATACAGCATTCCCCCCCCCCGGAGGCCCTCCAGAGGTCGGAAACAGCCCATTTGCCGACTTCCGGTGGGCCCAGAAGGCCCGAAAATCAGCTGACCAGTGCGTGCATGCGTGCTAGAGCTGAGCTAGAAATTAGACTGTCCCCCACTCTAACATTCTTTCAGAAGGACCTGAAGACCAGGGATGAAATCCAGAAGGTTCTGACAGGTTCTGGAGAACCAGTAGCAGAAATTTTGAGCAGTTTGGAGAACCGGCAAATACCACCTCTGGCTGGCCCCAGAGTTGGGTGGGAATGGAGATTTTGCAATATCCTTCCCCCAGGAGTGGGGTGGGAATGGAGATTTTACAATATCCTTCCCCTGCGACACCTACCAAGCCATGCCCACCAACCCACACCATGCCTGCCAAGCCACACCCTCAGAACCGGTAGTAAAAAAAATTGGATTTCGCCACTGCTGAAGACGTGTCTATGGAGATTCTCAGCCATCCAGGTCTGAAGATGCAGATCAGGGGTGGGATCGTACCGGTTTAACAACCGCTTCGCTAAGCGTGTGTGTGCCAGACGAGTGCTGTGCACATATCTGACGTTTGGAGAAAACTCACCTTCCGCATTGCTACGGGCAAGGAAAACAGCTGAGGCGCGGCAAGCCAGCTGATCTGCCACGCCGATCAGCTGGGCTTCAGAAATGGAAATATAGATGAGTCTGCCACCAGCTCCACTGGCCGCTGGCGGGCCACAACACTGAGTGCAAGCGCCCACCACTTGTGTGAGTCGCACTGAGTACACACGCACACTTGCCCTCATATAGCCCAGTTCCAAACGGGCTATGGCCTAGTTGTGGGCCGCAACCTAGGGAAAAGGTGTTCAAAAGATTCTACTATTTGATTGATTTAAAAAATAGCCTGTTTCAAAAGAAATCAATGGAGATACCAATTAATACACTTGTAGAATCACAGAATTTTACAAATTGGGTGGGATTTTACAGGTTTATCTACAGGTAGTCCTCAATTTACAACTTTATCATCTTTTCATGTTTTTGCGATCCTTTGAAGTTACAAAAGCATTGAAAAAAGGGAGTTACGAATGTTTTTCAGACTTAACTACCTTTGCATGTCTTTGTATCATGGGAACAAAATTCAAACCCTTGGCAACTGGCATATATTTATGACGGTTGCAGTGTCCCGGGGTTATATGATCCCCTTTTGCGATTGTCTGACAAGAAAAATCAATGGAGAAGTCCGTTTCTCTTAATATCCATGTTACTAACTTAACATCTGCCACAACTGTGGCACGAAATACCGATAGCCTCCCATCGGCCGGTACGCTCCCACAGAGAGGGCCTCCTCAGGGTGCCGTCGGTCAAATTATGTCAACTGGTGACCCCCAGGGGGAGAGCCTTCTCTGTGGGGGCTCCCGCCCTTTGGAACGAATTGCCCCCGGATATTCGTAGGATCCCCGACCTTCGCGCCTTTCACCGGGCCCTGAAGACCCTATTGTTTCAGCAAACTGGTCTGACGGTATGAGGATTTTTAATGAGTTTTTTAATACCTGGCCAAACTATTGAATTAGTTTTAAATTGTTTTAACTTTTATATCGATGTTTTTTATTATTGGCTGTACACCGCCCTGAGTCCCTCAGGAGAAGGGCGGTATAAAAGTTGGATTAATAAATATAATAAATAAATAAATAAATAAATAATGGGAAGAACATAGTTAGCAACAGACTCGCTTAGCAACAGAGATTTTGGGCTCAATTGCCACCATGCGTTGAGGTATTCCAACCATGTAGACAGTGTTTCTCAACCTTGGAAGCTTGAAGACGGGTAGACTTCAACTCCCAGAATCCCCCAGCCCGCGCTGCGGGCTGGGGGATTCTGGGAGTTGAAGTCCACCCGTCTTCAAGCTTCCAAGGTTGAGAAACTGATGTAGACCTTCCACAACTTTTGCTTAACCAATAATAAATCAAAGGATGCCACGTTTTAAACATTTTAATCATGAAAAATGGCAGGTTAGAAGCTTAAAAAGCAAATCAACCAACGTGGCAACCATAACTCCACTTGCAAGGTTGGTCAAAGGCTGATCAAACCGAGAGCACCTTCACCAAATCAATCTAGAATGGGTGCCAAGCATAACTGGCTAGATCTCAGGGGCTGCCACAAAGAGGGAGTCAAGCTATTCTCCAATGCACCTGAAGGCAGGACAAGAAGCAATTGGGTGGAAACTCATCAAGGAAAGAAGCAACCTAGAACTAAGGATGAATTTCCTGACAGTGAGAACAATTAATCAGTGGAACCACTTGCCTCCAGAAGTTGTGAATGCTCCAACACTTGAAGTCTTTAAGAAGACGTTGGATAGCCATTTGTCTGAGGTGGTGTAGGATTTCCTGCCTAAGCAGGGGGTTGGACTAGAAGGCCTCCGGTCCCTTCTTGTTATTCTCTTCTATTCTTGTCAGATCCGAGAAAAATAATGAAGAAAGCAAATGGACGGAAGTTGGAATTCAAATTCATTGGGTTATCCAATGAAGTTGAACATGGAGAGTTTCTAGGAGCATCGGAAGGAAATACTGTACTTTCGCGCAGAAGACTCACCAACAGACTCCAGGTCCCCACATCCTGGGGAGATACAAAGAACACAAGAAAGATGGCTCAATTCCACCCATTGATAGGACAGGACGTGCTTTCTCTCCTTAGGAGGCTTTGTGTGTGTCAGCAGCTTATTTTGCCAGACAGCCAGCAGATGGAGAAAGGAGGAGAAGCACAGCGGTACACAAAAGACTTTTGAAAAAGAGGCAGCTGCAGCTTGGACGGAAATGAAATCAAGGAAAGGGAAGAGAAATAACGGCAAGGATGAGCTGAACAAGGAAGGCAATTTTGCCTCCCTCTTAAAACGTTTTGAAAAGCAGGACGGGGATGGTAGGTGGACACGGGATCAATCTATTATCCAAAGCACCTGAAGGCAGGACAAGAAGCAACGGATGGAAACTAATCAAGCAGAGAAGCAACCTAAAACTAAGGAGAAATTTCCTGACAGTTAGAACAATTAACCAGTGGAACGACTTGCCTCCAGAAGTTGTGAATGCTCCAGCACTGGAAGTTTTTAAGATGATATTGGATAACCATTTGTCTGAAGTGGTGTAGGGTTTGCTGCCTAAGCAAGGGGTTGGACTAGAAGATCTCTAAGTTCTGTTATTCTGTTCTATTCTATTACTTGCATAGCGCTACACCCAAGGGTGGGCTTCAAAAATTGTAGCAAGGGGTTCTCTGCCCAGTTGCTGGGCAGAGGTGGGCATTGCATGGTGGGCATGGCCTACTCGGCCTCCTGCACCATGGCAGGGGGACATTTTTGCCTTCCCTGGGCTCTGGAGGTTTTCTTTGAGGGCGAAAATGGCCTCCCCAGGTTCCGGAGGCCCTCAGAAGTCTGGAAACAAGTCTGTTTCCGGCCTTCCCAAACTTCAGGTAGGCCCATTTTTCTCCCTCTTGAGCCTCCATGCGCACCCTGCATCCAAAACGGACCACATGGGGACTCCTGGGAGGGGTGCGGCTGTGTGGGTGGGGCCAGCCAAGAGTGGGATTTGGGGGTTCTCCAAACTGCACAGAATCTTAGCTAGAGGTTGTTCCGGCAAGGAGAGGAACCCCCAGCAGCCCACCTCTGGCTACACCCGACTAAGTTAAATTGGAGAAGTTTGGAGGTCCATGTCACTGCGTTATTTTGTATTTGCCAGCTGAGCTTCCATTCTGAACATTACGGTAGTTTGCCAGAGGACTTTATCAGAGAGAAGAGATAACACAGTCTTGTGATTTATGAAGCTACTGCCGCATGTCTACATTCTTTCTTTCTAACTTCCTGACTTTCTTTTCTTTTTTGTTCGTCTCTGAGATAAACTGCCGGTAGCTAGGTTTTTTTTTATAACAATAAAAATGTTTTTTAGAATTTATACTTCCGGTTTTCTTTCTTTGAGAGTATACACCATGGAAAACAAGATCCAGTCACCTCTAATTAATTACAGTTTTCCCCAGGGGGAGAATGAGGCTGATTCACGCTTCGACAGTCAGCAATTTAGAAGACCCCAATCTTTGCCTTAAGTGAAGTCTAGCTGATAAAAATGGGGAGAAAGGCTTGAGTGGCAACTTAGCTCAACCTCACCTTAACATCAGGTGAAGGACAGATAGAGCCGGAGGGCGGAGTCAAAAGTGGAATCCTTACGTTCATTTTAACTTAGTCAGGTGTAGTCACTTGGGCTAAATCAGATCCAGTGTTGAGGTTTAGGAGCGAAGTATCTCTATGAAGTGGTTTGACTATCATGCATAATTTACTCTCTGAATTACCCACAGAGGCTAACTGCTTTATTCTTGGTTTCCTTCTTTTCTTTCCTCTTCTCTTTAATTCCATCACCTCCAAATTAATCTTCATAAACAGTTTCATTAAATGCTACAGCCACAGTTTGTTTAGCCCATTACATTGCAATAATGGAGCAGAGTATACTGTATAATCTTAATTATTGTGGAAAGAATATAAAAGTGTACCAGTATATAAAAAAAGCAATTCACTGAAAAGGTAATTTTATGAACGTGGATTTACTGATTAAAAAAAACCAACAACAGCACATAACACCTTCCCAGCATCACAGAATCTTACTGCTGTAAGGACAATCTGAGTTATCAAGACCACCTCACAGCTTAATGCAGGAATTCAAATTATTAAACCATCTCACTTAGGTAGTTTTGAATGCATCCAGTAAAGGGGAAGTCACCATCTCGCTTTTTAACTGGTTCCATTGCTGACACAGTCTTCTTCTTCTTCTTCTTCTTCTTCTTCTTCTTCTTCTTCTTCTTCTTCTTCTTCTTCTTCTTCTTCTTCTTCTTCTTCCTCCTCCTCCTCCTCCTCCTCCTCCTCCTCCTCCTCCTCCTCCTCCTCCTCCTCCTCCTCCTCCTCCTCCTCCTCCTCCTCCTCCCATATCTCCCATATATAATGTTGGCCATCATGTTGGCAATCCTGTTTTTATGAACAACCACACAATAAAGAGCTTCCGTTGATTTTTGTCCAAATCAGTCCCTTAGGTTTTGAAGCCATGATGTTCTTCCTCAGCCTGGACCTCGTTTGCCTTCAACTGCAGTGCTCAGGGGTCATGGGATCCCCTTTTGCGACAAGCGAAGTTAATGGGGGGAAGCCAGATTCACTTAACAACCGCATTACTAGCTTAACAACAGCAGTGATTCACTTAAGAACGGTGGCAAGAAAGGTTGTAAACTGAGATAACCTACTGATCAACAAAACACCTTTTGCCTCATTTATTGACAACCTCTCTTTAAGAACTAGCAGTGCCAAAAACAAAACACAAAAAGGAACAAAACACAAAAAAATATGGGACAGAAACTAAGACATTCTGGAGAATTACAATTCTAAGATCATTTTACAATCAAACCTATGACCCTCCATCCTATATCTAAACATGGTTTTAAGTATTATTATTATTTTTTTTAGAGAGGTAAACTCTGCATTTGTATCTGTTCATTTCATCCTGTCACTCTCAACCCACGCCTCTCCCCTATCAAAACAAGTTTGGTTTCTGTTTCTTTTGTCTACAGCATTAGCTATTCCGCCCACTTTGATGTCATCTGTAAATCAGACAAGCGTTGTCTTCACATCCAAGCCATTAATTAAAACATTTGAAGAGCACTGGATCCAGGACCAAACCTTGGGGTAGCCCATTTGATGTCATGCTTCCATGCGATGAATATTTGACACTAACGCAAGGCTTGGACATATCACCATGTGTGGTAGGGCCTCCAATCTCGGCAAATGTAAGAGTTGTGGACTTCAAGTCCCAGAATTCCTCAGCCAGCATGGCTGTTTGGCTAGGGAATTCTGGGAGTTGAAGTCCACAGGCCTTAAAGTTACCAAAGTTAGACATCCCTGAAGTATCACATAGTATACTAAGACGGTACAAGGCAGGGGTGGGATTCAGAAATTTTAGCAACTGGTTCTCTGCCCGGTTGCTGGGTGGGCGTGATCATGGTGGGCATGGCCTACTTGGCCACCTGCACCATGGGAGGGAGGGCGTTTTCACCCTCCCCAGACTCCAGAGGCTTTCTTTGAGCCTCCGGGAGGGCAAAAATGGCCTCCTCTGGGCTCCGGAGGCCCTCCAGAGGCAGGAAATGGGCCTGTTTTTGGGCTTCTGGTACTTTTAGAAGGCCTGTTTCTCGCCCTCCCCAGGCTCCAGAGGCTTTTCTCAAGCTTCTGGGAGGGCAAAAACGGCCTCCCCCAATCTCTGGAGGCCGGAAATGGGCCTGTTTCATCCTCAAAGAGGATGGGACCATTTTTCACCCTCCCAGAGTGTCTGTGCGGGCCTTGCCCTTACCTGGCATCCAAAATGGGCTTCTGAGAGGGGAGGGGCAGAGTGGGCGGGGTCAGCCAGTCCTTGCAACAACCAGTTAAAATTAACATCCGGTTTGTCCAAACCGATCCGAACCAGCTGAATCCCACCCCGTCACAATTTCTAAAGGCGGTAAAACAGGCTTCAGCATTGTGAGTGTCTCACATATATCCCAATATTACCCAACCATCATTTCGTAATTTCCCCTTTCTTTTTCCAATAGTTGTCAAAGAGTGATTATGTCCCCATTTTACCTCTGATGCTCCTTCACTTCCATTACACCTGTTGTCCTCCAGGAGTTCCAAAAAAAAAACCACAACTAAAACTCACAACTGCTTATCTCCTATTGCTCGGCGTGCCTAGGAATCTGCTCCAGGTGTCTACACTGTTTGTCCATCGTTTTGATGGGTCTCTTTGGGTCAGCACATCCATTACTCATGGACATCACACAGAAGATCAAGACCTGTTTCCATCATCTAAGTGGGCTGGAGATGAAATAATAGGTTTAAGTTATAGGAATGCAGATTCCAACTGAAGGTTAGAAAAAAAAAGTCTTCCTTATTTTAAGAGCGGCTTAATAATGGAATGAATGATGTGAAGATGTACTGGACTCTTCTTCATTGGATGCTAACAATGGAACTACTACAGATAGTCCTTGACTTACCACAGTTTGCTTAGTGACTGTTCGAAGTTATAACGGCACTGAAAAAAGTGACGTCATGACCATTCTTAACAACTTATGACTCTTGCAGCATCCCCATGGTCATGTGATCAAAATTCAAATGCTTGGCAACTGACTCATATTTACGATGGATGCCATGTGTTGCCCTTTTGCGACCTTCTGACAAGCAAAGTCAACGTGGAAACCAGATTCACTTAACAACCAGGTTACTAACTTAACAACTGCAGTGATTCATTTAACAACTGGTTGTACAATGGGTCAAAACTCACTTAACAAATGCCTCGCTTAGCAACAGAAAATCTGGGCTCAATTGTTGTAAGTTGAGGACTACCTATATTTGAGTAATTAACTGTCTCCTTGAGATGTTTTCTTATGCATCCCTCTCTCCCATCCCAGCCTTCCTTCCTTCCTTCCTTCCATCCATCCTTCTTTCCTTCCATCCATCCATCCATCCTTCCTTTCCTCCATCCATCCACCCTTCCTTTCTTCCATCCATCCATCCATCCATCCATCCATCCATCCATCCTTTCTTCCATCCATCCATCCATTCATCCATCCATCCTTCCTTTCATCCATCCATCCATCCATCCATCCATCCATTCATCCATCCATCCTTCCATCTATCCATCCTTCTATCCTTCCTTCCTTCCATCCATCCATCCATCCATCCGTCCTTCTTTCCATCCATCCATCCATCCATCCATCCATCCATCCATCCATCCATCCATCCATCCACTCGTCTGTCCGTCCGTCCTTCTTTCCATCCATCCATCCATCCATCCATCCATCCATCCATCCATCCATCCATCCATCCATCCTTTCTTCCATCCATCCATTTGTCTGTCCATCCGTCCATCTGTCCGTCTCTCCATCCATCTGTCCATCCGTCTGTCCTACTTGCTTAAATTTGAACTCCTGCATTAATCAGGTTCTTGGACACAATAGCTTCCATGGCCCCATCAAAATCCATCATTCCATAATTATGGGCTTCTACAGTGAGCAAGTGGGATGTGGTGGCTCAGTGGCTAAATCGCTGAGCTTGTCAATCAGAAAGGTTGGCAGTTTGGCGGTTCAAATCCCTAGTGCCACGTAACGGGGTGAGCTCCTGTTACTTGTCCCAGCTTCTGCCAACCTAGTAGTTCGAAAGTAAGTAAAAAATGCAAGTAGAAAAATAGGGACCACCTTTGGTGGGAAGGTAACAGTGTTCCGTGCGCCTTTGGCGTTTAGTCATGCTGGCCACATGACCCCAGAGACATCTTCGGACAGCGCTGGCTCTTCGGCTTTGAAACGGAGATGAGCACCGCCCCCCTAGAGTTGGGAACGGCTAGCACATATGTGTGAGAGGAACCTTTACCTTTACCTTCCATTGAGCAAAAACCACCTGAGATGAAAACAAATCGAAAGGGCTGTCCTTGTAACCTGGTTAAGCCGGACTTTAGGAAAGAAGCTGGCACATGCCAAATTTTTTCCCATAACTTAAGGGCAAAGCACATGCTTTGCGTTCATCAGGGCTCATGTTCAATTCCTGGCATCTCCATCTGAAAATGAGCATGGATTAGAAGATCCTTTTTCTCAGATGCCACTGCCAAAAGTGGCCGTGAAGACTTTGGCACCGTTCCCTAGTTCCCATGCCCTGCTGTAATCTCCCCAGTGACTAAATCTAATCCCATGCAACAGAAACAAAGTTATGGCAGTTTTCTTTCTATCTATCTATCTATCAATCATCTATCTCTCTATCTATGCATCCATGCATCCGTGCATCTGTCCGTCCATCCATCCATCCATCCATCCATCCATCCATCCATCCATCTTCCATCATCCATGCATCTATCCATCTATTCACTCACTCACCTACTCACCCTCTACTTCTATTCCTTTACTTTTTCTTCATTTTGCAGCCCCAGATCTTTGCTTGATAAATTACCCACGACGTCAATGATGCTAAATACCGTAAAAAAAAAAAAACCTCTCAACATAAGCGAACAAGCAAGTTCTGTGATGTCTGTCCCCAGCTGACTTACAAGGGCTTACCAACTCTCTTACCACAGGCACATGATTTATGGATAACACTGAGAAGCTTGGCTTTTTAGCAGCCACTAGACAACTGGTGATGCATTGGGTCATTATTTCGGTTGCACCGTATTTCAGAGATATTTCATTACCTAAGCAGGTCAGCGGAATGAGAATGGCTGAGCAAAACGACAGCGGGAGTGATTTTTGACTTCCTACTGGCTTCCCCACTGACTTAGCTTTTCGGGAAGCTTGAAGAGAGAAAGTCAATTGGCAAGCAGGCACGGAAAATCACAAATTGCTCTGGTTAAGTCTCCATCATCTGCTGATCTTTCCCCAGTCCCTCTGTGTTCGCACCACACCAGCCATCTGTGCACCCTTGTGCGCACACTTGACTAATGTAACACATGCGCACATAGTCCTTGATATATGCAACATCCTTGCACATACTCCCTGACCCACTCTGCGTACTCTGACTTGCACCCTCCTATGTCCTTCCTGACCTGCACTGAATCCATACACAACCTCTCTGAATGCACATCCCCTCCCTCCCTCCCTCACCTGGCAGCAGTCACTTACTTGCCTGCTGACTTACAGCTTTCCTGCTGACTTCCCCATTGGCTTTGCTTGTGGGAAGCTGGCAAGGAGTGCTGGCAATCACAATGAAGTTTAGACTTCCTGCCAGCTTTCCAATTGCTTTTGGGGAAGCTGTCAGGGAGTGTTGGAAATGATGATCAGAGGACTCCAGTTGACCACAGCAGCATAATGACAACGTTGAAGTGGCTAAAACTTTTCTAAATTTCAGTGCCACAGGAGGAAGTGGCTCCCAAATTTTGGACCGCATTGTGTAAGTCCAGAAATTGTTCCCCAGGATTTGCACACACTTTAGAAAGCCATTTGATCTAGTGCAGAGGTCAGCAACCTGCGGCTCTAGAGCTACATGTGGCTCTTTCATCCCTCTGCTGCGGCCCCCTGTCTCCAGTCAGCTCCACACTTGATAGGGCTTTCAGTTAAGATAGGTAGAGGAAAAAGGACGCCGCGCTAGGAGGAGACTCTATGGTGGAGGAACCAGACTTCCGGTTGGCAGAGTAAAAAGAATGCCATGCTAGGAGGAGACTCTATGGTGGGGGGAACCAAACTTCTGGTTGGCTCCAGAATTGAATGTGGGGGGGCGGGGGCGGGGGCTTCTGGTTAGGGCCTTTGTGTTTAAGGTTGCCGATCCCTGGTCTAGTGGTTAAGATTTCAGGCTACAATGCAGGAGACTGTGAGTTCAAATCCTGCCTTAGCCATGAAGACCAACTGGGCGATTTAGGGCCAGTTACTCTCTCTCTCAATCCAACCCACCTCACAGGGTTGTTGCTAAGGGGAAAATAAGAGGAGGCAAATGTGTTGTATATATTTGCCACTTTGAGTTATTGGTAAAAATAGTACAAGTGGTCTTCAACTTACGAGCACAATTGAGCCCAACGTTTCTGCTACTAAGTGAGACGGATGCGAAGTGATTTTTACCCCATTTTGCAACCTCTCTGGCCAAAGTTTTTAAGTGAATCACTGCGGTTGATAAATTAATAACTTGGTTGTTAAGTGAATCTGACTTCCCCCGTTGATTGTGCTTGTCAGACGGTTGCAAAAGAGGATGACATGACCCCGGGACACTGTAACCATCATAAATATGAGTCGGTTGCCAAGCGTCCGAATTTTGATCACGTGATCACCATAGATGACGCAATGGTCTTAAGCGTGAAGGAAAAGAGCCTGGATAGCTCAGCAGATTAATGCATTGTAATTTAACTCCAGCTGTCTGCAATTACTGTAAGTTCGAACCTCCCCAGGCTCAAGGTTGACTCAGCCTTCCATCCTTTCTAAGGTACCCAGTTTGTGGGGGCAATAAGCTGACTTTGTATAAATATACAAAAGTATGAAGGCTATTGCTTAACGCATTGTAAGCTGCCCTGAGTTTCCGGAGAAGGGCGGCATATAAATCAAATTTTAAAAAAAAAAGGACGGCCATAAGTCAACTTTTTTTCCAGAATCGTTGTAACTTCGAACAGCCACTAAATAAATTGTTGTAAGTTGAGGACCACCTGCAAAGGTGGGCTACAAATCAGTCAATAAAAATAAACCCTAATTGCAAAATATGACTGCCTTCCCTAGCAACCCCTTAATTCTTTTAACAGCTAGAGAAACGTGGCTAAATTGCTCAGCTTGTCCCTGTTTTCAAATATCCCTGATGGTCCTGTGTACTTCTTATTTTATCACCGAATCTGTCATACACATTCTTTTCCAATGACACCAGGCAAATGTGCAGCTGCCTTATCTTTCTCTTTGGTTCCAAAGTTTCTATTTGGAGTGAGGTTTAGTTTTCCGGCACAAAAAGGAGAGCTGCTATACCAGAAGCTCTCTGCACTCGAGATAAGAGACTTAACCACTCCTGATTAGAAATTGGGGGAAATAATCGGTATGGTTTGCATTTTAGGGGAGAGGGGGGGAAAAAAACCCCGTACTGAATGAAATACTTTCAGGCATGCCTTCTTTCTAAAAAAAAAGAAAATCAGATTTCTCATTGGAAAACAGAGAGAGAGAGAGAGAGACAAATGAAAAGAAACGGTTGCTCCTGATCCAGTTTGAATCGCACATTTTCAAGACGCGTTTTGTTCAAAGGGGTTTGGTCCTTCTGCCCACAATCTTTTGCATTCGAAGAAAAGAATCGTGTGTAGGAAAAGACCAGGCTGAGCTCGTGGGAGGGGTCAAATGCGTCATCGGTCTCAAGTCCCTTTGCGCCCACAAGAGATCTAAGTTCACCCACTTGACGCTGGAAGTTTTTAAGGAGAGATTGGAGAACCATTTGTCTGAAGTGGGATAAGAAGTGATGGGGAACCTTTTTGGCACTTGCACACCCGCTCGTCTCAGCTGCAACCCAGAAAAGGAGCTGCCCTGGGTGCATGCGCACGCCCAAAAATGAACTTCTGGTTTCCGGCGCGTGCATGCGCACTAGCCAGCTACTCTTCCGGGTTTCTGGCATGCATGCACACGTGACGATCAGCTGGCCGGCGCACATGCTCATGCAGGAAAACGGAAGACCAGATCTTCCACCTTCCAGCACTGCCACATGCCAAAAGGCCAGCTGATCATCACATGCGCATGTGCTCCAGAAATCCGGAAGAGTAGTGGGTGATGCCGTGAGTGCCAGATGACATGGCTCCACATGCCACTTCATGCATGTGTGCCATAGGCTTGCCCTCAGAGGTATAGGGTTTCCAGCCTAAGCCTGGGGTTGGACTAGAAGATCTCCAAGGCCCCTTCCAACTGTGTTATTCTATTCTATTCTATTCTATTCTATTCTATTCTATTCTATTCTATTCTATTCTATTCTATTCTATTCTATTCTATTCTATTCTAATCTCTATTCTCTATATTCTGTTATCTATTCTACTCTACTCTACTTCTATTCTATTCTACTCTACTCTACTCCATTTCACTATTCTATTCTATTCTATTCTATTCTATTCTATTCTATTCTATTCTATTCTATTCTATTCTATTCTATTCTATTCTATTCTCTATTCTCTATATTCTGTTATCTACTCTACTCTACTCTACTCTATTCTATTCGCCTGACTAGGTGGCTCAGTGACTAAGACACTGAGCTTGTCGATCAGAAAGATCGGCAATTCCGCGGTTCAAATCCCTAGTACAGGTCTCCTGCTTGGACTATATGAGCTCCAAGGTTCCTTCTCTTACTGTTAAATTCATCTTGAACGCCATTGACTCTTATCTACCACCAATTTGCTTTGACCTATAGTAGTTCAGATACTTGTAGAGAGCTTAAGCTTGCAATAAACCTTTATACTGAATTGAACTGCTTGGGTTTCTTAATTTTCCTGAGCTTGACATCATGCCCCTTAAATGACGAGGGGAATATATGGCGATCCTCCCCCACCCTGCCATTTATAAGCCCAAAAGCCGCTCAAGAGTTGAATCGTTAACTCAGAAATAATTGACTGATTGGTTGGTTGATTGTCTCAATGTATACCCATTTGTTTAGTGACTGTTCAAAGTTACAACAGCACAGAAAAAAGTGATATGACCTTTTTTCACACTTATGACGGCTACAGCATCCCCCACGGTCACGTGATCAGATGCCCGGCAGCTAGTTCTTTATGACGATTGCAATGTCCCAGGGTCACATTTTGTGACCTTTTAACAAGCAAAGGCAATGGGGAAGCCAGATTCACTTAAAAACCGTGTTACCAATTTCGCAACAGCAATGATTTGCTTCACGATTGTGGCAAGAAAGGTCGTAAAATGGGGCAAAACTCAGTTAACAAATGTCTTGCATAGCAAAAGAAATTTTAGGCTTACTTTGTAATGTTGACTCTAGGAAAATCTATGGTTTGGTTCCTCCAATCCCAACATTAAATTAAATCAAATCTAATTTGTTAAGTATTGTATCATAACTAAGATAATCCCTGCTTATCTGGGTACTGTCTATTGTAAAGGATAGGTTCTGGTCTTTTGTTTCCTTCTTAGGCTTTTTATTGTCTCTGCTGAATGGTGTGTAAACATGGTTGATCTCTATGTGTCTGTTGATGGCTGAATTGTCTGAATGCCAAACTTCCAGAAATTCCCTATCATTTTTGGATTTAGCTTGATCTAGAATGCTCACAGTTTCCCAGTTGAAACTCTGGTTGAATCTCTCCATGTGTTGAGACCTGGAACTTAAAAGTAGCTCCCTCCATGTGCTTTAAAAAAAACAAAACCCTTCTACCAGTTTTAAATTTATTTTCTTGCAGGGAATCCAAGTATTATCGTTCACAAATCAATCGCCCCTCTTCAACCACCAGTAATTTAGCCGGTCAAATTAAAGCCGACCACACTGCCGGCAACTCTTGCTGTCTTGATAATCCATTTCATTCCAGGCATGGCGATATGCTTCCTCGCCAGCTGCCATTTCCAGTTACCTTTTGTACAGCTGACATAATGTGTCAATGTGTTGGAAGCAGTAAAAGAGTCACAGGAAGACATTCTGGGAAGATAAATTGCACCGGAGTTGGATTGTCTTGAACAGCATTAGAGAGCAGGGAATGTTCCTTTTTCAAAGGGAACGTCTAGCACAACAGTTAATTGTACTCAAATACAAAAGGAAATTGCCTCAAATCCTGCAAATAGCAGAATAACAGAGTTGCAAGGGACCTTGGAAGTCTTCTAATCCAACCCCCTGCTCCAGCGGGAAACCCAACACAATTTCAGACAAATGGTTGTCCAAACTCATAAAAAACCTCTAGTGTTGGAGCATCGACAATTTCTGGAATCAAGCCGTTCCACTGATTAATTGTCCTAACTGGACATTTCTCCTTAGGTTGCTTCTCTCCTGATTAGTTTCCATCCATTGCTTCTTGTTCTGCCTTCAGGTGCTTTGGAGAATAACTTGACTCTCTCTTCTTTGTGGCAGCCCCTGAGATATTGGAACACTGCTATCCCATCTCCCCTAGTCCTTCTTTTCATTAAACTAGACATACCCAAATTCCTGAAACTAATCTTCTTATGTTTTAGCCTCCGGTCCCCTAATCATCCTTGTGGCTCTTCTCTGCGCTCTTTCTAACGTCTCAACAACTATGTTATATTCGGGTGACCAAAACTGGACGTAATAGCAATAGCATTTAGACTTATATACCGATTCACAATGCTTTACAGCCCTCTCTAAGCGGTTTACAGAGTCAGCCTATGGCCCCCAACAATCTGGGTCCTCATTTTACCCACCTTGGAAGGACGGAAGGCTGAGTCAACCTTGAGCCTGGTGAGATTCGATCTGCCAAACTGCTGACAGCCGATGATCAGCAGAAGTAGCCTGCAGTACTGCACTCTAACCACTGTGCCACCACGGCTCTTAAATCCGGCTCAATGTTCCAAGTGTGGTCTCTGGGTGCCACCTCTGACACGCGTGCCATAGGTTCGCCATCACAGATATAGGGGTACTAAGACTTCACCACCAAACAACCATACTGTTTCTCTAGCTACTTGTAGGAGAGAGACTGGCTGAGTAAGGGGGAGGGGTCAAACAGGCAATTAGTTTGGAGTCTCTATGCAGTCATAAGTGGACCGAGTCCAACCCCACTACCCCAGTGCCTTATCTAGTTGTAAGCAGGTGCAAACCATGAGTCCGAGAAGATTCGTGTGCAATAGGCTTGAGCAATAAATCAGAAATTTTGAATCCTCCGTGTGTGAACCTGGTTTTCTGCACTAGACGCTAATTGTCTTAAAGGCCTTTATATGGTTCTAGTTCTCATCACGATTAAAGAGTGTAGAGACCATAACAATGTACCCATAACCATAATGATATATTAAATGCATTTTTTAAAAAAATTATTAAATTTATATGCCACCCATTTGACTATCCAAAGCAACTCTGGGCTGCTTAAAGTGCAGTAAAAATATCAATATAAGAACAATTATAAACATATAATTAAACAATTAAACATATAAACAATTTAAATATTACTGGAGTTGGATGTGGACTAAAAAAAACCCCTCCTATTTTATTTAAGGTGGGCAGAAAATGTGACTCAAAACACATAAATATGTCATGTATTTAAATACAATTTTTAAACTTACATGCAATACTGAATGGTGGTTTTTTTTAATTAACTAAAAATGTGAGTCTTTTTTTCGCTGAGATTTCAATGTACTGCAAATTTTCCCGTAGTTTGGTTCTGAAGGGTTGCTAGTCATATCAACCTTCAGATTCTCCTTAAAAACGAAGACTCAAACCCATGGCAACAACCAAGAACAACATTCCTGGTTATGGGACTAGTCATCTCAGAAAATACCCTAAGTTTCACACAGCAAAAATTCAAACCAAGCACCTGAGGCCTTTTGCTTGGATATGAAAAAAGCCGAAGAACAGCTAGAAGAGTCAAAAGCAGAAAGCTAGGCTATAAATCTAACCAACCAACTGCCCACTTGCTACCAAACCAACATTTATTTGGGATTCTCCAATTCACTTGTTTCAATGAGAATTGTAAATAAAATATTATAGGAAATCAAAAGATGGATGGTCTATTTTAGGAAGCCATTGGTAATTAATATCTCTATTTACTTTCTTTCTTCCTCTTTTCCCTAATATTTTTCCCCTCATGCCATCACTCTGCTAAAGCATCTAATTCCCACAGCACTGTCTTATGCCTAAGGATATCTAACCATGTAGTAGGACTGTATTACTATTATCCTTCTCATCTTTCCTATTACCTATTCTTATTGGTATCTTACGACTATCACTTTGTTGGTTGTATCTTATGCTTTATGATCATATCTTATGCTTTATACTTGATCACTTTGTTGCTTGTATGTATGCTGAGAGTATATGAACTAGAGACAAATTCTTTGTGTCTATTCATACTTGCCCAATAAAAAATATAGAATTCTACTCTACTCTACTCTACTCTACTCTATACTCTATACTCTACTCTACTCTACTCTACTCTACTCTATACTCTCTATTCTACTTACTCTACTCTACTCTACTCTACTCTACACTCTCTAGTCTACTCTACTTTACTCTATACTCTCTATTCTACTCTACTCTACTCTACTCTACTCTACTCTACTCTACTCCACTCCACTCCACTCCACTCCACTCCACTCCACTCCACTCCACTCCACTCCACTCTCTACTCTCTACTCTCTATTCTACTCTACTCTACTCTACTCTACTCTACTCTGGGTTGAAATGAGGGGTGCTTGGTACTCTCTGAGCTTGCTTGTTTTCTTGCAGATGTTTCATTACCCAACTTGGTAACATAATCAGTGCTAAAAGGGAGTGGGGGTCTTCTCTTCCCTTCCCTTCCCTCCCCTTCCCTTCCCTTCCCTTCCCTTCCCTTCCCTTAGTTCATAGTTGAATTGTGAGGTCCTTGTTGCTCTCTGAGCTTACCTATTCTACATTCCGCAAAATACATTTTTAATAATGCTTCCAAGTATGTTTTTAAAATGAAATTTTCCCATCCTACTTCCTGGGAAAAAAATCTGCCTCAGAACGTTCTTTCCTTAAAATAGAAATAGCCATACTGTGTGTGGTTTTGTTTGTTTTTCGCATCTCTTTTTCAGATCCTTTTGGTAAATAAATGTTGAGATGTCAGGAGAAGATTTGGAGGGCAGAATGACATCAGGTGGGTTTTATAATCAGCGAGTGGCAATTTTAGTGGATTTTTGCTAATGCAGTCCTACGTAAATCTTTTTTGTGTCTTCAAGACAGCTGCTGCAATTTGATCTTAAATACTGCTGATATAATCTAGTCAGTGAGATAGATGGAGATAGACAGATCAGGATAAACCCAACCTATTTTATTATAGGTTTTCTCAGGCAAATGTTTACTCTAAACATAAATGCACTGCTTTTTGTTTTGTTTTTTGCAGAAATCTAAAGCTTATGGTTCAATCCCTGTTTATGACGCCCCCCAAAGACGCCCCAAAGCCAACCACGTTGTAATTTTTAAAGCAAAACAATAGAATATATATAAATACAACCGTATAAACACTAACTACACAATGAGAGAGTCGTCATATTAGCTATCTTTGCTTTTATTTATTTATTTATTTATTAGATTTATATACCGCCCTTCTCCTGACGGACTCAGGGCGGTGAACAGCCAGCTAAAAAAAAAACCAATACAAAAAAGTTAATTTAATGTTTAATTTACAGGTTGTCCTCAACTTACAACCATTTGTTTGGGGACTGTTCGAAGTTACAAGGGCACTGGGAAAAGTGACTTATGACCAGTCCTCACACTTATGACCGGTCATCTGATCAATATTCGGGCATTTGGCAATTGATATGTATTTACAATGGTGGCAGTACCCCGGCGTTATGTGAATGCCGTTTTTGAGCTTCCCAATCTGCTTCCGAAAAGCAAAATCAATAGGAAGCTAGATTCACTTAACAACCGTGACCAAAAAGGGACATAAAATCAGGTACAATAGAAATTGTGGTTCCAATTGTGGACACAAGTCAATGACATTTAGGTATTTATATTTACCTTATTTTCCGGCGTATAAAACGACTTTCTAACACACAAAAATCTTCTCAAAAGTTGGGGGTCGTCTTATACGCCGGGTGTCGGTCTCCTGTAACCAGGCAGACCAGCCCGAAAGGCTTTGACGAGCCTTAAATGGCTCTAAGGAGCCAAGCTGAATTGCCTGCTGAGTTGCCGCTAATCAGCTGAGTTACACTCAAGCCCCCTGTAAAAGGGAAAAACTTTCCTTTTACACAACGCTGGCCATCCCAGCTGAGATTAGCAGGCAACTCAGCTGGGATCGCCAGAGCTTGGATGGCCAAACGCTGTGTAAAAGGAAAAAACTTTTCTTTTGCACAACGCTGGCCATCCCAGCTGCTAATTTTTGCCTGCTAATTGCTCCGTAGCAAAAATCCCCCCCCCCCACCTCCAGCTTGCTTACCTTAGCTGCTAGCGGCAATGCTTGCCTTGCCTTGCCTGCAATCCATTGCATCAGCAAGCAACTTGTGGACTTCAACTCCCAGAATTACTCAGCCAGCAAAGCAAAGCTGGCTGAGGAATTCTGGGAGTTGAAGTCTACAAGTCTTAAAGTTGCCAAGGTTGGAGACCCTTATTCTATTGGGTAAGTTTTTTTTCCCCTTTGGGAGCTTTAAAAAAAATAGTTAATTGGGGGGTTTTTTAGTTGTTCTTTTTTAGACCTAGCCATTTAAAGGCTAGGTCTAAGTTTTAGGCTAGGAAGTTTTAAATTTAGCTTTCATATAAAAATAAAAATAAAAATAAATAAAAATAAAAATAAATAAAAATAAAATGTGTGCAACTTTCTGAGATTTAATGTGTTTCTGTAGTGTTTCACTCTAACTACACAAACACACAAAATCTCACAAAGCTGTATGTGGAATTTTGTGTGTGTAAACCCACAATGTAAAAGTTGTTTTTTTGGGCTTTTTGTGGCTGTGTGAGGTTCCTGCTTATTGCAGGGGCCATTTTGGGTCTAGCACAACTGCTTTTACATTGTGGGTGAGCCAGTTGATGTTTTTTAATTTTTATTTGGTGTGCGTTGGAAGAGGGGTCGTCTTATACAGCAAGTATAGCCCAAACCCTATATTTTTACAGGAAAAGTTGGGGGTCGTCTTATACGCCCAGTCGTCTTATACGCCGGAAAATACGGTATATCTAAATATAAGTGACATGGAATCTGTTAGGATATTAAGTTTAGTAGCGGGAACAGTAGCATTGTACAATAAGCCAGAACACACAGTCAGAGTTGATTGGTTGGCTGACTCCCGCATGAGGTAATCTACGCTACGATTGGTTGCCCTGGGTGTAAAGAGGGCGTTTCCCCTTTTTTCCCTGCTGTTTTTTTCTCCTGTGTGCTGTTTTGGGATTTACCTCACGATTTACCTCAGGATGTTCTTGTGTTCCTGACTATCTTGTCTGCTGTTGATATAAATGTTAAATATATTTATTTATATAAAACTACAAGTTTGCGTCAGTGTCCTCGATTTCATTTGGACACCTGATGCACAATTCCCTGACAAAATCAAAGGCGATTTTTATCCTGGGCTCACTGTTTAACCCCCTCCTCCTCACCCAAAAAAATCCCAAGCTGAGCCCTCAATTCAGAAAAAGGTTGTGAATCAGTAGTTGAGAAACTGATGGAGTGTGTATGTGTTTCTGTGTGTGTGCTTGTGTGTGTGTGTGTGCTTGAGTCAGAGGACTTTGAGAAAAAGATGAATGCTACTGGTTGGCTTTCAATGCTGCCATCGTTTGTCAAGCCACGGATCTTCAGGGTGAAAATTAATACTGGTATTCCTCAACTTGCAACAGTTCATTTAGTGACCATTCAAAGTTACAACGGCACTGAAAAAAAGTGACTTAGGACCCTTTTTTCACACTTATGACCATTGCAGGATCCCCATGATCATGTGATCAAAATTCAGAGGCTTATACTTATGCCTGTTGCTGTGTCCTGAGGTCATGTGATCCTCTTCTGCGACCTTCTGACAAGCAAAGTCAATTGGGGAAGCCAGATTCACTTAACAACCAGATTACTAACTTATCAACTGCGGTGATTCACTTAGCAACTGTGGAAATAAAGGTCATAAAATGGGGCAAAACTCACTCAATAAATGTCTCGCTTAACAACATAAATTTTGGGCTGAATTACGGTCATAAATCGAGGACTACCTGTAAAGGAGAAGGGGAAGATAGGCAGATTAGAACTGTCTCTAGCAAATGCAGATAGTCCTTGATTTACAACCATCTATTTAATGGCTGTTCGAAGGCACAATGGTGCTAAAAGGAGGGATTTATAACTTGTCCTTGCATTTACAACCATTGCAACATCCTCATGGTCAGGTGATAAAAATTTGGGTGCTTGGCAACTGACAGGTATTTGCAACAGCTGAAATGTTGTGGGTCATGAGATTCTCATATGTGGTTTTCTCAGCTGGCTTCCGAGATGCAAAGTTAATCGGGAAAACTGGATTCGTTTAACAACCATGTGATTCCCTTAACAACTGCAGTGATTCACTTAACAAGCATGGTTGTAAAATTAGGCACAATCACTTAACAACTGATTTCTGGTCCCAGTTATGGTCATAAGTCAAGGACCATTTGTAGTGTGATATGTCTTTTGCATCCCTAGAGGTACTGTCAATTCTAAACCATGTCGGAAAGGCATTGGGGAAATGAAGGAAGAGATACAACCATTCTCTTGTCCTTAAGTGTCTTACTTAAGGACAAATCTTCAAATCTCCCTTTGAAGATTTCTTCAAAATCTTCTTTTGAAGAAGATTTTTCTTCTTCAAAAAAAGAAAACCATTCATACTGCAAATCAAAAAAGCCAAACCTTTCCGTTTATGGCACCTTTCCTACCTCCAGACTTCATAAACTTAGGTATTTGCAAGGGCTGCAAAGCAATGAACTTTCCATCAGCCTCATCATCAGCTAATTAGCCTTCCTGATTACAGTAATTACTATTGATTTATTCCTGAGTGACTTCTTAAGTAGCCAAATGCAAGTTATGCTTCAAAGTGAAGTCCCATATATGAATATTAATTCAGCCATTTCTGGAGGATACACTCACATACACACATAAAAAGGTTGCATTGGTATGAAGAATGAGGGCAGGGGATAAGTTGTGGAACAAATGAAACACAACTTATGTAATTATAATTTGTATCCAAGATGGTGGAGAAACTCTATCAGAAACCGGGCATTCAAGAAATAGCGCAAAACTGGATTTGGATAAAGAAGTGGGTGAGAAACAAAAAAACTTTTGGAATTAGAAGGGCATGGACTGAGATTTGGATGGCATGAATATTTGTGGTATGAGAAAGTTAAGGTTAGTATGGATTTTACAAATCATTATGTTGAGAATATGGAATAGATATAAACCCAGGTTGTACCCAAAATACTTTTGTGACTCTCAGCACAAGAAGTTTTTTTTATAGACAAGAAACAATAGACAAATAGAAGCAGCTAACTTTATCACAAAATATTCAAATTTTGCCAAGGGGAACACAAAATAAAATCAAGAGAAAAACCAATGGAGAGGGACATATTTGCTAATGGTTTTCTTATTTACAGCTATTAGAAAGATTTAAAGTACACAGACCAGTTTGTGGTTTTGAACATTGTAAGGCTGAGTACAAATGATGAACATGTAATTGCTAAAACATATGAATTTCTTTTTGAAGCAGAACACGTGAAAGAGTGTATAATACAATGAGTTAAAACATTTGGTTATCATACGGATGGACCGATGGGAAAATATGTGGTTAAAAGACCGAAAGTTTACACTATGTTATAATTTTAAAGAGAAGAGAAGTACCAGTTGGAAATGTGAAAAACAAGAAGGGACATTTTATCACACTTGGATGTGTAAAAAAGGTAGGAAATTTTGGAATCAAATGCATACATTGATCCAGAGGATTTTAAAGATTAATATGAATTTGAGATCAAAGATCTTCCTTTTGGGAGACAAAACATTTTTGGGGGGGGGGAGGGGAATCATTGAATTTTGTTTTTGTATATGTTAACCGCAGCAAGATGATTATATGCACAAAGGAGGAAAGCTTTAGCAATACACACAATGGAGGAATGGTTGGTGAAAATGCAGAAGTGGCTAAATTGACTTCTTCGATTAGAGAAAAGACAGTATCTACGTTTATTGCTGACTGAAAACCCCTCGTGGACTTTTTGCAACAGAAAAAAAAGAAGTGGCCTTATGATTTATGTTTTTGATGATTAGACTGGATGGATGACAGAAAGAAGAAAGGCCCATTGTAACTTTAGATAAAAGGGTATATTTATAATTTTATTTTTCATTGCTGTAAAGAAGATCAGAAACCGCTTCCTTGTCTTTTCTCCTCTCCCCCCCCCCCTATTTTTTCCACTTTTAGCTTTCACTTTGATGTCTTCTTCTTTTCTCTTTCTTACTTTTTATTAGTTTGTATTAGTCTTTTACCTTTTATAAAACTGTTAAGAACTAGGGATGATAGACAGAGAGGAAGTAGGGCAAAGCTGGCAATACTATCTCTGCTATTATCATTATCCACATGTAGAAAGAGACGTCTAAATCACAGGTGGGTTTCAGCAGGTTCTGACCAGTTCTGGAGAACCAGTAGCGGAAATTCTGAGTAGTTCAGAGAACCCGTAAATACCACCTCTGACTGGTCCCACCTCCATCTATTCTCTGCCTCCTGAGCCCTAGCTGATTGGGAGGAAATGGGGATATATTTTTTTTAATTAGATTTATATGCCGCCCTTCTCCGGAGACTCAGGGCGGCTTACAATGCGTTAAGCAATAGCCTTCATACTTTTGTATATTTATACAAAGTCAGCTTATTGCCCCCACAAACCGGGTCCTCAATTTACCTACCTTAGAAAGGATGGAAGGTTGAATCAACCTTGAGCCTCGAACTTGCATAATTGCAGACAGCTGGGTGTTAATAACAGGCTATCTAGCGTGTTGAGCTATCTGAGGCTATTTTGCAGTATCCTTCTTCTGGAGTGGGAATGGAGATTTCTGCAGTATCCTTACCCTGCCATGCCAACAAAGCCACCAAGCCACGCCCACAGAACTGGTAGTAAAAAAAATTGGATTTCACCACTGGGTCAAACTATTTTCCAAAGCACCAAAAGGCAAGGCAAGACGAGAAACAATGGATGGAAACTAAACCAAGGAGAGAAGCAACTTAGAACTAAAGAAAAAAATTCCTAATCTTGAGAGCAACTTGTCTTCAGAAGTGATGGGTGCTCCATTACTGAAGATTTTTAAGAAGAGATTGGACAATCGTTTATCTGAAATGGTATAGGCCAGGGTCTCCTACTCAAGCAAGGGGTTGGACTAGAAGACCTCCAAGGTCCCTTCCAAGTCTATTATTCTATGCTATGTGTGTTACTAGAGGTTCCGGAAGACTAAGGTAATGAGAAGGAAGGAAGACAGACATTCATGTAAGTCTTGCCAACCCTTTCATTCTTTACACTCTTGAAACTGAGTGGAGAAATTGGAAAAAAATAGTGTTTTAGCCACAATTTCCAAGAAGTATAGAGACGTGTCTGATCAGACAGGGCTTCTAACAAAGGTTCATGTGAATGTGAGTAGTTCTTCGAACATGTCCTCTCCATGCAAATCTTATGAATATTAGCCATTAGGCTTTCACAAAATGTTGGGTCATGGTGTGTATATATTTTCTTACTGGATGTTCACTTTTCTTCTCAAAACATATAAAAAAGGTAAAGGTCCCCCTCGCACATACGTGCTAGTCGTTCCCGACTCTAGGGGGTGGTGTTTATCTCCGTTTCAAAGCCGAAGAGCCAGTGCTGTCCAAAGACATCTCCGTGGTCATGTGGCCGGCATGACTCAACGCCAAAGGCGCATGGAACGCTGTGACCTTCCCTATTTTTCTACTTGCATTTTTTTTACATGTTTTCGAACTGCTAGGTTGGCAGAAACTGGGGCAAGGAACGGGAGCTCACCCCATTACGTGGCACTAGGGATTCAAACCACTGAACTGCTGACCTTTCGATCGATTAGCCACTGAGCCACCGCTTCCCTCCTCAAAACACATAGATGAAAACGTATTTCATTCCCAAATACGTTTATTAAGAAATTTCTAGACACCTTTGTTAAATCACCAGCAATGTAACTTGCAGTATCATGACTGTGGGTGAACAATTGTGAACATTAGATAGATGCCTACTAACAGATGTGCATCTTTATTTATATTTATTCCATTTTTATCCTACCTTTATTACTTTATAAGTAAATCAAGTCAGCAAACATACCTAATACTCCTTCCTTCTCTATTTTCCACCCAACAATACCGGGTTGGGTTGGACTATATTCTAACCATTAGGCCGAATGTCCAGTGAGTCCAGTTAACTCTAGTATCAAATTTTTCTTTTGTAGTTTCTTCCCATTCTGCTTGATGGGAATGGAATCTGTTTTGGATTTTCCTATTTCTCAAGAACAAGAATATTCTAGTCCAAATGACATGAATGGTGATGGAAAAAGTCCTTCCACTAATCTTAGTTGTGTGGTAGCCAAATATGTTGATGGTAGGGAGGGTATTACTTTTTTCTTCATCAGCTTCTCTTCAATAGGTTACGCAACCCGTGCCGGCAGAAGAGAAATGCTTTTGGTCAAGGAATTTTGGCCGGTGGGGGTCAAGGAGAAGAGCCTTTTCTGCTGTGGCTCCTGCCCTCTGGAACATCTTGCTACCCAAGATAAGAGGCACACTTTGGCCTTCAGAAAAGGCCTGAAAACCCATTTGTGCCAACTGGCCTGTAGCCCCCAATGTGGGCATGTCCAGAATGAGCTAGTCAATCGACTAAGATAAGACCCCCACCTCCTCCCCATGTGCATCTTCCTGCCCATCTTTGTCAATTCTAAGAAAAATTTAATGTTACTATTTATTGTTTCAATGTTTTATATTGATGTTTTATTGATTGATTGCAAGCCACCTAGAGTCACCTTTGGTGAGATGGGTGGCATATTAGATAGATAGATAGGTAGGTAGATAGATGTAGGTAGGCAGGTAGGTACCATAGGTAGATAAGCAGATAAATGATAGATAGGTAGATAGATAGATGTAGGTAGATAGGTACCATAGGTAGATAGGTGATTGATAGATAGATAGATAGATAGATAGATAGATAGATAGATAGATAGATAGATGATAGAAGAGATAGATGGATGGATGGATGGATGGATGGATGGATGGATGGATGGATGGAGGTAGGTAGGTAGGTAGGTAAGTAGTAGGTAGGTACTAGGTACCATAGGTAGGGAGGGAGGGAGGGAGGTAGGTAGATAGGCAGGCAAACATCAAGGAGAAGCTCTTCCCATTAAGACTGGGAAGCCACAGAACAGTGATGGCTAATCTTTTTGCCATTGTGTGCCAAAAGCAGGGGTTGTGTGTGGGGTTCGCGTTCATGTGTACACCTATAATTCAATGTGCTCTGCCCCCCCCCCACACACACATGCGCATGTGACCCCGCCCATACTCTCCACGCTTTTGGCATGCAATGGCACAGTGGGGCCGGTAGGCCTGTTTTTCGCCCTCCCCAGGCTCCAGAGGCTTTCTAGGAACCTGGGGAGGGCGAAAATGGTCTCCCCCTCCCCCGGAGGCGCTCCAGAGGCCAGAAACAGCCCATTTCCTGACTTTCGGTGGGCCCGGAAGGGCCACAAATCAGATGGCCGGCACTCTCATGAGCTCTGGAGCTGAGCTAAGGCAACACTTGCGTGTCCACAGATATGGCTCACGGCCATAGAAGATGCAGACTGATGGTGAGACACTCAACTGAAAAGCAACATCACTTGAATCCTTGACTATATGGGAACAAGAATCTAAGTTCAGTAAATGCTACCAGAAAATATCTGAATGAAATTCTAAAACTCTGTGTGAATGTTGCAGTAAAGCAGAGGCCAAGCGTAGAGGAAGACAGATTTCCAGAAATCCTGAATTTCACAATGACCAGTCAAGTCACAAAATTGTCTTTTCTATTGGGGGCCCACCTCTGCTGAAAGATGTTTGAAAGCGTGGAATAAATTCACTTTGGCCAGCATTCTCACCAATAAATGTCTAAATATTTCTGGAAACTCAACAAACAAAGCATGAAGATGCTGGAGCTCTCCTGTTGAGTGACTCCAGAAATTGATATTCATAAATATGACACACCTGTGCACAAATGTTCCATTTACTTGTTAGGAATATTAGCCAGTGGCAGATCTATCTTTATTAAAAAAAATATAGCATACAGAGCCATTTAATCTTGTGAATGTTCAAACCTGGGAATGAAGAATTCTTCCAGTTCTGTAAACTGTTAACATGTACATTGAATTTTGTATAGTTTGGGATGCATTGACCTAACTCATATTCTTTTTGTGAATTTTCTAGCTTTATCTTTTTGACCATTTCCCACCAAGTTTATATATTTTTTTGCAGGCATGTGTTTTCCCTGTTTGTATGCATATAGAGAATTGAGTTGCATTTTACGAGTTGCAAACTGCACTGCAAAATTTGGCAAGAATTCATTTCTTTCTTGTATTTGTTTATTCCGGTTTTTTATGAGAAAGGTATAATAAGTAGAGTAAATACGTACAAAAATAATGATGGAAATGATTTATTAACCATCTCTACCATTCCCTGCCTTTTGCAATAGCAAACAATACTTAGTTATATGAAAAAGCACCATCTTTTGTCAATTTTAAATCTACTACCTGTTAGATTTTTTTTTTTTCTGGTCCTAAAGTCATTCAATTTCTTCTCCACATTAGTTTGTGATTCTTTTTAAAGTCTGTCTGAATAATCCTTTACTTATTCATGAAAGTTTCCCCCATTTTTGCACATGTTTTCCTAATATATTTATTCTTGCAAAGGAGTTTCCTTAATATAATATATTATCACATGTTTCCCTAATATCCCATTTTTACATGGAATTATTTTATTTACAAGCTACTGTACATCATAAAAAAGAAGATAACTGCTCAGGGAATGTGAACTGAATAGATGTGCATGAAAAAGTGAATTTATCCCACATTTTTATCTGAGAGGATGAAAAAAAATGCCTTTTTTTTCCCCACAGTTAAAGATTTTTCTTAACAAAGAAACAGAAAAAAGACATTACTTAGTCTCTGGACATCTCTTTGGTGAGCACCACTAGAATAAATGTTTACTATATTTGCGTAGCTCAACTCTATAATTGATATCGAAACCATTCATGTGAAATTATGCTATTAATGTGAAGATTATAAACACACAGATACATCTGAAATAATACAGTTACTACTGAAAACCGCCACCTGTTCCGATTAAATGATGATTGTAAATCCAGATGGATAACATGTGTCTGATATCTTTCATCACTATTATCCAAGTGATCAATGGATGTTTCCACCAAAAAAACCATTAAAAACCCACAAAGCTATTTATTGACACATGTTAAACTAGCAGGCTTTTTATTCTTGACTGGGGAGGCTGAAAACTTTTTACATTATGATGGACCGCATTTTAACGATGTGGCTTTAAATAATAAAAGGCATTGATGTATTTATACAGTCACACCTTCGTGTTATATACACCACACGCACAATTTTGAGAGCTCATGCAGAAAGTAACCAGTGAAGCATTCTTCTGCTTTACAAAATCTGCAAACATATTCTTATCTGAAAACTAACCCAGTACGCATAGGAAAAGCCCAGATTCTCATGCAAGATTGCAAAGCATTTAGTCCGTGCACCATCCGTGCACCTACACAAATATGCACCTCAAGAAAACCCTACTCCCAATAATTTTTTTTTAGTACCACTGAAGGCACCCTCGGTGGTTCAATTACTTAAACTGGACTGGTGGTACAAACTACACGTCAACTTTGAGATGAGACAGAAAAACCGGTTACTCCACTGAATTAGACAGATAAACCTGTGGATTAGGAGCGTGTTTTTTTATTCTCCCCGGAGAGTTAGAAGTGCATCTAGCAAACCAACCAAGAAGTAGCATAACACACCCTCAATCTCAGCCGAAAAAGCTCAAAGTTGAAACAAAGCAGTTTTGATCTCCTAAAAGGGGTATTTGGAAAAAATCTCAACATTGTGAAAGGATGATAGAAAGGAAAAAAAAAATTGTTCCGAGATCCTCCAAAAGCACAAACCCATCAAATGATTTTCTTACCTTCAGGGATAAGGGAGATCTGTGAATGCTGTCGAATCCCTGCAATTTTTATTATTCCTAAATCATCAGCTCCCACCAGTCCACTGGCGGCAGAGTCAAACCCAACCCAATTCAACACAGAACGTCAGAATGAATTCAGACCACCTTTCCAAGCAAGCTCACCAAGGATGAGATACCAGAAAACAACAACCAAGAGTCCCAATTATTCCAGTAGTTCCGTTACTACAAGTGCCCACTACTGAAATACACAAGTTTTTCCATTGCGGATAAGACATACTGCTCTGGTCCTTTTTTTTTTTTTTTTAATAGAGATGACAAAAAGGCACACATTTTGAAATCTTTGCAAAGGGCTCCACTCAGAAACTTACCCACCTCCCAATGAGCTTAAAAATGGGATTCCCCTGAACTAATTCAATCTTACTTTGGAGGTTTGTAGGAATTCTGAGGAAAGCTTTCCTCCAGATCTTTCAAGAAATAGCACATTTACAAACACACGCAGGATTTGTTTTTTGTTTTTGCTTTTAATAACAAAAGGAGGGTTTTTTTTAAAAAAAAAAATAGTTGGACTTAGATTCCCCAGGACCAAAATTTAAAACCACTCAAGAAAGTTGAAACAATCCAAAAGGGACTTAACAATTTGACCAAAGCTTGCACCAAAATTCCCCGTCCCGCTATAAAACATTTCACCATTTCAGAGCCTCTCATTTTTCTTTCAAAAATTGTAGAAGACACCCCCCCTCCCCCCATTCCTCTCCCCCTCCATCCCCTGCAAGAGATGTTTACTCTTGCAGGCAAAGTCATCCCTTGGCACAATAATAATAGTAGCGGTGGTAGTAGTAATAATAACGTTCTTACAAAAACAAATAGGTTCCTATCACAATCTGCAAAAGACTATACCAAAAGGGAGGATTTTTTTTTACCCCTCTCTTCTTTTCTTTTTAAAACAAGAAAGCTATAAAAGAACCCCCCTCCCCCTTACATTTAAGGGTGTTTGACAGCTCTATTATTTTCTGACCCCATTGCCTTCCAAAAAAGGATGCGTCCTTGTGCTCAAAATCAGCTAGAAAAGAGACAAAGGCTACACGCCCCAGTGAAAAAGTGCCAGTTTTAAGTACTCTGCTGGCACGCTTCCTCCTTGGTGCTTCCCTGCCTCTCTGGCTTAGCAACCCTTCTGGTAAGGGGTGGACTCTTTGCGACACCCCCAGAATATTGGGGACCCTTAAGCCCTCATCTATGGAATAAATATATACCCCTCCTTTTTTTGTACGTTGATGACACCCCACTCCAAAACATGTCAAGGGATAGTGCATTAGAGTGGAAGGTTTCTCTCTAGAACCAATTTAAAGTAAGATTTTGGGGCACAGATTGCTATTATGGGTTTTTAAAAAATTATTATTTGCTCTTTCCACCTGCATAATAAAGAGAGTGATATAAGAGCTACGGTGAGCCAGCTTCTTGACATGTGTGTGCCTCTCTCTCTCTCTCTCTCTGTCTGCCTGTGTGTTTCATTTAATGACTTCTGGATCGTCCCTCTCTTCTTTGGGACTGCCTGCAGCTGGAAAAGCAGCGATTCCTAAATGCTGGTTATCTTTAAGAAAAAAAACCCAAGATCCCTATTATCTAAATATCAAGCCTTCCCTCCAGGAAACGGGGAGGGGGAATCAGGGCGGGAGAAGTGACTCTCCGAGCTACAATGGGGCCTGGAAACTGGAGTTGGGGAATGGAGGGGGGGGGGGGAGGGAGAGAGAGAAGACCCATTTTAAGCCAGTAAAAGAGGAATCCACCTACCTTAAACGCAGCTCTTCATTTCTTAGGCTAGCTCCGGATTTAGGACAGCATCATGCTTTCTCTGCTGAATGTTTGGAACAAAAGCTGGCACAGAAGTGCGCTCAAACATCAATGCCACAGTAGCTAGTGAGACACTAATGGCTATTCTCTCTCTCCCCCCCCCCCCTCTTTCTCTCTTCTCTATCACCCCCCAAACACACATTGAGTGGAAGCCAAGCCCTCTCCCCCTCTTCCCATCCCTTCCTTTCCTCTCTCTCTCTCTCTCTCTCTCTCTCCCCCCCCCCCCCCCTTTGCAGGTTCAATGAACAGAAATGATCATCTCTGACAAGTTAGCTGTCTGGACAGATTTCACATTAATGCATGAGCATACCTATGGGGCTCTCTGGTTTGCATTCACTCTTCTTCCGGGTTGGTATTACCTGGTGTTTTGTTTGTTTGTTTGTTTTCTCTACTTGATATGAGAAGAAAGAAAAGAAAGAGGGGATAAATTTAGCATCAAGAGTAAGAGAGTGAGTGAGAGAGAGAGAGAGAAAATCAGAGAGAGAAAGAGAATGAGAGAAAAGAATGAGAAAGAGGGAGAGAGAGAGAGAAAGAACAAGAGAGAGAGAAGATAGAGGCATAGAAGAGAGATAAAGGAGATAGAGAGAGAGGTATGGTAGAGAGATAAAGGAGAGAGAGAGGTATGGTAGAGAGATAAAGGAGAGAGAGAAAGAGATGATAGAGAGATAAAGGAGAGAGAGAGAGAGGTATGGTAGAGAGATAAAGGAGAGAGATGGAGAGATAGAGAGAGAGAGAGAGAAAGATAGATAGAGGAGAGAGAGAATATAGGGAGATGGTAGGAAGATAGAGGAGAGATAGATGGAGAGAGAGAGAGACAGACAGACAGACAGAGGGAGAGAGAGAGGGTGGGGGGGGAGAGAGAGAGGTATGGTAGAGAGATAAAGGAGAGAGATGGATAGATAGATAGATAGATAGATAGATAGATAGATAGATAGATAGATAGATAGATAGATAGATAGAGGAGAGAGAGAGAGAATATAGGAGCATAGGGAGATAGAGGAGAGATAGATGGAGAGAGAGGGAGAGACAGACAGACAGACAGAGGGAGGGAGAGAGAGAGAGAGAGAGAAAAGCATTCAAGAGGGTATCTTTCTTTGATCCTTGGTAGAAATCTCATTTACATAAACCAACATACAGCTAGTGAATTCAGGGGTGTTTTAATGATTTCAGGCAGATTGCCCTTCCTTCCTTCCTTCCTTCCTTCCTTCCTTCCTTCCTGCCTGCCTGCCTGCCTGCAAGCCTGTGTCTCCCAGCCTGGAGGACTTTTGTCTGAGACAAGGGACCAGCTAGTGTGAGCCTCTCGCTTCCCTGAACCATTCAAGTCTGAATGGTTTGATGTGACCTGCGCTGGCTGGGCTCGAGGAAGCGGGGGGGGGGGGGGGAGGCGGAGGAAGGGGGGAGGGAGGTTTTTGTGTGAGGGCTTTGAGGGTGGTTCTTTCTTTGTCATCCCTACTGGACACGTCCACATTTTCGGTCTCTAATGAGCCACCACTCTGAATTCCAGCTGGAAGGTCTGGCTCTCTGTAATCGACTCTTAAGTTTAGGGCCGCTCAATTTATTTTCTTTTTTGGACTTCTAGACTTTTCAGGACATTCCCCGTTTTCAGTGGATTTTGGGAAAACTGGATAGCAGTGAATTTGTACAAACTCACATGGTATTCAAAGTACAGCCTCTGGCTGTCATTTTATTTTATTTTATTATTTCATTTATTATTTCATTTTATCTTATTATTTACTTACTTGCTTACTTACTTATATCCCATCTTTATTATTTTTACAAGTAACTCAAGGTGATGAACATATCCCATATGCACGTTCCTCCTCCTATTTTTCACACAACAACAACCCTGTGAGGGGGGTTGGGCTTAGAGAGAGGGACTAGCCCAAAGTCACCCAGGCAGCTTTCAGGCCTAAGTTGGGACTAGAACTCATAACAAACAAACAAATATATAATAATAATAATAATAATAATAATAATAATAATAATAATAATAATAATAATAATAATTTTATTTCTATACCGCCCTTCTCCCTAAGGACTCAGGGCGGTGCACAGCCTATTAAAAGCATAAGGACACATCAGTTAAAAATAATTAAAATTAATAAATAATTCAGGCTCAGATTTAAAACCCAACATTTAAAACAATCAATTTAAAATCATCCCATTGATAGCCCAGCCTGGCGGAACAATAGACTCTTGAGGGCACAGCGAAATACACGGAGGTCGGAGATCTTACGCATTTCCGGGGGCAGTTCATTCCAAAGGGCAGGGGCTCCCACAGAGAAGGCCCTCCCCCTGGGTGTCGCCAGCCGACATAACTTGGCCGATGGCACCCTGAGGAGACCCTCTCTGTGGAAGCGAACTGGCCAGTGGGAGGCTACTGGTAGCAGAAGACGGTCTCGAAGATACCCAGGTCCAATGCCATGGAGCGCTTTGAAGGTGGTAACCAACACCTTGAAGCGCACCCGGAAGACCACTGGGAGCCGGTGCAGCTCATGCAGGAGGGGTGTCACATGGGCACAACAAATTAATTAATATCTACCTCTGTTCATCTTTTGACTGCATTGTTTAAATTAAATTAGTAACTGGGTATGTCTAGTTTAATGAAAAGAAGGACTAGGGGAGACCTGATAGCAGTCTTCCAATATCTCAGGGGCTGCCCCAAAGAAGAAGGAGTCAAGCTATTCTCCAAAGCACCTAAGGGCAGGACAAGAAGCAATGGATGGAAACTAATCAAGGAGAGAAGCAACCTAGAACTGAGGAGAAATTTCCTGACAGTGAGAACAATGCATCAGTGGAACCGCTTGCCTTCAGGAGTTGTGAATGCTCCAACACTGGAAGTTTTTAAGAAGATGTTGGATAACCATTTGTCTGAAGTGATGTAGGGTTTCCTGCCTAAGCAGGGGGTTGGACTAGAAGACCTCCAAGGTCCCTTCCAACTCTGTTATTCTATTCTATTCTATTCTATTCTATTCTATTCTATTCTATTCTATTCTATTCTATTCTATTCTATTCTATTCTATTCTATTCTATGGTAGTTTTAAGATATATGGACTTCAACTCCCAGAATTCCCTTCAAGAATTGAAATCCACACATCCTAAAATCTGCTGGATGGAGAATTCTGGGATTTGAAGTCCATACAGATAGTCCTTGATTCATGGCTTACAAATGAGCCCAAAATTTCTGTTGCTAAGTGAGAGATTTGTTAAGTGAGTTTTGCCCCATTTTACTTTTCCTTCCACCGTTGTTAAGTAAATCATTTCATTTGTTAATTCAGTAACATGGTTGTTAAGTGAATCAACTGATTTTGGTTGTCATAAGGTCACAAAAGGTGATCACATGACTTTGGGACGCTGTGACCATCATAAATATGAGTCAATTGCCGAGCGTCTGAATTTTGATCATGTGACTTGTGAGGATGCTGCAACCGTCATAAGTGTGAAAAACTGTCATAAGTCACTTTTTTTCAGTGCCGTGTAACTTCAAACACTCACTAAACGGATGGTTGTAAGTCAAGGACTACCTATATCTCAAAGATATTACATATCATTACGAGCCTCCAGTCTTGGGATCTTCTGGAATATCCACATATAATCATGTTTGTCCCAAAGATGTTTTTTGAAGAGGCAACTGGAGTTTTTGTTTCTCCTCGAAGCTCCTTCTCATGCAAGAAGCTTCCTCAGTTCTGACTGAACTAAGGAACTGAACTGAAGAAGCTTCTTGGAGGAGAAGCGAAATGTCTTCAAAGGGAAAAACAAGAAAGTCCAGTGGCCTCTTCAGAAAGCACCTTTCGGACTACCATGATCTGGATGACCGAGAATGACCATAGACTTAATCAAGTTTGATTTTGCCTAGATTTTTTTTTTTTTTGAGATTTGCCCACATCAACTACAGTAGTGGCCAAAATTGTGGAAACCTTTTGGGAAAAGTGTATTTTTGAGATTTGATGGCTAATAACACCACTTTTGGGGGGGAGTTTCAAGATAATCCTATTCCCACTGCTGGAATGGCCTGGGAATAGCTCAGACCTTAACCCAATGGAAAATCTATGGAGCTGACTAAAGAAACTTGGTTAGTCAGAAGCGACCCAGCAATAAAACCCAGTTAATAGAAGCCATCATTCAATCTTGGTTTCACATTAGAACTAAAAGTCTTGGTTCGCTCCATGGGAAGACGTTGTAAGGCCATCATTCATGCTAAAGGTTACCCAACTAAGTATTAACTGACATGGGGATCATTTTTGTACAGCTTGTTTTTTTCTAATGTGATAATTTTTGTATAGCTCATTTTTTTCTACGTGTTTCACTTTTCTTCTTTATACTGTCACTGCTATTCTAATAGCAAATCCTTCCTAAAAGTTATTGCATTACATTCTTGATTAAATTATCTTTCCATTGATATATAATTTTATGGTACTACTCCAAAAAAAAGGAGTGTTATTAGCTAGTTTTAGAAAATACACTTTTCCCAAAAGGTTTCCACAATTTTGGCCGCTACGGTTGGTGCTCCCCTTTGCTTGAATATTAAGAGATGATATATGATATGATCACATATATTCAAGTCAGATGTTCATGGAGATCACGAGCTTAACGCCTGTGCTCAGATCCTGGGATGAAACCATGCTGAAGACACGAGTGAGTCATCTCATTAGCTTGTCAGTCAAAATACTCTCCGCTGATATTAGTAATGGTTAAGGAATTCACAGAGCAGCCCATTGAGTAGCAAGGATGTGCATATGAAAGCGATTGAGAGCAGTTGCAAATAAACACAGCCAACACACAGATACACTGAGTTGTGTTTACTTTTAGGAAATAGTAATAAGGCACAGTCCAATAAACAGTCCAGGTCATACACAGACAAAACAGTAGACAGTAAAACAATAGTCCAGGGATAATCCAATAACAAAGTCTTCTTACCAGTCGTCGTAGTCATACACAATAAACAGTTGCAAACAGTAGCAAACACAGCAAAGAGCACTAATGATCAGCAAAGAGAAACAAACCATGTTTCAAGCTCCCTCTTAAGGACATTGTTTACAGAGCTAACCAATCAGGACACGGTATGATGCAATACAGCAATACAGTCTTAAAGCTATATTGAGGGTTTATATATTGCCAACACAACAAGTTAAATAATTATCATTTCCTAACAGTAATGATTTTCCAAGATCTGTGCAGGGGGGCTGTTAGCTGCGATCCATTTAATCCAGAATACACAATTCAAGAACACATGCATCCATCAAATATCGTAGGGACAGCCCTCAGAGATAGCAAATTCGAAATGTTATCGGATAAAATGGGGGGAAAAAAACAAACCCATTTGATACCTGATTAGCCTGCGATTGAATTAATTTGATGTAATATTAATTGAAACAGAATAAAACCAAGTTTAATTTTTCCCCCTCCCCAACCCATTAATTATTTGAGTGAATCCAATTCTTGGCAGATCAAATTTCTAGCCCTGGTGCACCTTAACCACTAAACTTGTGATGGCGAATCTATGGCACGAGTGCCACAGGTGGCATACAGAGCCCAGCTCAGCTCCACCGCGCATGTGTGCGTGCCTCCCACCGGCCAGCTGATTTTCGGGTCTCTGCTGGGCATGCGTGCGGGCAGAGCGCATGCGGGAGACGCATGAGCACATGTGCAGGGGGTCACATGTGCATGCACGGTTGGGCGGGGTGCATATGCATTGCATTATGGCTTATAAGTGCAGGGTGGCCTACTAGGCCCAAAACGGGGCGCAGGGGGAGTACGGGAGGGTCACATGCACATGTGCAGGGGGTGGGGGAGCACGGGGGTGTTGCATTATGCGCATTGTATTACATGCGCGCTTTTGGCACAGAACACCAAATTGTTGTTATTCAACCTATTATACTGACTAGCAATTTATGTGTTAAATTAATACACTGTCCATTTGCCTATCCAGTGACAGGCATAACATTTATACAAATACCTTGATTTAGATTTAACTTTTCATTTTAGCCTGGCTTTCTATCCCAAAATTTTATAGGTAGTCCTCGACGTACAACCACAATTGAGCCCAATGTTTCTGTTGCTAAGCAAGACAAGTGACTTTTGCCCCATTTTGTGACCTTTCTGGCCAACGTTGTTAAGTGAATCACTGCCATTGCTAAGTTAGTTACACAGTTCTTAAGTGAATCTGGCTTCCCCATTGACTTGGCTTGTGAGAAGGTCGCAAAAGGGAATCATGTGATACCCTCCTCTGGGACATTTTAAGCGTCATAAATATGAGCCAGTTGCCAATTGTCTGAATTTTGACACATGAGCATGGGGATGCTGCAACAGTTGTAAGTGTGAAAAGTGGTCATAAACTTTGAATGTTTATTAAATAAACTGTTGTACAGAGGAAGAAATAATTAAGAAAATCCTAGACTGTGCGGAGATGGATAAATTAATGAAAGAAATAAAAGAAAAGGAAGATACGGAATATTATCAAGTATGGAATAAGTGGTATGATTGGCTCGAGATTAGGGAAAGTAAATGTGAATAAACGATGGAGAGAAGAAGGTGACAAGCGTGTAAAATATTGTAAATGAAGAAAATTAAAAATAAAGGGACGAAAATGATAATAAAGGATAGGAAAAATGGGGAATGTATGTACTAGAAAGTAAGAGAATGAAACTGATATGTAAAAAGAAACCCATATTGTGTTTGTGTTTTGTACGTTGTGTTGTTGTAAAATCAATAAAAAA